>OX387356.1:15904966-16504966 GCA_947563465.1 Archips xylosteana
CTTGTCAAAATTTATCTATTTACGAATAACCGGGAAGATAGCTAAATTATTCCTTATTTGAAATAACTAAATACCTAATCAGTCATTTGTTATTTTGAATTTATCTAGATGAGCTTTATTTTTATCTAGATAAATTAGTTGGGCTTTTAAATAAAAGATGAATGGCAGTATCCTCCTTGGCGTAATTTGTTGCGGTTTAATGGTTCAGATACGATTGAACTGATCAAGTGTTGCCATACATACTTCCGGTTTGTACCTATTTGGGTTTTGTTGCGAACTACACTTTCCGCTGGCGTTCGTGTCATCACATTGTGTTGTTTGTTTTTTTTTGTGTCTAGTTTTTAAATGGGTCCCACTGAAAAACAGCGTTGCGGCTTGCCGCAACATTATGCTGAGTGGGGCCCAATTTATACTTTTCGATGATTTTTATATTTGTATCTTGTCCTGTCAACTGTATTTCCTGTGTATCGAATATGTGTAAATAAACATCTCTCTCTCTCTCTCTCTCTCAGTATAACAGATTTTGACCCGACGTGTCATTCTATTATAAACTTAATTATCTAAGCTTATTTCAAAGAACAAAATAGGTTTTTATCTTCATCTGGATAATTTATTTGAATAATTAAGTTGACAACACATTATTTGTGATTGAGGTTATTTTCGAATAAATTATTTTCAAATGATTTTTATTTAAAATAATTACTTAACTAGAAATTATTTAAATAACGTCCAATTCTGAGCTGTAGTCGGTTCCCTAACATAAGTATCCACTTTTCTATGAAGTTAGTATGGAAAAGTGGATACTTAAGTTAGGGAACCGACCCTACTAACCTCATAGCGCTAGAAAAACGCGTATTTTTCATATTTTTATTTGTGTTTTATTGCACTGTCGCCTAAACTATGCCTTTTTTATGAAATCTATATATGTAAAAATGAATCACCGAAATGTTTGTACGCGCATAACTTCCGACTGACTGCACCAAATTGGATAATTCGTTTTTTGTTGCGTTTGTTATTGTCAAGAGAAGGTTTATATGAAATAAATTTTAGAAAAAATAGAACGGGGGCGAAGTCGCGGGCATCAGCTAGTTTGTCATAAAAACCAGCTCTTTAAGTATACATAGTTACCAAAATACAGTCTTCCAAAAATTGATATCTTTCAAAAAGTTATTTTTTAAGTTTCGTTCAACTTTCGTTCCCAAATTCGGGGTAAATACTTTTTCAGGTTTGAAGATAAAGAAAGTAACATTGTAGCTAATGTAATTAGTTTTTTTTTATATATTATCGCCATACTTTAAAATAAAGAGAAGCCTCCCTATACGTAGGCCACAATTGGGAATGTGTAATAAAAATAACCAGTGGTTTTTATATTTTTTTTGTATAGAAAAGTCAATTATAAGAAACTAATTTCAATATTTTGTCATTTAGTTCACTACTTTTTTCAAAATTAATTATTGAAATTATTTTGGTTGATGACGTCAGATTATAATTGAGGGCTCCCACACTGTCATTTTTCTAAATCTATCTAAATGCGTACGATAAGGCAACCCCTTTAATTAATTTTGCGTAGTGGTACACTGTAACTAGTGTCACTTTACTGGCGCTGTCAAAGTGCTAGATGTCAGACAGCGGGTCCAAATCAAACTCCGTAGTATAATCCACGCGTAAATTGTGAGTAATTCTAACCACACAGAATAAAGTACGACTTGGACCGGTCACGCAATTTACACCAATGTCCAATGAAGGTCATTGCTTATTTGTAATGTAATAAATTCAATACATAATATTTAAATTAAATAACTACAGAAAACGAGTTAAAAAGCGTTTATCTCGAAATGGTTTTCGATTTACTATACATTGCAAAAAAATAGACATCCCCAATTCGCAAGGCCAGCTGTATAGCGCATCCTGTGATAGAGTTTTTATTTGTAAGACTAAGTTCGGTCTAGCGAGCTATATTAGGGCTCACGCTAGGAAATAAGTTATTTGTATGTAAATTTTGTAATTTTAAGTTATATTATCTTATTTTAGTTAGGATTGCCGTTATCTCAATTGATGTGAAGGACTTTATTTTTTTTATTGTAATTAATAATTAGAACTAAAGTTGAAGAATCGCCAGACTCAAGTGGCAGTGGGGAGGGCATATCGCTCGTAGAACTGATGGCCGACGGGGCAAAAAGGTTCTCGAGTGGCGTCCACGGATCGGAAGACGCAGTGTAGGTAGGTCTTCAACAAGATGGAGCGACGACCTGGTTAAGGTTGTGGGATCGCGTTGGATGCGGATGGCACGGGACCTATCTGTTTGGCGAGCTGAGGCCTATGTTCAGCAGTGGACGACTTTCGGTTGAAATTATGATGATGATGAATTAATAATCAGCCTGGATTTGTCATAAAATTGGTAAAGCACTAACTTGGTCGACTATACTATACTTATAACTAGTCTAAATGCGGAAGTTTGCTTCTTTTTGTGAAGGTAAATAGAACGTATTTTAATTTATCTTCATCGTAATTATTATAGACGAGGTGAAATCTTAATGAATCAGCCAGAGGTAATAGGTAATCCAAATCCCGAGTAAACAAATGAGTTACAGTACGTTATCTTTACGAGTTCGGAAGTAGGTAACTCATCGAATGAAGTAACGTTAACATCTTGGCAATGACGGCATACTTGAAGTTTCTGTGAATCGGCGTCGCGCTATGCTGAACCACCTGGAATTACGCTGCATCGGCGGGTGGTTTCCTGCTGATAACGAATTGGCGATAGTGCATCGCCTACGTTGATGCAAAGAGCTAGCACAGTGTGCATGATAAAAACAGTAAGCGATTACGTGCACAAGCAACTACAATAGTACCGCCGATGTTAATATTAAATCACCATCATCATCATCATCGCCATTTCAGCCGAAAGACGTTCACTGCTGAACATAGGCTTCCCTAAGGTTCGCAAATAGGTCGGTCCTGTGCCATCCGCATCCAACGCGTGGCAGTGGGCAAGGCACATCGCTCGTGGAACTGATGGCCAATGGGGCCAAAAGGTTCTCGAGTGGCGTCCACGGACCGGAAGACGCAGTGTAGGCAGGCCTCCAACAAGATGGAGCGGCGACCTGATTAAGGTTGCATGAACGCGTTGAAATCTTAAATGTTGGTATTATAGTGTACGAGTATTACAGCTGTGGTAATTTTTTACAATTGAAATTGCACTGAAAGAAAAGTTGTATTACAGTACCTACCTATAATTTAAATAGGCTAGACGACTAAAAAAAACTGTTTAGTCCGTCAGATAGATTATTAAAAAATATTGTACACGTATTTTTTCTTTTGTTTGACAAACAAAAAATGACGAGGATACAGTGCTTAGAAGTTTAGAGTGACGTCACTATATGGTACAATTTTTACCTATCAGTGACGTCACAAGCCCCCACTCCGGAAGTTTGATGATCTATATCTTTGTCGTTTTTTAATAATTTGATAAACCAAAAATACGTGTCCCATATTTTCCCATAATCTAACTGACGGACTAAATAGAATGACATATTTTTAACCCAGTCGTCATCCCTATTGTAAAAGGTGATGCCTAGATATACCTAGATATGAAGTATTATATATGGGGGATGTAAATCTGCTTTCTGCTCGTAACTTAAGTCCCCAATCCGCACAGAACCCGCGCGGGGAATTTCAGCCAAAGCCCCGTTAAAAATTACTCTCTACCAAAAACAAACTTTTAAACAATTTGCAACATGTTTAATAATGTGCCCAAGCATTTTGTTCAGATTAGACATAAAATGTAAAATAATTTATACTAAAATAATCATCACAATATTGTTGATTGTTATTTTAATATACATTTTTTAGATTTTTATTTAAAATGAATTCTATACAATAGCATGCTCTTTGACCATTTAACGTTATCTGTCTGCACAAAAATATTGAAGTGCCATGTATAATTCTTTGCACAAACGCACTGCAATTTAAATTTACTGTGATACAATGGTATGTGAAACTTAAATCACGCCGTCAAGCTGTCTGTTACTATCATTTCTCTGTAACGCTTAGAAGCACTGAGCTAATATTCTACAATCAAAAAAATACTACAGGAAAGATTTGCTTCTTCAATGATATGAAAACATTGTCACATCCTCGATTCGTCACCAGTAATCGATGCATGAAAATCTCGGAATCGACTAAATAGATTTCATTCATAACATCACCCATTTACCAGTAAACGCGTCATGGGTATTGTAACCAATGTCGAAGCCACACCCGTCTAAGGTATACTGCAAATATTCGTCATTCGACATTTCACGACTGTACGTCACGTATAAGTCAACCCTAAATCTGCGGACGCTTTATTGATATTGACTTATAAGGCTCCTCGCACGTCTGCCTTTGAGCTACGTATTAAGAGTTACGTTTGAGCTATTTTAAAACTTCTGCCCTTATTTGTATCATCAACCTAGACTATATACGTCCCACTGCAGGGCACATACCTCTTGTCAGATTAAGAGAGCTTGGGAAGTAGTTCCCACGCGGGCCCAGTGCGGACCACCGCGGCTTTTACCGCATTTCTTTATATCGCATAACGTTAAAAACAATTGAGAAAAATTATAGTCCTCCAAATCGATTCGGATGACGGCAATCCTGACTAAAATAGAATAATATAACTTAAAATTACAAAATTTACATACAAGTAACTTATTTCTTGGCATAAGCCCCACTAGGCCATTTGCTCATCAAAATTTGCAAGCCGAATAAAAACAATATTCGGCTTGCTAACTGATGGATTGATAACTAAATGTCAAAACAATCCGAGCACTGGAAGTGGATGAAAATGGGCTTCTAAGATTTCAGCGAAGCGATTTTAGTGTAAATTTACTTAATTATTTAAATGCTGCAAAATAGTATAAGTACACATAAAAAGTGTCTTATTCCTAACATTAGCCAATGTCACATAACCATCACTTAAAATTCCAAGCTCCTCGAATCCTCGAAATCGCTCGACCTTGACAGTTACGGATGTCACCTTGGTTTTGTGACATATCGGTTTTACTGTTATTCTTAGGTTTCGCCGTTTGTCTCATTAGGCTTGGCTAACGGTAATCTTGAGTAAGATCAGCAATTTTTTGGAATTTGACGTAATCGGCAAAACCCCTTGAGCCTATTTGTGCACTCAGATCCGGGAGAGATCGTGAATCAGCTACCATGCTCGAGCTGCTTTCGGACCCGTAACTGATCGCATTATTTTTTCATTGTGTCACTATCCGTTTACTGTCCATGTATAATTTTGAGGCATAGAAAAATTTGCTGCTGAATCTGTCGGAGTTAGTCCATTCAGGCATAAATAAACGGTACCTATCTACCTGTGAACTGGAGATGGTACTCTTCCTTTAGACTTGATTCAATGAAAAGCTCTTTCTAATAAAACATGAAAACTTTGAAATTAATAATTAATATATACCCTTGCCAAGTAAAACTGCGAACTGGAAAGCACAGCGTACGATGTTTACCAACGAGATAGATGGTCTAGGTCACAGATTCATGCTAGATTGCAAGCCGCTTCCAACCGTAATGATTAAGTATCAATGAGGGAGGTTTATATCCAGTTTAGCAGTGGATGACCTACGGCTGAAATGATGATAGATGATGTAAAACTTTAAACTGATTTGCGTTTGATTCGGCATAATCCGTATTTAATATTATAAATGCGAAAGTATGTCTGTCTATCCGTCTGTCTGACTGTTACCTCTTTACGCTTAAACCGCTGAACCGATTTAGATGAAGTTTGGTGTAGAGATAATTGAGTCCCGGGAAAGAATATACCTAGGATAGTTTTTATCCCAGTTCCCGTGGGACAGCGATAAACGGATTCTTCGCAGATGGAGTCGCGGGCAAAATCTAGTGCATAATAAAACAACTATTTCAATAGTAAGGCAAATTGACGGAGTGAAAAAATTCAAGCTCTATCTTGAAACTATATGGAATATACAGTACCGTAAATCCACATAACTAATAGTACTAGCCTGCAACAATACTTAGTCCAATTTTCGTCCTTATATTATCCTTAAAATATTATAGCTTACTGGTATTATTTCTGGGCATATAATTATGTTGTTAGGCCTAAAATAATTTGCTTTATTCTAGGCATGTAGCTATTATATTTTAAGGATAATGTAAGGATGAAAATTGGACTATTGTTGCAGGCTAGGACTATAGTTATGTGGTTTTACGGTACTGTATATTGGTTGTAGGTAGTTCTATGGAATCACACTAACGAAATAAATATAAACTGGAACACATAATACTTATTGAATTTATTGTTATATTATAGAACTCTCTATTAACTTTAACTCTATTAACTTTGCTGAACTTTATACCGGATATTAAGCTAGTAGGATTTTCCCGAATGGTGCAGTAATACATGAAGCATTTTCCATTGTTTACTTCCGTTAATCCCAGATGTCATTCTTGCACTTAAAATCTAACCTAGATACGCTAAGACTTCTTGAATCATTTTCACCTCGGCAAAATAAGTTTTGAAAATTACTCCAGATAACATAATTCATTTAGCAAATCCTCAACAAACTATTGTGGCCTTCAAAACAGGTTAGGTGTGACTGTTACTTATTCCATAAATTTGAAATGCCATTAAAATTCGCAAAATTTTTATAGCCGCTTGTAAAACACCCGCTTCTGTCTGTACGAGGGCGGCTCCTTTGTGTCCCCTTATTTTGTTTACCGTTAACCGAGAGTCTAGAAACAAAACTTAACTTTCACTACTTTATATATATGACGTTGTAAATTAAGTCATTGTCGGTAAGTGTTCATCTTTCGTCTTTTGTTTGAATCTTAACGGTGAGCAAGAGTCGGGCAGCTCAGGGAGGCCGGTAATAAAGTTGTTGTTACAGCAAAAAAACTGGCCAAGTGCGAGTCGGACTAATGCTAGTATAGTATAAACCTTCCCAGGTGAATTTTTCGCTTCGAGCCATTACATTAAATTTGAACCTTAATACTATGGCGATACCGTTTGTTTTAAAAGATAAGGGCTCGAAGCGAAAAATTCACCTGGGAAGATTTATACTTTAAAGATCGAGTTAAAAACGCTAAAAAACACGTTTCTTGTATTATGCCGCCTTTATTTTTTACTTTATATTATTTTTACAACGGCAACAATATCACAATAATAATAATAATAAATAAATATCACGGGACCATTCACACCAATTGATCTACTGCCCCGACACGGCCAACACCAACTAACCACTAGACTAGGCCATCTACAGCCTGTTGCATAACAAAGTACAACTAGGCTTGTCCACGAAAAAAAGTAGCCATCGAAAACTAAGTCTCCACTGTCTACCATTAGGTCTAGATAGTTCAAACCGCAATTAGCTTGCCAACTGAGTATTCTTTTTTATGTGTAAGAAACTAAAATCCATACATTTTTCCTTACAAGTTGTAAAATCCTACAATAATGCCAGACAAGGCGTAGAGCTAAAATGATTGCATACAAATGTGTGTACTTCTGTCATGATTTAAAATAATTTATGGTCTGCATATGGTAATCAAGAGTCTGGAAAGATATTCGCGGATCATTATAGCGTCGATAATCTATTTGAGTAAAGAAAAAAAAGAACCTCTGTGACCCAAATGTGAAAAATACAATATCTAAGACTAAAATCCAGAGATTTCGAAAGTAAGTCCAAAAAGGGATAGCATCTGATATAAATATCCAAAATAGCACTCAAAACGAAAGGTCCTTAGGTCGAAGAGTCCTTATTTCTAATTAATTTTAAAAAAAAATGTCATTTCATATTGAATACCTGAATTATTCAATAGTGGCTACTTTTTTCCGTGAACAAGCCTTATTACAAGCGGAACTCTCGCTTCAGTTATATTAACTAGAAAGGGAGTTCCGCTTGTAATATAAGTTGTACTTTGTTATGCAACTGGTCGTCTATCGGTGTCGGTGTCGAATAATCAGTGAAAAGTTCAAGTGTTTAATGTTTTATCTTTATTTGGGCAAAAAACGTGTCTAGTTATTACGGTTCAAAAGATAGAGTTTCCTGTGACAGACGGATGGACGAGCGGACAGACAGCGGAGTCTCAGCAATAGGGTCTTGTTGCCACCCTTTAGATACGGAACCTTAAAAACAGCGTGCGACCACTTTAAACATTTCACTAAGGCATTGTTTGTTTTTATCGCGCGCAAACTTATGAATGGCTCCACAAAGCGCTGCCTAAGCACAACACAATTAAAGTGGAGAAGAAGTACAGCGTGAAATTTGCTTTTGAAGCGGTATCAATAGTCGCATCATTGGATGTTTGTGTGATAAATTGCACGTCAATAATACGCCTACTTTCCGGTTTAGAGAATGAGTCTGGTAAAGTTTTTTCGAGGACTTGAAACGTTGCGTCTCCAACAATTGTCACAGCAAATAAAATGACCATTTGTGAATCATCGATGCCGCAATTTTTGTATACCAGCTAACTCTAAACATTGTTTTGCCAAATTATCAAGTAAATTGAGCATAATTAGGGTAGGAGGGTGAAAAATACTCTACGACCTACTTCTCATTCCTACCAAACATAAAAAAAAAATTGGTCGTGCCGTTTCGGAGGAGTGCGACCACGAACGCCATGACACAACATTTTTATACAGGGTAATTTTTTAATAGGTACACAAATTTTAATATGTGATACAGTGTCGTTAAAATAACAAATTTCAATATTTTTCGTTATAATATTTAATCACTTATTTTTTTTATATTTCATTGTAACTCGACCAATTTATTGGATGAATTACTATGAACAACCCAAATTTCAAAATGTAAAAAAAAATCTCGAACAGATAATCGTGATTATTAACGATACCTACTGAATCACGTATCAAAATTTGTACACTAATTAAAAAATTACCCTGTATATTAGAATTTGCATTTTGTAGTGGTAGAGCCATGTTGTAGCTAGCCGCTGCATCACGAATGGGCCGGCTCGTCCGGGGCAGTGCCACCCTCTCACAGAACACCGGCGTGAAGCAGCAGTAATCCTGCTTGCGTTTCGTACGGTCAGTGAGAGTGCCGGGGGCCCAATACCTCACCCCTTCCCTCTCCCCCTCCCTCTCCCCCTTCCCCTATTCCCTCTCCTTTAGGGCCGACAACGCACTGGCATCGTGTAAAGCGCTGCGGGTGTCTATGGACAGTGGTGTTCATTTAACATCAGGTGACCCACTAGTTCGTTTGTCTGGCCTATCAAACATAAAAAAAAAAAAAAAAAAAAAATGTTTGAAAATAAATGTTATCTGAAATCCTCCACCACCTCTAATATTTGGGAGTATAAGCCACATTTGAGAGATATCTTTCCAGACAGATGTTATGTCTGGGGACCGAAGTACAATTTAGTTTAGTTGGAAGTTTCATTAATGCATCCGAGTTTAGAAAAAGAAGCCGTGGTGCCCATGGTGGCCTAGTGGTTTGACCTAATCATTATGGCCTCTCAAGCAGATGGTCGAATCCAGGCTCGCACCTCTGAGTTTTTCGGAATTCATGTGCGAAATTATATTTGAAATTTACCATGAGCTTTACATAATTTATTGAATCAGGCGTTGCTTTGCGGAGGTTCATATTAATGAACTAAAACAATTACTATGCAAAATAAATTATTTAAAATCGGCATGCGTAGCCGTACAGCCACGTTTGTATCATAAATTAACTAAGCAGCATCGTTTACAGTGACAAGTTAAAACATTTGTTTTGGTTTGTTAGTTTAACATTTGGTAGCATAGCGTACGGTTGTGGTGCCTACTCTGAAGATGAGCTCTGGTTGAGTTCGAAACGCGTCAGTGTAGTTTGGTGGTGGTGATGGTTGAAACTGAAACAATTACTTTGCTCACCCGCGACCTTACGATAGTTATGTTTATGCGTGATGGTTGGGTTTGTGTGATTTGTGTGTGTTCGTACAGTGTGGAGGTGGAGGAGCTGCATGAACACGCATTTCTTACATAAACGTAACTATCGTAAGGTCGCGGGTGAGCAAAGTAATTGTTTCAGTTCATGAGTTTTACGGTGAAGGACAACATCGTGAGCGAACCTGCACACACCTGAGAAGAAATTCAATGGTGTGCGTAAAGTTTCCGATCCGCATTGGGCCCTTCCATTATGAGAGGAGGCCTGTGCCCCGCAGTGGGACGTATATAGGCTGGGATGATGATGATGATGATCCGAGTTAAGGAACTTTGATTGCCATGCAGCAGTTGCTCTATTTGGTAGCTAGATGGCGTTAGGGTTTGCCACACATTTGTCATGCTTTAAATCAACTACGATATTTTATGAATTAAACCTCATGAAATTAAGTATAAATTACATAATCAGAATTACCCACCAGTCAGGTACATTAGGTTTTACAGTTAGGTAATGCATGAATCATAATGGCATGACTGCTGGTGAAATGTGTGATTCGCTTTTAAATATTTCAACAAACTGTTGTATTTTCCTATAACTATGTAAACTTTTCCTTAGCCGTAATTTCAAATGTCCGTACATAAATTCCGAAAAACTCAGAGTTGCGAGGCCGGGATCTAACCCACCACGTATAATGTATAGTATTGTATGAAAAGTTTGGCTTATATTTGAAACTGAAACATTTCCCATGAAAAAGTCTATCTCATTTATTATTTATTTACTTAAACAAAATTATCCTGTGGACTTACATAAGCGTTCATGGATTGCCTTGCAACTCGAACCATCAAAAAAATAGCAACCATAGATCCGTAGTTTTATTTTTTAATAATAATGGATTCTACTTCTGATGACAATAATTAACATGGATCACAAAATAAACTTGTTTAATTTTAATCTGAAAAAATGATATACATAGAACTTATTGTAAAGAAAAAGTAAGAGTATCGATATCGACATCATAAATATTTTTACCCATCCCTATGAATGTAGATTCCTAGTGATTCCTAGGCAACTATAGAACCATGCCACAATGAATGATTTTGTTTATCTTCTATGACAGTGATCATTGCGCGAAGTATGTCATGGTACTCATAGTGATATTTCGATCTTTGCTAACACGTGTCAACGATAATAAATAGGAACGGAGTTTGCTTATGTACCTATTAATAACTTGATCTGTCACTGTGCGTCAAAACTTTTTTTCTTCTCGGGTCATGAAGCGAACACGTTTATATTATAAACTCTTTACGTTTATTGTATGTTATAATCGGAAAGTTGATGATCTTTTGAACCGCACTAACGTTGTAATTATCTAATAGTTAATGCGATAAGGTTTTGGTTGACTGTACATACTATTCACAATCAAATCTACCGCTCAGTACCGAATCGTCTATAAAGCAAAATGGCCACGATTCAGATGGTCTAAAAAGCACATGTCCAATTACGTAAATTGTCCATTGTGTGAAGATGCCTTAATCATAAAATACCCAATAACAATAACGTCTATGAAGGGACACGGCCAGATAGCAACACGCCCTTAAAGCTGAACGCCAAAATCGCAGAACGTCCAAAAAATATAATGTCGCGTATTTCACGATATAAATAGTTTTAATTGAATAGGTAGATTCTAAATTGATAACAATGACCGGCCACTTGAAAGCTGAACACACTTTTTGGTTATTCTGCTACTCCAGCTAACTTCTTTCAATAAGATTTGACGATTTGCTTTTTTGGCTGATAGCGTTTTTGACAAGATGTAGTTTGGACGTTATGCTACACGGACTAATTGCTATTTTGATGTTATGCGTTATGGATGTTATATGCTAATG
This sequence comes from Archips xylosteana, assembly GCA_947563465.1. Taxonomy (NCBI): domain Eukaryota; kingdom Metazoa; phylum Arthropoda; class Insecta; order Lepidoptera; family Tortricidae; genus Archips; species Archips xylosteana. The sequence continues at coordinate 15,916,749 of OX387356.1, forward strand.
AGACAAAAGGCTAATAGGACGTCTGACATTTTGTTTCTTGGTCAATTTGCGTTACTGGACATTTTGCTACATAGACGATTCGGTACTACTAATCTACGTCAATGTAGCTTGTGTAATTTGAAGTGTGACAAAACGCGGATTCTTAGTTCTATCTAGGTGTTCAACTCGTACGCATCCGTGAGTGCGTTTAATTACCAAGAGGATCTTACGACACGGTGGAGTTACCGTTTGGACGCAGATCACGTTACGCAACACACGTATGTACTATGTACGCGCGTATATCAATTGGTTTGCATAATACTGACTGTATTTGCTAAATGTGGTGAAATTAATGCAAAACCGCCATTTAATTCCTTCTAAGATAACTGTATTGAGCCATCATCATCTGATCAAGGCACAGGCCTCCTCTCAGAATGTTTGTTTGGGGAGTAGTTCCCACGCGGGCCCAGTGCGGATTGGGAACTTCACGCACATTATTGAATTGCTTCTCAAATGTGCAAGGGTTTCCTCTCGATATTTGTAATTTACCGTAAAGCTTGTGGTAAATTTCAAATGTGATCTCGTACATGAATTCTGAAAAACTCAGAGGTGCGAGCCCGAGATTTGAACCCACTACGAGTATCTTCTGTTTGAGAGGGCATAGGTCAAATCACTTCACTAGGCTACCAAAAAACAAGGAAACAGACAGACATACAAATGAGTGTTACTGTTTTTCATTTCGAAATCCAGAACCATAAAAATGTTATAAGCGGAAAAATTACCGACGTCACAGTACAACTCAAAAGCTTTGGGGTCTTTCATAAAGTGTCAAAATCTGTTAACAAGTTAGGAATCGAAGTTACAAATGATTTGATTTATAAAGTTAAGAAAATACTACAAAAGATCCTCAAATTATTCAAACTAAAGTCAAGTTAAAATGTATTAAATTAACATGAATTAAAATAAATCGACATTGATATCTGACTCATAGTACGACGACGTAAAGTCCTGCACTACGATTCCAATATTTACCTACGTCAAGCAACATTCTATTGCCGGATGAAACATACAAGGCTTGCCGCGCAGCCAATTACGGTCTACGCTCGGCGTTAAACCCGGCTATGGAAACGGAACAACACCTAACGTTTCCTAAGAAAATTATGACAGTTTCTCGGGTATTGGGGATATTACTGGACGATGTCTAAAGCTTGCATAAAATTGCTTATCACGGCTAACGTGGAATTTATACTGAACTATGAGTTCATGTGACGTAACAGAACATAACACCTGACTAATGGCTTCCTACTAATTATTATATACGTGTAAGTTTGCATGTATGGATCAATGAATGTGTGGATATTTATTTGTTACTCTTTCACGCTAAAGTTTGACAGATTCTGATGAAATTTGGCGTTTAGGTCCATTTTCCCATTTCGTCCACATTTCCACTTCGTCAGCAATCCCATTTCGTCCACATTCAATTCTCAATTCATCCACATTCCCATTTCGTCCACATTCCCACTTCGTCAACATTCCCGTTTCGTCCACATTCCCATTTCGTCCACATTCCCATTTCGCCCGCATTCCCATTTCGTAACAAAATAGTAGCGAAATTGGTAGTGTATCTGAATAGTATTGACCCGCACTGTGCTTAGCAAGTATTTTTCTTAACATGAATACCTTAATCACAAAAATCATTAAAATCTTCCCTGCGAATTAAGCTAAGTGATAACGAAAACCGCATTAAAATCGGCTAGGAATGTTGACTAAGTGGAAATGTGGACGAAATGGGAATGTTGACTAAGTGGGAATGTGGACGAAGTGGGAAAAGAACGAAATGAAAATGTGGACGAAATGGGAATGTGGACGAAATGGGAATGTGGACGAAGTGGGATTGTGGACGAAATGGGAATGTGAACGAAGTGGGAATGTGGACAAAACGAACCTTAACGAAATTTGGCACACAGTTTATAACCTGGATTAACATAACAGGATACTTTTTATCCCGGAACATTGCATAGTTCCCGTTGGAGAGTGATAAACTAATTTTTCGCAAACAGTTTGTCGTAAGCAATAGCTAGTTTTGCAATAAAACTGAAGGCTTAAAGTTGTCTTTTGTATTGGAAATTATACATGTTAAACGCTTATTCAAGCTCCAAAGATACCTACCTTAAAAACATTGCAAGAATTAAGTATTTGTTAAATATGATACAATGATGATACGAGTAATACCTTGTTATCTGCAAATATTTATAACTAAATTGTTTCCTCGGAGAAACAAGTAGGTATCAACAAGTTTTTTAATGGATAAAACGGAAAATAAATCTTTCAGGAATCCGCCAAAGGAGAAATCTCACTTGGAGGTATCCATGTTGGTATGTACGGAACAAACATAATCGACCCGCCATTAAACAAGATATAACAGCATAATTTCGTTTGATTTGAAATGCCGAAGCAATTTAATCATTATCTGTCTGAAAAATTAACGGTGTCGGAGACATTCGATATTGAATTTAATAATTGTTGTTATAGAGTAATGAATCGGTGGGTACGGTTCTGGTTGTTAAGTCGTGTGTATTGGAGACAAGCTCGGGAAAGGAATTGGCGGTATTTTCTGAACGGTGGAGCGGGATCGCGGGCTGCGCATAGCGAACGGCCGCGCGCCGACTCTGGGTGGGCATTTGCCGGCCGGCCGCCGCGGTTGGCTCTTTTTTTACATTTTCGAATTTAAATACATGAATTCAAACTGCGAAACCATCGCGATTGCATTTCGGACTCTATCCCACCATTCAAGCGCACGCGAGCTCGCGCCATCATGCCAACGACACGCGAAATCCGAACGCGCCTAGTAACCAAAGAGCGATTGAACCATTCCGAATTTCATATTTCATGATGTAATAATTAAATCACCGCGGTTAATTGGCAAGAAATACAAAGAGAAGGGTGTACAATTAAAACATTACTTTGTCGTCGTCAAATTATGTCGTAATTAGCGGGACAATTAAAATCGAAGGTCATTATTGTGATAAAAACTCGAGTGGGAAGCGATCCTCTTTTTGCTACTGTTCCAGATTGGGTAGGCCACAGAAGCGATTGAGCTTTGCGAGTAAAGCCAGGCCTTATAGTGATCTAGGTATTATTTAAATTCAGAGTGCTACAATAAAGATACAAATTAAACGAGAACATATCATACCTACCTACTTGAATAGAGCAGTTTTTTTATTCGTTTTCGACCCTTCAGTGCCGTAATCTACGTAATACGAGCAGAATTAGCTTTAAATCTCTATCCTATCAGATCACCGTCTCTGCAAGCGAATGGCAAAAACACGCGCCAACAAAAAATAACATTCTTAATGCACATAATTTTATGATAAGTATTTTACGGGGCGTCAATAAATACACAAAATATTTTTTGTGGAAGTCAATAGGAAATTTTATTTAGATAAGGTATTCGGACCGTAGTAAAAAAACCGTTGCTATAGATTGGAAGTGGTGGAAGCAATGAAGAAGACTTTTTCTTAGCCGTAGGATACAGTATTTGGCTCGTAAAATGTAAACAAGGTACGATGTGCGCTCAAAATACAAAAACTTATAACTTTTAAAATCGTACTTTCTACATAACTCTTAGTCTGTGATCAGGAGAGGAAGGCTGCGTGAAAATATCCATCGAGAGACGGCACTTGTTCACATGTGATTATAGTAACGGTACTTCAAGAAATACCAGCTATGACCTAAAATGAATGACTGTATTTAGTGTTCATACGTTTCCTGACAGAAAGTCAGCATACTGCTACATTCAGTTGGCAAATGTAGGACATCAATACACATATTTATATACTGGAATCAACTAGTATGGTATGCATCACAGAGCTAATATTAAGAGAAATAGAAATGTCACCGTGACCGCGCAGATGGCTAATAAGTCGTGTATTTATCAACCCAGTAGAGATGTTGGCTTAAGAAAGATTATCTACATTTCATTGTCGAGTTCCGTAATCTAGTAATACCTATAAAAACACGAAAAATGTGTGCTCATTGACATGAAAAGAGACGATATGATTGTGAAAAGAAAAAAACACGGTAACTTTTGTATATTTAGAGACTATAGTAAATAATCATCTGATCAATTTGTAATAATGTGTGTCCTTTACATATTAGTCCTACTAATCTTGCAAATATTATAAACTCAAAAGTTTGGAAACATGCGCGTGCGTGTATTTTTGTGTCCATCTGTTACTCCTTCGCGCTAAAGCAGCTGTACAGATTTGGATGTAATTTGGTATGATAGCTGAATATCTGGAATACCATAAAAAGGGTACATGGCTAGTAAACTAAGCTAACTTTTAAATATGGCAGTTTGAAAGTTAGTCATCACGTAAAATTACTGTGGTAACTATTTCTTTAGAAGTGAAACAAAACATTATGTTATTTTCAGGTATACATATTTAATCGAAATGTAACTTATAGTAGGTACTTTGCGAGCTCTACATTTTGAGATTAAAGTTTAATTTTTCAAAAAAGGTTACCTGACATGTTCATTCCGTGTACCTACCCTTCATATAGGCTATTTTTTATGCAGATACTCCTACGAGATAAAATTCTAATACCTTAACCATTAAAGCATAGAAACATCATTTTTTTAAGAATGTTCTGCAAGCAACTTATGTAAGTGAAGCCTCTGTGTAATTTGTTGTGTAAGGTAAAAGCTAATAAAAAATAATTTATAAAGCGGCAGGCGTGATAGCCGCTACGTAAACGACAATTTATTTATTTATTTATTTATTTATTCATCAATAAAAATTACAGCATTACAGTATACACCAATGCGCTGGTTACAATGGTTATGTGTGAGGTTGCACTTACAGTGCGTTAGGTCTTTTAAATCCTTTTAGAGTTTAAACGGTCAACATTAAATGAAATAATAGATACAAAGTATCTTAGAAAAAATCTGTGGTCTCTTGGTCTGAAAATTTTATAGGTTCCCACAAGCGTGTTTTGGTCTACTATATTGTAATCTATATTTATAAAAAGGTGAATGACTGATCTATCAACGTAAGTACAGCTCAAACCACTAAACAGATTCTGCTGAAATTTTGCACACAGATAGCTATTATAACTTAAGCATCCGCTGCGAAAAGATTTTCCAAAATTCACCCTTAAGGGGATTAAACAGGAGTCCAATGTCTGTACGGAGAAATAAGATTTTTTATTCGAAACATTGCAGAAGTATTTCTGTAAATAAATCACATTGTATTTTTTTTTTAAAATATAACGCAAGCGAAGCCGCAGGCAAGAGCTAGCTGATATAATATAAATGGAAAATCCCGTAAAATCAAAGCTACTGATGCTAACCTCAAAACATCAAAACTAAAGCTTTAATAAACACGACAAACTTTCTGACTGAACAGCAATACAAAAATGGTGTAAATGTCTTACCTGGATGCAATACAAATATCGTGCAGAAAGGTAAATACATATTACATTACATTTAAATCGTTATTTTTACGAAATTTCAAACTTTCGCGTAACATCACAGGTAGTAGCAGCAAGGTACTGTCGTTTTTCGAAAGAACGTCAAACACCTTGCAGTTGCATTCAGAAATCAAAGAGCGTAGTTTATTTTTTTATTTAGTTCAGAAATTTCATAACGATTTGTCGCAAAATAGTTCAAATAGGTGTGTAGTAGCACCAAGTTGATGATCATCAAAATGATATATATTATTGATTATTGATAGAATATTAATATAGTAGAATATTCTTAATAATAAGAATTACAATGCGGCCCATTAAAAATTCCGCTAAGTCAATTTCTTGTACCACATGTTTTGACAGATCAAAGAAAATTGACGCAGAGAGTTTCCTTAAGTTTTAAGAACAACAAAATATACAGCGGTTAACCGAGGCTTTTTTCGTTTTCAGAACATATTGATGCTGTAACCGCGGACCCAGCTCAAGTATCTAAAAGAGTAAATACCTGAAAGCTTCCTTCTAACTCTTCTGTCCGATGAAACCATTCGTTCAACATGATGTCAATACAACAGCTCTCTTCGCGCTCCTGACCAATATCCCGCTGCCTAATGTTTTCGTAAACAATTTACAACACATGATACTTTACCATGACCGCACATATATAAATAATTTCCTCTAAAATAGATAGATAACACGAAAAATATTTCAAAATCAATTTAAAAACTTCACATTTACACAATATTATGTGAACGTATTGAAGTCAGCGTAAATTGTCAAAGAGATGTCGGATGACCAATCAGAGACAACGTATATGTGGCGTAAGAAAAAGTAAATTAAAAGAGATAATTTCTTGATGGCCAGTATTTATTACACATTTTTGAAACAAGGTTTTATACCAGTTCATGTTATTTTTTAATTTTGCGGACTTGGAGCTTAAATATTTTGAAATAGAATTATTTTTTGTGCCTGATTTTATTTATTAAATTAATATAAATTCAAGTATGTATTAAACCTAAAATTGTTAAAAGGAGCCCCGAAACCTAAATGTAGCGTTTCGTGTGCTCTGTCTAACCCCTTTGGGAAAACAGGCGTAATGGTTGTATGTACAGTGGGGGAAATTGAATCGCATACCACGTTGGAACCTTTTCTCAATCGTTTTCACAATCATGTCTTTGGCAGATGTATGGAATGTCAACACGACATTTTCAATGAAAGGATACCACCCTGGTACGCAATTCAGTTTCTTCGACTGTACGTATGTATTTAAAGAATTAGTTCGATATACTCAATATCACATCACAACAGCCGACAAAATAAAACCGGTTTACTAACGTACATATAACTTACACAATGTTTTCTAAAAGAGGGTGCGAAGATAGAATAAAAATAGAGCGTCAATTAAGAGAGCTTCTATAGAGGCGTAGGTAAGACTCATTGTTTTCCAGGGGTCCATGCTAATCGATGTCATTAGCTCTAACCACTAGAAGTAATAGTAAGCAGAAAATAGAAATATCACGTGAACTAAATAAAAGGCGAAGTGTCTATATAGCTAAAGAGCCATATATTTGAAGGGTAGGAAAGAACATGTCTAGTCACTTTTTTTGAAAATTGATATTTTAATCTCTAAATGTAGAGCTCGCAAAGCACTTTAACTTACCATTATATTAAATAGGGATATCTGAAATAATAAATAAATAAATAAATATTAGGGGACAATCTTACACAAATTGACCTAGTCCCAAACTAAGCAAAGCTTGTACTATGGGTACTAGACAACGATAAACATACTTATATAGATAAATAAATACTTAAATACATAGAAAACATCCATAACTCAGGAACAAATATTCGTGCTCATCACACAAATAAATGCCCTTACCGGGATTTGAACCCAGGACCTCTTGCTTCGTAGGCAGGGTCACTACCAACTAGGCTAAAGCGGTCGGCTAAAGCCATATATTTGAAGGGTCCACGAAAAGAACATGTCTAGTCACTTTTTTTGAAAATTGATATTTTAATCTTTAAATGTAGAGCTCGCAAAGCACTATAACTTACAACTATATTAAATAGGGATATCTGAAATAATATATATTTTTTTCACTTTTGAAGAAATGGTTACCATAGTAATTTTTCGTGATGACAAACTTTCAAACCGCTATAACTCAAAAAGTTGTTTAAGTGACTAGACATGTTCTTTGCGTGGACCCTTCATTTGTTTTCCTGATTCAGTCTGTAACGAAGGGTCGCTCGATTTAATTGCTTAAAAACGAAATATTGCAGAGAATGTACTTCAAAAATAAATACTTTTACAGCTAAACCGTTTAAATGAGCCCTCGCCTGCGCGGTACAGGGGCTGGGGGTATGATGACAAAGGGGGCCGGGAGAGGTGCGGGCGGCAGGCACACGAGGCGCGCTCGTCACCCGCACCTCTCTCGCCCCCTTTGTCGTCATACCCCCCAGCCCCTGTACCGCGCGGGCGAAGACTCAGTCAAACGATTGTATAGGAGTTGGTATCGTTATTTAATCTATAAAAATACAAACGTGCCCAATACACACGTGGACATGCGAAAAAATAGCAAAATCCCTTCTAGAAAGAAAAATACAAGCGAGAAATTAAAATCGTCTAATTAAAAGATACGGGAATCTAACCTTGAAAAGCTTTGAAAAATGCTCTCTTACTGAGATATTAAAACTAACCTAACCTACTGTATTCTATAAGATGACATTTCAAAAAAACCTGAAAACAGCACGCTTCTATGTGTATTTATGGCAACACTTGGTATGGCAAGTGAATTTATGGGAAACAGAAGGATCCGAATAAGAGTACATACCTTACAGTAAAGTGCGTTGACCGTTGAATTCGCACCGAGATCTGAAACAAAAAATCTGCTAATTTATTCATGCCTATAGGTATTCTGTTCCTGACCTAACTTAATCGATCTTTTGTCTGCATTTTTAGGGTTCCGTATTCCTACCAATAATCCTTTTAGTTTCGTCTTGTCCGTTTGTATGTATGTCTGTCCGCGGCTTACTTAGCTTAGGTGTTGTTAGAGATAGGAAGATGTATTTTTGTTGAGAAATAGACAACTTAAAGTGGTTTAGCAAAATATTTAAAAAAAACACATTTTTTTAGGTTATTCTCGTCCAAACCTTTCTTTCTTTCATGTCATTCGAAAACATTACAAGTTTGTAGTTTGCTAAGCTCATTTTTCGTTTTAAGGATCGTTTTCAAGATATTAAGCCTTGAAGTTGTCATTTTTGTTAGAGTTAAGCGTTTTCCCCTCTACAAGCTAAATCGTTGACTTGAAAAGTGTATACCTATGTAACTACAACAAATTTGAAGAAAAACTATCACAGCTTAGTTAGGCTTTGCAAGTTATGAGTAATAGTCAATCAAAACTTAATACCACTTAATATTATAAGCGTGAAAGTTTGCATAAATAGATGGACAGATGGATGTGTGGATGTTTGTAACTTTTTCACACTAAAACGATTTGACACATAGATAGTTTATAAACTGGATTAACATGTAGCATACTTTTTATTCCAGAAAATGTCATGGTTCCCGCGCGATAGCTATACGAGTAAACAAATCTTCGCAGATGGAGTCACGGTATTGAATAGGTATTTGTCGTATGTTGGGTATGGAACCCGATACTGCGCGTTGCCCAACACACACTTGACCGATTTCATTTTTATTGCAGATAAAAATTACGATTTAACCTTTACACCTGGAAGCAATAGTTAGCCTAGATTTTTTTAAACTAATATAAACAGGTTTAAACTAATGGTCGCTGTTAATTGAGACTCTGATGTAGGCTGCATAAAGTTCAAAATTTTAATCAAGGGTACTTATACGTAGGGTATTAAATTTGAAACTTGGATCAAAGATCCTTTATTAAATTATTACCTGTCCTTCAGACGCCGTCGACACGAGGTCGCAATAAATGATTATACTTATATCAAAAGGATAATTGCTTGAATAAACACGCTGTTAATACCTATTCATAAAAATGTTTCACCGATCTTTTGATATTGTTAGATGTTGCCAATGATTAAGTTTGCTAAGAAACATCGTTATCACGCGAAAATTTTACGTTTCCTTGATCCTCTTTGTTATCTACTACGATGTATGCATTCATGTGCTCACATCCTATATCTATAATAAAGTAACGTTATTGACGGACTGACTGAAAACGAACAGCCTGTACCATTAGAGCTATAGACTTCATATTTGGCAGACATATGCCTTGAGCATCTGATTGAGGTGCACTAAGAATGGATTTTATCAAAATCCTTTCTTAGTGCTTGAGAGAGCATTAGTAAAATCACTAGGCTACCAAGGATTCATCATCAGCCTATGCTCGTCCACTGCTGGACATAGGCCTCTCCCATGGCACGCCACGAGCACGATCCTCGGCCACTCTCATCCAGCTCTTGCCACCCGCCTTGCGAAGATTATCGCTCCACCGAGGCTGAGGGCGTCCTACGCTACTTTTTCCGATCCGTGGTCTCCACTCAAGAACTCGCCTACCCCAACGGTTATCGGTTCTTACGGTTATATGGCCCACCCATTGCCACTTCAGCGTGCTAATGCGGTGGGCTATGTCGATAGCTTTGGTTCTCTGTCGGATCACTTAGTTACGAATTCGATCTAACCAAGGATTATTTTTCCGTCATTTTATACAGTAAAGGATTTACATGCATACATATATATATACGGTTCTGTACGCGACAACAAAGCGAGAGCGAGGCTGCGCGAGAAATAAGCATTCTGGGTGGTTCCAATGTGAGGTGCACAGAAATTTCCGACACTAAATAATACTTTGAAAAAAAAAGCCGTGGTGGCCTAATGGTTTGACCTATGCCTACGGCCTCTCAAGGTAGGGTGGGTGGTGGGTTAAAATCCCCGCTCGCACCTCTGAGATTTTCTGAATTTAAATGCGAAATTACATTTGAAATTTACTGTACACCTGCGAAGAAATTCAATGGTGTGTGTGAATTTCCCAATCCGCACTGGGCCTGCGTGGGAACTACGGCCCAAATCTCATTCTGAGTGGAGGCCTGTGCCCGGCAGTGGGACGTATATAGGCTGATATGATGATGATGATAATACTTTGTTAATTACAGCACAGTGAGCTAACAAACACCAGCCTCAATCAACCCGGTCGTCGCCCTTATCGAACTAGTCTCTAACGTCCGGAAGACCCGGACACAGTGCATCCGTCCCGGACGACCCGATGACCCCGGACTTCCGGCGTATCTTGAGCAGGCTCTGGTGCGTGAAGCCGGTGGCTCTGCTGGGTTGATTAATTTTAATTGAAACGACACGGCTTAGGCTAGTCGAGAGTTCCGCTTTGAGAAAGGAAGACAGTGAGCATTTTGAAAACTTCCTAATTTGGTGTAAAACTTCATCATCATCATCATCATCCCAGCCAATATACCTCCACCTCCAACTGGAAGGCCTCTCAAAATGAGCTTGGGCCATAGTTCCTACGTTGGCCCAGTGTAGATTAAAAACTTCACGCACACCATTGCACTTCTTCTCAGGGATGTGCAGATTTCCTCACGATGTTTTCGTTCACCGTAAAGTTGGTGGCAAATTTCGAAAAACTCAGAGATGCGAGCCGGGATTTGAACCCACGACTCTCTGCTTGAGAGGCCATAGGTCAAACCACTCGGCCACCATGGCTATACCACCGATTATATAACTCACTTAGGCTGGATTTTACCATACTTTTACTCTCAGATAGTAATGTCAAACCGCCATAGTGATTTGACATTAAAATCTGAGAGTAAGGGTTACTCTCGGCATAAAAGTTTGGTAAAATTCAGGTTTAGATTACTATTATTACCCAACATCTTATTCTATCTAATATATAAAAATCTCGTGACACGGTGTTTGTTACCGAACTCCACCGAAACGGCTTCACCGATTTTCATGAAACCTTTTTGGCTATATCCGGTAGGTCTGAGAATAGGTCGTAGGCTATTTTTTATAACTACCCCTATTCTTCGCGGACGGAGTCGCGGGCAACAGCTAGTTACCGTATAAAATTTTGTATGAACGATCAAATATGGACCCAAGGGCCCCTAGTAGTTGGGCATTTTTATTTTTCCTTGTACCTACCTTTTGACTTTTTTTTTAAATTCGGAAAGTTGTATGTGATTTCTGCTCAGAATCACGAGCTCTTTCGATCCTACTAGGAGAAAAAAAGTGTCCTAAAACTTTCATACAATTTTCGATTCCTCCATTCTGTTACGGTCATATAAAGTCTATGAAAAATGGTAACGGAACGGGAAAAAAAACTTTGGACACTTTTTTCTCCTAGTAGGATCGAAAGAGCTCGTGATTCTGAGCAGAAATCACATAAAACTTTCCGAATTAAAAAAAAGTCAGAAGGTGCAAGAAAAAATAAAAATGCCCAGTTACGGGCGTCTGCGGTCGGTCTCGTCGTCTCGTCGCTTCCTATTCCGGCCTTTGTCGTGCGTCGTCGCGACACGCCACGCAAAATCAACCTGACTTAAGTTCTTGTACGCACTCACGATTTGATTATTTAGTTAGTACCGATTGGCTAATCAATAATTATGTATTTTTATGTCTCGTATTTTAATTTTAATTTAAGCATTTTCGTTATTTCTGGTTCTGATATCCGTTCTTGCAGCATTTAATACAACTTGCCGACAGAATTTATATTCCATTAGCATAGCTTGATACGAGCACATGCGTACCAACAAGTATGCGAGTAGACACAACTATTCTTGCAACTTCGACAACTTGCTATTCTACTTGTGACCACAGCAGCTGCAACGTGGTCGAAACGTCGACAAAATTATAGCAATAAATATTTTTGTCTCAGTATACAATTTATGTAGTACAATTTAAAGTATGATAGTTACAATCTATTAATGCGACAAATGAACAAGGTAGTCAGCAGACTGCCTTTCGACATTTCATTTTTAATACGAACTTTATTTGCTTAGTTTGCTTTTTTTACCAAGTTTCAAGTCGATGCCATTAATCATGCATTGAAGAGTTCCTTCCTGCGGAGACGACCCTGACCACCAGAATTTCATATCAGATTATCGTAGTGTCACCCAACATACATAAGTATGCCAAATTTCAGTTCAATTGGATACCAAGTGGTTAAAAATTGGTTCGCAAATTATAAAACCTTAACTTACTTACATAGGAATGTTGCAAGTTAAAGTTTGTAAAAACAAATCACCCGTGCGTCCCAGCGCTATCTAACGCTCGCAAACGCACACAACAAACCGCCTCGTCTTTACGCGTGACGTAAAAACAAGCACACGCAAGAATTTATCAATGGAGCCGTAAGTTCGTAGCGCGGACCTTGGGGCCAATTCTCGCGCTAATGTCGAACGCTCAATAAGTTACGATCGGAGCAATGAACTTGGCCGAGAAAATGGTCATTGTTCTAATAGCGTTGTTTTGTTTTTCTAAACGCTATTTAATGAATGGGAGTTGTTAGGACACGGATCAAAATATTAGTGGTGTTTTCGCCAGCTTTTATTTAACTAACAATATTTGTATTTTGCAAATAAGTTGTTTTCAAAATTCGCAAGTTGAATTCACCCACTTCTAGTGATTGAATTGAGTAAGAATTAAGTGTGTAAGTATAATAAAAATGATAATAAATAATGACAATACAAGTACAATTAACAAAACTATAGTCAGCAAAAAGCTTATAAAAAAATTATGAACTTGTGTTTCCGTTCGAATAAAAACACAAGTTATGTATGACCAATAGCACGAAACGTAGGGTCGATCTACTTAGATGGGCACGTCATATATTATATCGACGAGTATATTTACTTGAGCCAGATAGTTTCTTTCAGCAGCAGGCAAGACAAAGAGGTCGAAGGACGCATTGATAACGCTTGCAAGAGCTCCTGGTCCATGTAGGAGCTAATGAAGGGTATCCTTCCATTGTCACTCAAGCGCAAACTCGTCGACACATGTATAGTTGTATACTGCCCATCCTAATGTACTGTGCTTAAACATGGTCCTTGATTGAGATTCAGCAGCATTTTAGATATAAAAAGGACCGATCGACTCCGAAACGCTGTAGGTATAATCATCCAAAACGTCGCCCTGACATCTTAAATGCCCATTTTGGGTGCAATGAAATTTGTGGGCGGGCCCATAAAGATTTTTATGTAATTTTTTTTGAATTAAGACCCGTTCCTCATTGGTCTAGCAACTAGACAGAACATGTGCAAGTAATTAACAAAAAAAAATTCTGTTCCTAATTGGTCAGCAAAATTAAGGGCGTTAGGCAACTCGACGGTTGCAAGCAAATTTGTTTTGAAACTGGGCAGGCCTGGGTTTTGATGATTGTACTTATTGCGTTCCAAAACATGCATCGTAGACGTAGGCAAAGAAACTGCCAGGCTCAAAAGTAAATGGGAATTTGTGAATGTAAGCACCCAGAGAGGTGGACTCGGGTTACCACTCAATGGATGGCTTAAGATGGTTATCGACGCCGCGGTAGACCAAAGCAGATGGCGGGATGACCTAGACACGTTCTCGAGTGACTGGCTAGACATAAGTGCAGACAGGGCAACTCGGAAGTCCAGGGGCGAGGCCTTTGCCCAGCAGAGGGACACTAATACGGGCTATCAAAAAAAAATCAAAAACATTTAACTTAGCAATGTTTGTATACTATGCTTGTTAAGGTCAAATCCTGCAAGTTGACTTTAAGCCACTTATAGTGATCGGATTGAGTTCAAATTTTACTGAGCAAATGTAGATTGAATTACAATGTAACTATAGTCAGAAAAAAAACTACCGAAATTATTTTTTTACAAAAACTTTTTTATTAAGCCCACATAAGCATAGCACTAATAATTTTTTTTAGATAGAATAACAGACAGAAAGTATACAAATAATAAATCTCCATTTAGCATGATGCATTCAAATGCTTTAAGAATCCAAATGCTTAATCATCGCATCAAAACAAAATCACATAAACGGCACAAGAATCTGCATTTTCTACCAAATAGTAATACATTCCTCAGTGAAAATAACTGAATCTGTGAATCATTCTTGGCACAAACAGTATGAAAATTATGTGTAATAAAGAAAATATTTTGCATCAATACAAAAAATATTGGCATATCTATGACCTTGACCAAATTCAAGATGAATGTGTTACTAATTAAATATACAAAGCTATTTGTGTGATAGCTTTATGTACATATATAGACCAGGAAGAGCCATTTACTGTAAAGTGGGTTTGCGAGAGCATCCTAGAACAAAGGTATGTAGTACCATAACGTAAGGTCAGATTACTTAAAATCTGACAGGTAACTTTGGCCATTGGAGCTCAAAATTTGTTGAATGGAGACCACGAACTCTGGCAAGCGCAGCGTGGGACATCCACTAACGAGATGGACGGACGATTTGGTGAAGGCCGCAAGTTCAGGGTGGATACAAGTCGCTTCCAACCGTAATGATTGGGCGTCAATGAGGGAGGCCTATGTCCAGTAGTGGACGTCCTACGGCTGAAATGATGATGATGATGAACTTTGCCCATTGCTTGTAAAGCTCATGGTAGATTTCAAATTTCCGTGATAATTAGAGGTAGAACCTAACCTAACCTAACCTACAAGTAGTGGTAAATACTACATTACAACAGAGGCCGGGAAGTAACGGGTTGCCGGCCGAGTACTTAGGTTTGACTTTTGGCATGATACGAGGCCGGCAACCCTTGTTCCAGCCGAGGCTTGTATAGTGCTTTTCTCAAACATGCAATGAAATAAATAAAAAACTTGAAAAAAATTAATATTGCAAAGAAAGCAACTATTGCCTATGTTTTTTTTTTTTTTTTTTTTTTATGTGAATGAAGCCAGACAAACGAACTAGTGGGTCACCTGATGTTAAATGAACACCACTGTCCATAGACACTCGCAGCGCTTTACGAGATACCAGTGCGTTTGAGGGCTGAATGCCATAATGCCATAGACCTATAAACGTCATGATGCTGTGTCACATGAAACAATAGACGATCCCTTTCCCGGCCTAGGCCTGCAATTCTGTATGAAAATCCATTATAGCACTCGTCTAACCGCGCCCGCAACGTGATACGTCCCGGCCTATTATTTGGGACGTAAATACTGTATTTGTTGAAGTCGATTAAAAGAGTGTCAAATTATACCTTAGTGTGTTTAAAACAATTCTTTATGAGATAATTCTTTGTAAGATATTTTTTAAGCCACTGATAATTTGAACAATTGTGGTCTGATTTACACGGAAAATCAATTACAACAAATAAAATTGCGGTTTTTATTACTTGTTACCGACCGGCCATTTCATTTGCTCATTATGTTTGACGACCACATCAATACTATTCCATGATTATGCGGATAACTTTCCGTTGACTGTATCGTCAATTATTATGGCGCCTTCAAGTTAAACTAAAACAAAATAGTCATCCTTAGCTTACTACCTAAAGTAAGTTATAGCCACACTCATAATAAGGGAATGAGAAATATCACATGGAGCTACTACGCGATGCGCCCATATGACTTAAAAGCTCTATTTATTTTCTCGGTTTAATCTCGTCGTCAAGTCAAGACGCCGTTCGAGTCAATTGGTCAAAAAATGATTATTGCTGAGGTTTAAAATGAATTATATTTCAGTAGTTGTTTCATGCTGTGTTTACCTGTATGTGATTGTAACACTTTGCCCGTCTAAGCTAATTGAAATGTATTTATTGCCATTACTAGTGTAAACAATTGTTGGTGTACCAAATAAATTAATAAATAAAAACTACAAGGCTACCATAACTAAGTATTTCTATTCCTCTTAGTATCAGTTCTGTGTTATAGCGCATATCCATTTTAAACTTTTAAGTTACAGACAAGGAAATGACGCAAAAAGCGGCTTTATCCCATCGGGTCCGGCGTACTTTTCTATGTTTGACAATGTATAACCTGACCGATATACGAGGACACCTCCGCCGCATAATTTAGCTAAATCATAACCCATCTTTTTTTTATGCGCATAGCATGTTCAGACCATTCAGACCCATATTAAGTACTGCAAATAAAGCTTGTACGCAGTTCTAAGTGTTTACAAATACCGTTTTTAGATGCGTGATGTCAAAGGAAACGGTTAATGTTGTTTTGGGTTTTGACGTAAGATTACAACGCCTCAAAATGCTTTTTAGAATATCTTTTGATAAATGCCACATACTTACGGTACTAGAAAAATTCCATAAACATGCATCAATGCCCCAAAACAAAAGTCTTTAATCAGTGTGTGTTGCCAGTGATGACATATGAATCCGAGACGTGGTGGTTCACTGTGGGCCTGATGAATAGGCTCAGAGTCGCTCTGCGAGCTATTGAGAGGTCTATGCTCGGAGTTTCTCCACGCTACGGGATCGAATCAGGAACGAGGAGATCCGTAGAAGAACAGGGGTCACCGAAAAGCTAAACGGATTAGTTCGTTGAAATGGCAATGGGCAGGCCATATAGCACGCAGAATAGATATGGCCGTTGGGGCCCAAAAATTCTCGAACGGAGGCCACGAACTGGCAAGCGCAGTGTGGGACGTTGACCAACGAGATGAACGGATGATTGGGTTAAGTCCGCAGGTTCAGGGTGGATGCAAGTCGCTTCCAACCGAAATGATTTCAAAGAGGGAGGCCTATGTCCAGCAAATGATGATGATGATGATGATGTATCACCGGTGTACAAAAATCATAATCAATATCTATTTAGCGGTAACACCTACTAGGCTTGTGTGTAGTACATGTACGTAATAAAAAGAACTACTTCCTGATACCAGCCAAACCACCAAGAACAACCAAGGAACAATCGAATTAAGCTGAACTGTGGGCACTTAATGAACGATTCCTTTAATTAACTACTTGAGTTGATGATATTAGAACAGGAGCAAAGCATGCATAGACTTTATTACTTGTATGTATAAAAAGAACTAAAAGACCGGACTAAGTGAACGAGTACGCACAACTCTAACACCTAGTAAGACTAAGTTCAACCAGCGACACCGCATCGCCGGCTCAGATAAGTCGGTTTACTTATTTAATTGACTGCACTGTATGAGTCTCAAAGCGGAACGAATTATTTACAGTAAGTGAGTAAAAAACACACTTATATCAATCAACACAAGGCATTGTAAAAACCACTACATTCAGTTGGCCAAGCAAAAATAAGAAATTTATTCAGCCAAAATTCCAGGGCTTTCCCGTAATTAATTACAGGAGCACTCCATCTGTGCGCCATCACTAACGGCCCTAATATCAACAGGAAACTATATTATCACAGTAATAACCCATACAAATTCTTAAAAACAGTTGGTTTGTTATTTATTCATGCATCAATGACGTATTGTGTCCGGAGATGTATGAGATCACGAACTTACTGTTCGAGTTAGTGACGCAAAACTGAAAACCCTGGGGTTTACGCCCGGATATGTTTAGATAGTTCTAACAATTGGAGCAGTAAGCGGATCTTTGTTACCAAAGTAGGTCCGGATCAATGTTTACCCTTTTCCAGACATAGTGCAATAGCGACCACATATCTACACAAAGATTCGGCCTTGCTCTCCTTACAATATGGTACAAAATCAATTGAATTGGTTTGAAATATGTTTTGCTTTTATTCCTACATAGGTAAACAATACAACTCAATGATTCATTTTGTAGTAAGTAGCGTATCTAACTAAATACTTAGACGGGACCCTGGAAAAGGGTTATTTATTATACAATATAAGGTGTATCGAAATAAATGCGGAATATTTGATTCGTTAATATTTAAATTTTAAACTGTTTATTTCAAATAATATCAAAAATAAATTACAATTAAGTATTAACTTCAAATCTTAAATTAGTGTTAAAGATTATTGGAGTTAGTTTAATACAATATTTTAACATTACATTACATTTACATTTAAAATAAATTAATCAAAAAAAAAGTTGTTTGTTTACATGCCTATACATTATATTATATCGATACCTCAGCTCACACCCACACTAACTACAACGAACTGCACATACAAACTAGCACTGTATATCCTAGTGTATAAAACTATTACTCAATTGTGCAGCTCATTGCAATCAGCATGAGTGCGAACCAAGACATCGACATAACTATTTACTTATTGATAGCAAATGTCGCTTTATGAAACGCCTTATTCGACTACCTGACACATTTTCAAGTTTTGCTTGCACATCGCTTGGAAATAAATGTTAGTTGGGTTAGTTTAGACTGAACATCCCTGTGGATTTCTTAACTGTAGCTGATATTTTTTTTCCAAACATTGTTCGACGTTCAAAGTCAAGGGCGTGACTACATTTTGATACAAAAATTCCGATGAAAAATCTTTACAGGGGTGTTAGTAAAATTAATCCTGGTTGAGTGGTTGGGCGAAACACACATAACATACAACATACACACGAAACATCCTTTACAAATTTCAGTTACAGGCCTACCACGATTTATTAATCGCCGCGATACCGCCGCGTGCACGCCGCGAGCTGTAGTGTGCTCGCTGCGATCTCTCTCTGCCGTAAAATCGCTTTTGTGGTAGGGTCCTTACTTATCGTTTGGCCGCTATTCTCACGCTTAGCATGTACTTCGTATAAACATTGGAAACTACAGTGACCATTTCGGTTGTTGTAATAAGTCATTATGACGCACTAGACCAGATTATCATATTGAATGATCAAAATTTAACAACTGCATGGTCATGATCATGATCATGATTGCTTAATCACAAAGATCTGACACTAAGGCCAAATAGTCACAAGTCACCAGTTCCGTTTGTTTGTAGTTACATGTAAATATATCTTTAGCCGACATTTACACAGGTAAGAAGAATTACGTACATTGCGTAATGCATACATTGCGAGGCCGTGAAGCTAACGAGTTGGAACTAGTCATCTGAGCGCGGAAATGTAATGCTACTTATTAAGAAGTATGAATAGGTAAGTACGTGTTTTTTGAGATGTGATTTTTTTTATAATTTTTAATCTTATTGACATTAAGTGTGACTTAACGTAGTGTGTAAGTATTACTTGTAACTGTGAACTTGCATGTGCTGTAAATAAATGGTTACTACATTTTTAATTCCTTTTGTGTATAAACAGATGAGTTTTAGACTTAACTAGTTTTGAAACGTCATTGACCTCTCTTTTCAAAGAAACGCCTGAACAATAAACATTCAAACAAGAAAAATAGAAAGAAAAACTTACTACACTTTTAAGTGGCTCTGATAGCTTCCTCTTTTCGTCTCCTTTCCTATGTTAAGTCTTAGGCAATCAGTACTGTTACTCACAAGTTTGCATGAGTCTGAATGATCAATATCAAGGCTTCTTTTATACTTACGTCACAATTTAACACCCACGAAGTACCGCCCGTTAAAACTGCTGCTGTCAATAGCAAAATGACACAATTCCTCTGCTAAGGCGTATAATTGAAACTACGAAGCATACAAGAAAATTGTGCTGGTTTTATGAAAATCCTCAATACCATATTCGTTTTGATAGAAACTGAATTCTGAGTCACGGTTACGCATAGTGTTGTAATGTTTGTTTTGTCTGTGTGTCTGTTATTGGCGGGAGTGAATGTGAAGGTCACTTTCACTGTGATTCACCGCGGAACCACGGGCCATCGCGACGAGATACGTAACTTGATCTCTTTTGATCACAATTTGGGTCAACTTTCTGATTTTTGTCATGTGGCACAAACAAGCTTCGAACCTAAACAGCTTCGGAATTCATTTTGACATCGTGTCCTTGGGACTGAACGGTATCTTCATATTGTTTCAGTGAATCATTGCCATCTAGGTACTGTGAGAATGTAATCATTCGGCGATCTGCTCCGGCTTCGCATGAGTGTAACTTTGAAAAAACCGGCCAACTGCGAGTCGGACTCGCGCGCCGAGGGTTCCGTACAAATTAATATGTCCAGTCTTAGCAGACTCCTGCTCCTAAGCAAAATGTGCGCAGTGTGAGATCATTGTAGATTGGTTACTGATATAGACAGTCAGACAAACTAGATCTCGTTCAAACCAATTTTCGGTGGAAGTTTACATGGTAATGTACATCATATATTTTTTTTAATTTCATCATTCTCTTATTTTAGAAGTTACAGGGGGACACACATTTTACAACTTTGGAAGTGTCTCTCGCGCAAACTATTCAGTTTAGAAAAAAAATGATATAAGAAACCTCAATATCATTTTTGAAGACCTATCTATAGACATCCCACACGTATCGGTTTGATGAAAAAAAAATTTTGAGTTTCAGTTCTAAGTAAGGGGAACCCCCAAAATTTATTGCTTTTTTTCTATTTATGTGTGAAAATCTTAATGCGGTTCACAGAATAGATCTACTTACTAAGTTTCAACAGTATAGCTCTTACAGTTTCGGAGAAAAGTGGCTGTGACATACGGACGGACAGGCAGACAGACATGACGAATCCATAAGGGTTCCGTTTTTTGCCATTTGGCTACGGAACCCTAGAAAGGTGTGCAAAAATAAAGGAATTCAGAAGAGGTAACTTTACATTTTCTCCTCCTTTTCCCCAAAACTACACCAGTACGAATTCGGGGCAGGTCACTAGTGTTATCAAACTCCGACCGATGCGTCGCATTGCATGACGTGCGATGCATTGCAGCGCACATTCTGTCAATCACGCCAACTGTAAAATGACTGACAGTTTTGTCAAATGCCATAAAGTTACATTAGAAAACTGAATACGGTCGTCAAGTTTTCTTAAATTTTCTAATTTTCTTTTTATATACAGGGTTATTTTTAATTCACTGACATCCTCTTAACCCTGAATTCCTATCACTCAAACAAATGTTTTTTGTTTTACGACTTTT
The DNA here is from genome assembly GCA_947563465.1 of Archips xylosteana. Taxonomy (NCBI): domain Eukaryota; kingdom Metazoa; phylum Arthropoda; class Insecta; order Lepidoptera; family Tortricidae; genus Archips; species Archips xylosteana. The sequence goes on from OX387356.1 coordinate 15,938,077, forward strand.
TAAAATGAAGCACTTTTTTTCCCATACAAATACACAGAGTATCGTAAAAATAAGAGGAAATCTCAAATTTTCAAAACGTTATTACACCAAAAATATTATGTTGTGACAAAAGCCGTAAAACAAAAACATTTGTTTAAGTGGTAGGAGTTTAGGGTTAAAAGGATGCTAGTGAATTACAAATAACCCTGTATAATTTAGATAGATAGGTCTAGGAAATAATTTTTTTTACTTACTAAACTTACTTGTATTCTTTACTTCACGATGTTGTCAAACCTTGAGTTGAGTGTTACTTTTATCGCCGTTTGCTCAACATTGTATTTTAAAATTCAATAAACACAAAATTCCCTCACACGCAATAGTCAAAAAACATACAAGTCTAAGTTCCTAGTGGAAATGCGAACATGAAGAACATCAAACAATATGAGTCGAAGATCAAGGCTGCTGACGTGACCTTTTCAAAATTTGGGAATACCTTATGAGTCAACTGAATCTCTCTTGCCTGCCGATGACTCCGAAAGGAGCCACTATGTCATACAGATCAACAGTCGTGGTCCAAGAACGAATAGTCTGAGATGAGTCTCCGGTCCGATACCGTTGCATTCACATGCTTGAGCGATGAACGTAGCTAAACCATTGCAAATCGAAACGTAAAAGGTTAAGATGGTGAGAGACGTGCCGAAAAGCATGTGTCAACCAACGAGGCCTTTTTCGTTGACGGCAGATTCCATTTGATCGTGTGAATGAAAGCGAGTACGTTTTGCCGTAAATTATTTTGTTTTCCTGTGCATTTCTTTAGTCAAAATAAACCCCATGAAAAGTTTTTTGTTATAAGTTCCTTTTCTTAATACCAGTTTTTTTGCTGACTGTGCCGCTGGTTACCATCCAAGATCAAAGTATCAAGGCAAATATAACGAGCCCAAACTCGGTGCGATCGTGTTTTTTATTACAGAATTTCTATGGCTACCTTACAGCTTCATCATTAGACACATCCATACAAAATTTCAGTTCAATCGGAAATCGGGAATTTAGCTTCCAAGATTTGACTCACACATACTAACAGAGCAATTTAAATAAAAGCTTAAAAAAACGGTTTTTCCACCTCTACAACATCAGTCCTGTCATTGTTTCTAAAACATTTGCTTGGCATTTCACACAATCAAAAATGATGAGGTTAATATTTCCTTTTTCAACATGAAATCTTAAGAAATGTGACACAGTTTTGATATTATCGTCCTCACCGTTACTCACAAATCAAACAAATATTTGTCATCGCTGTGTGTACTTTTAATTACATCAGCAAGGCTCGCCAGCTGAGTCGCGTGCCGTGAAATATCACGATATTTTAAGATAAGAATTGTCACTTCGTGCACGTTGTTTCTAAAATTATTTATGGTACTAGCAAATGAGTTGAGTTTTTCAGAATTTCGACATCAATATCTCAGTTTATATACTTTCAAATGCTCTCAGAAAGAAAGGATTTGGGCTGTAGTTCCCACGCGGGATCGGTGCGGATTAGGAACTTCACAAACACCATTGAATTTCTTTGGAGGTGTGTGCAGGTTTCCTCTCGAAGTTTACCTTCACCGTAAGGCTTGTGGTAAATGTCAAATTTAATGTAATTTCGCACTTAAATTCCAAAAAATATGAACGAGGCCGGGTTCGAATCCACGACCCTTTGCATAAAAAGTCATAGGTTAAACCACTTGGCTACCACGGCTTTCCTAAATTTATTCGAGAAATTACATGAAAATGTCGCGATCCCGCTCCGCTAAGAAACCGTAGCCAAAATCTCTTGCGTATAAACTCCGTAAGGCAGGAATTAAAGCATCACAGCCTACAAAAATACATGCCTAGGCCTCAAATTTCTAACCAAATATGGTCAAATAGTCGTTCCATTCATCAAATAAGATGAATGAATGAGTCACTCCCACTGACTCAGTTAAGTACTTCGGTACATGACTTGCATCATAATAGTTTTACGGACGTTTGTAAGCTTGACTACTGAAATAGCATATGGAAATGTGGAAAAACCTATGCGCCAGGTGAAAATGCATATGTACAGGTGAGTAAATACAGGTAAGTAAAGATTACGTTAATGAGTCAAACATATTGTTTATCAATTTAATACTTCCAGTTTGCATTGGTGAATGTGTGTATGAGTCAATGTCTACATTTTACGGTTAAAATATTGATTAAATGTCTACTAGAACAAACCAATTTTTTTAAATCTGACCAGGTTAATATAAAAAACGCTAAGTATTCAGTTACCAATTTTAATTTTTAGAAGATTGTATTCTTTTTATTCCTTAATATTGTCGATTTTTAGGGTTCCGTACCCAAAGGGTAAAAACGGGACCTAAGCTATTACTGAGACTTCGCTATCCGCCGTCTGTCTGTCTGTCCGTCTGTCACCAGGCTGTATCTCATGATCCGTGATAGCTAGACAGTTGAAATTTTCACAGATGACTTATTACGGTTGCCGCTATAACAACCAATAAACAATAAATATTTAAGGGGGCTCCCGTACAACAAACATGATTTGTTTGCTCGTTTTTGCTCGATATTTATAACGACAACAGGTAGACGCTTAAAAAATTCACAGAAATTTAGTTAGGTATATAATCACTTAAAAAATTAATAATTAAATTATAATAAAACTTATATTTTTTGGGGGCTCCCGTACAACAAACGTGATTTTTTGGCATTTTTTATAGATAATGATATGGAACCCTTCGTGCGCGAGTCCGACTGGCACTTGGCCGGTTTTTAAAATATCAAAAAATAGCTATTTTATTTAGAGATTAAAAATATTTTACTTGTTAATTTTGTTACATTACATTGTTCTTTCATGTCTTATGTATATACCTGGTAAAATTTACATATACAACCACATTTTTTTTACGTAAAAAAGGAATGTACTGCCCATTTCATAAAATATCTCCGAAAAACACTTAACTCGAATTAATTGTAATTTATTGTTTTCAAAAACCTGGATTAGTATTATTGTTAAGAGTTTTTACCTGTTTCAACGTAACAAATGAGTGTATGACACTATAATTAAAATAATTAAATACAAAATGAAACTTCCACGACGGAAACTTTACTTAACTAGTCACCTGCCACTTCCCGATGACAAATGAATTCACAAAATCATGGAAAGCGACGTGATATTCCAATTTGTATTAATTATTCATTATACAATGTAATGGAAAGGGTTTTATAACATAACGCATTTATATAATTACTAACGAGTCTACTCGCACGTCCATTGGTTATGGAAATACAAGGCAGTAAGCTTTTATAATGAATCATTTATAAAGGTAAGTTTGTTTTATGGTCATACGACCTTTGAATAACCACAAACCGAAGTTGTGGTTAAATTTGTTAACGATACAGAGCTCATTCAAAATTTATTCAATTAATAGGCTCCGTAGTCATTATAGATAATGGTACGGAACCCTTCGTGCGCGAGTCCGACTCGCACTTGGCCGGTTTTTTCTAATTTGAAACGTCAGTTTGTTTATACGGATGTTACTACTACATACACCAGGTCATTTTTATGGTTCTGTACCCAAAGGGTAAAAACGGAAACCCTATTACTGAGGCTCCGCTGTCCGTCCGTCCGTCCGTCTGTCACCAGGCTGTATCTCGGGAACCGTGACAGCTAGAGAGTTGAAATTTTCACAGATGATGTATTTTGGTTGCCGCTATATTAACAAATACTAAAAATTGGAATTAAATAAATATTTAAGGGGGCTCCCATACAACAAACATGATTTTTTTTGCTCGATATTAATAACGGCAACAGATAGACACTTGAAATATTCACAGAATATTTAATTATATATTGACTTTAAAAATAAATCATTAAATTAAAATAAAAAAATATTTAAGGGGGGCTCCCATACAACAAACGTGATTTTTATAGATAATTGTACAGAACCCTTCGTGCGCGAGTCCGACTCGCACTTGGCCGGTTTTATTTAAGTTTTTCACCTATATCAGTTTTTATGACAGTTCCTTATCAGAATTTTAAAAAAATAAGGCCGATTGTCCCATTGACTTGTATGTGGAAATAGTCTTTGATGTTTTAAGTCATGCAACTGAAAATGAACCTTAAGGTGAAGGAATTTCTCGATCAACTATACACACTGAGGGCCTACGCTAGCTGATGCGGATTACCCGGAACGGACGCCCGTCGTGCGCACGTCTAATAAGAAATTGTATGAACAGCGCTAAGTGGCGCGGGCGCGTGCGACGTATTTTCGGTACATTTTAGACCCGCGTGCGGGCGCACGCAGCGGACGTCCGCGTCAGCTAGCGTAGGCCCTAAATCGACTGGAACGATTTAATAACTGATTGATTCCAGGGTTACTTTGTGGTGGACCATAGCAATAATCTGTGACCTTTTACCTAGCTACTTCAAGGCCGCTACGTCTGTGGGTTTGATTAAAACCCCCAACGCAATTAAGTCTAAGATCCTTCCCGCTGCATACAAAAGAGCTGATAACTTTGAAACGGCTGAACCAATTTCGATGAAACATGTCTAAGAACCATCGCCAAGAAACCTGCTTTCAAATAAATAAAACCGCATCCAAATCGGTTCACCCGTTTAAGAGTTATGATGCCACAGACAGACAGACAGATACACACACACACACACACACACACATATAGCGGTCAAACTTATAACACCCCTCTTTTTGTATCGGGGGTTAAAAAACACAGTCAACCGGTTTATTCTCAGTAGATGAGGAAAGGGAATTCCCTTTGGTTAATTTTTTTTTTTGTATATTTTTATATTTTTATCATTGAGGAATAATGTTATACAACCATTTTCTGTAGTCGGACTTAAAAATAAACAGCTAATGGCGGAGATATTCCAAAAAAACTGATGTCTTTCATTTGATCTTCAAATGACGTCATGAAAGGTTCTAAGGCATTTTTCTTTTACCTTTGCTCTCACGCTTCACTTAAAAAAACAATGTCAATGTCTGTCATAATGTCACTTAAATTTAACTGATGTCAATAGGATAGGAAACAAAACAAAAAGGCTATTTTCATTTTTGAATCTAAAAAATGGACTATAGAAAGTGTTTTATTTGTTCAAATGACTCTATGAATAGCCCAGGCAAAATATTCGTCCGTGTTAGGGAAGATCTACGTGAGAACTGGTGTCGTCTTGCAAATTTATGTCGAATATTTTAGGATACCTATATCTCTTGTACTGCTGCGAAGACCATATTGATGTAAGTAAATGGACCTATCAGCGTGTCAGCCTTGACAAATTTATCACCGGAGTTTCCACTGGTAAGCATTATTTCAAAAATTATCATGGAAAATAGACTTTCAGAACCGGAAGCTTAGAAACTTACTGACGACAAGACGACGTACGAATGACAAGTGACAGTATTTTTTCTCTAAGCAGATAGGCAAAGGAAATCATGAGTTTCGTGCCACTGATGACGTATATCCGGTCAACCATATCCGGTATTTAACAAATTAAATTAAAAAAAAGTACGCGACCAAATTTTAAAATATTCAAATTAGTTTCTCAAATTGGCCTAATCTGTAAGAAAAAAATATAAAAAAAATACATTTTTTTTCTAACCAAAGGCAATTAGTACAGAAGTTTTCATCAGTGTCTTCACCAATGACACCGCAGTTACACAATACGAGAGTTTCATTAATAATAAATAAGTATTATAGTAGTTTTTACAATCTTTTTTTGTAGTTGGATTGAAATCTTATGATAGTGATTGAATTCTTTTCACTTTTTATGTGTGCATCGAAATCCGATGAAAACGAAACCAACACAGTCATATCAAAACGCTTCCTCCTTTTCATAGGAAATAAACTACCGTTAGTTCCATGTAGGTCAGCTTAATGTCCAAAAAATCCGCTTCGAAAATGACAATTTTAATGTGTCACAATTTACCAGTTATTTCTTTAGAAATGGAAAGGGAAAAAGGTCGTGTTGTCAAGGTTTCGGCTATGCCTCTGTCTGGGGAAGACCGTAGGTACCGTATGCGCAAGAGTCGGTAATCAGAATCGATCGCGTCGTCACAATCGATAGTACAGACCTACATGAATGAGTTCCGTTTGGAAGATACCACGTACGATGAATATGCCTTTTTTGCCATTGAATTTTCCATTCATAGTGGGTTTTACTCCACTGGATAGCCGTCGGTACGTGTAATTTGTGGAAATGGTAGTCATATAAAATGTACCTTTTTGCTTGTGTAATGACATTTATTTGTCATCCTTATTATGTAATGATGATGGATGAGTAATTAGAAATTAATAAATTCCTAGATTACAAGGAATTTTTGAAGCTTTAATATCTTCTTGAACAGCACTAGGGACTGATTTTTGGAATTAAATTGCCATGAATGAGGATGTAATTCCTGTTAAATTAATATGATTTGTTATATTTGTTTCTTTTTAGAAAAAATTCTAGCAAGGGATCTCGCAAAAAATAAATAGCAATGTTGTAATTTTTTTGGACAATGTTATAAGTATGTACTCGTATGTATATACGTATGTGTATGTTATTTTTAATTTACTGTATCAGGATTAGATGATAATGATCAGGGCCCAATTGCATAACAAAATACAACAAATAGTATGTGAATTTCAATACAAAATAGCTTGTAATTTGTTATACAATTGGACCCTTGTGACCTATTTTACCTCGGGATTTAATCACGAACTTATTGCTCAAATAAACTCAACGTTTCGACCACTTTACACCGGTCGTGATCACAAATTGACTCATAAGTTATAATTTATCATTCGGATGTGATGAAAAAAATCCTTTGTACTAATTGACTTTGTAGGTTACCTAAATTTTGTTTGATCTCTAGTTTTGTAGCTATAGGTACAAAGATTTTATCACTTTCGAATAATATTTTCGACTTGTGTTTTCAAAAATAGCTAGATAATGGACCTTGTGAAATTCACTAATCATTTAAGAAATTTACTATCCAGGTTCAAAAACATTGTATTACTTAGTCAAAAAAAGCAAACCTAATCCACACAAAATTAACATATCGCATCAAAATAAAACACGACTAAAAATAACATCAAACAAAATTACGTAAACAACATAATCGGACTGTGATATTGGATTATAACGAATACCGTTTTCCGCGCGCTGACCTTGCAGCGAGGTCTTACGTCATGCTACGTAACAACACGCGTCATTTTCGTTCACAGAACCGTGACGCCTCTACAACGTCACATCACAGTGAAGTTTTAAATGTCGACGTACGCGTTCGCCGTGCGATTTTACGTTTTGTTTCCACTGCGGATGTAGGTATTATAGGAAACGGGACTTTTGGACAAATGACTCATTATTATAGAATTTAGAATGAAAGTGTTAGTGGATGGACCGGGTATTGAAAAGATAAATTATATACAGCTGTTGCCCGCGACTTTGAAGCCGTGGCTCTTAAACTATTTCAAATAACTTCATCTAAATCGGTTCAGCGCTTTGAGCGTAAAGAGGTAACAGACAGACAGGCAGACATACAGTGTTACTCTCGCATTTATAATATTAGTAGGCCTTTATTGAGTCAGCATGATTGATTATTGTATTTTTTTCTTGAAAAGGTCAGTAAAAATATTCGTTTAATGTTATAATTTTATTTAATTTCTTGTAAAGATCTAAAATAACATATTTACTAGTATTCTAATGTAAACTATAATGAATGTTTAATAAAACAACACAAAGCACCTATTAAAGTTACATATTGTATTTGATATGATAACATTGTGTGAACTCTAAAGCAATTTTGGTGGCAACAGCACGACTAGATGCGCCATCTAGTAACAGTTTATGCAAATATTTCCTGTACAATAAGCTGTTCGCTAATTGCACTTTATAGCGACATCTGTTGTTGAGTAGCTCGCGCGAATTGTTGTACGTCACGCCACGCTTTAGATTAGATTTCGTTTCACAAAATAAAAAGTTAAATATCAATATTTGAGACATATTTGCGACTGTTACGCTTATTTACAAACAAATTTTACAAACACCAGATTTTGTCAATCAATGCATTTTTTTTACCCAAGTTAGAATAAGAAGGCAATAGTTCTAGCAGTACCGACATCTAGCGGCGAGTGGCAAAATTAAATTTCGCCCAATTAACCTTGAAATTGGCATACTAATGTACACGATAGGTGGCACTACATTTCACACGTTTCATAATGAGACTTATTAGAATTTATTCTCATTTCAAAAATACCTTTGTTTAAATAGAAAAAAGGTTTAGTTTTGAAATGAGAATAATTCAAATTGTGTCAGTCTCATTCTAAACGTGCGATTTCGTGTTCCATCAATTCCTTTATGATTCGGTATTTAGTTTCAGTCTCTCGCTATACCTAATAGTAAAAAACAACTTGTCAGGCACAAAGTAAATTCAGCAACAATAATATTTTCTAATCAAGCAGTATCTAGTTTTAATTTTTTTTAATAATTCATTCGTTAAACAAAGTAAGTAAGTGTAAATGTCTCAAAAAATCACATAACTCTAATTCTTATAAAAAATGTCTTATAAAAGGAATAAAATTCTGCGCATCGTTTTAAAGATAGGTAAGTACAGCACAAAAACAAAAATCGTCGGGTTAAAAAAAAACAGAGTTGAATTTTTTAGTAGTTAGATACTTAGGTTCTATTCTCGAAGTACGGGTAGATATTGTTATCAATATCAGTGCAATTTGCTGGTGCCAAATCTAATTCGAAAGTGGTCGAATGGCATTAACGAGAGATGTTATTTCAAAAATCGCCATCTGAAGTACGAGTATAACCACAGCAAATAGTCGTCCAAGATATTCCTTGACCACTAAAAGGGTCTATGACATTTTGTACGGCTTAAAACATTAAAGTCTTTAACTTACATGCGTTTATTGATACTTTAGATTCAATTTCAAAGTTTAGAAGGTAGTTTTTTAAAAAGTAAATGGCAAAATAAATAGTACTTTTATTGCCATAGCATAGTATAAACCGATAAAAGTAATTTATTTATTTATTAATTTATTAAGTAAAACAAAATTTACACAGTATTACAGCTGTAAGCCAATTCACTGGAAAATTAAATTTGATTGATTTAGGCACTGAGTTATATAATCTAGAGTGACAAACTTCATACTACCGCCTCAACAAAACGCGTGCCAGTTTTGAAATTTGACAACGTAGCTTTGAAATCAACAAAATAATAAATGAGACATATGTTTGTCTCTCTTCCACTAGTATGCTCGCATTGCGCCGTTTATGAATGTGATAAAGATGACGATATTTAAGGCTTGGTGTTGCTTACCTTACGCAAATTTCCCCCTAAATAATAAATTACACGAAGAAATTTTTTATTAGTTCATAATGTTCACTGGGTGGACAAAACCATAATTAATTGGGTTTCAAATACTACTACTACTACTGCACCTACTAGCAGCTGTTGCCAGTGCCATTTTATAATATTAGTGCGAATTAAGTATATCTATTGAAAGGCGTAAAATAAAACGAAAGTTTTTTTCATAACACAAATATAATATAATAAAACCACAATATAGAAAACACAACGACCATTAAAATAGATATATGTAAGTATTTTTGTCTCGGACGTTTTAATTTTTTTTGTTTTTATTTTTTTCTTGGTACAATTTATTTTAATCATTTATTTATTATACCTATACTCAAACCCGAGGTAGCCTAGTGGTTCGACCTATGGCGTCTCAACCAGAGGTTCGTTGGTTTCGAATCCAAGCTCGCACTTTCGAGTTCGCTTCACGTTCACTTATGCATGAGTGAACGTAACCACCATCTGTTGATGTTTTTTTTTATGTTGCTCAAGAAAATGTTTCGAGCAAATTTTTGTTGATTTTGTAGGTAGCCAGTCGGTTTCCCGTCTTAGTAATCTGATTTTTTCTATCCAGATCCGACGGCGCACTTCATCTTTCGGTACCCTACAAAGTAAACATGCAACATAAATTTAATAGCACAGGTTAAATAGAGATTCCATACAATATGCGAAATTCCCCCTAAAGGTTGGGAAAACCAAACTATGATTATACTGGCCACACTGAACTTACTAGATATTTTTATTAGTTTTTGGTCACATACAGAATAATATGAGTAACTGAAAACTGAACTTACGCATGAAAAGTAATGCCACTTGCTTTATTGTGTGTGTTGATAGCGGAATCGCAAGATTTTACCGTGTATTTCCCCATTTTTCTCCCGGTATGTAACGGTCGGTGTCACGACGACTGATTAGCTGTCAGTTGAGTTCGAGACTGCAGTCTACATCTGAGGTTCCTCATGTTTGCGATCTGTCTACAAATCTAGTTTGTATTACATCAATGGATTTAGGCGTTACTTTGCGGGGAGGTATTACATTTTTTACTTGTCTTCTCCACAACTGAAAAAAGCGTTGCGAGGGTAGTGAAGAATCGAGGTATTAATATTACGTTTATGTACACAAAGAATTAGATACTAAATAGGCCACCTAGACAATGGGTACCAGTTTCAGAAAATGCTAGTTCTTTTTCGTTTCCAGCGTTTGGTTTTCCAGTCCGTCCCTTTGACAAGTGTCCGTTACTAATATATAAAAAAAAATCAGGTAAGTACACAGCCACTGCGAAATCAATTTGAAGTAGTATTTTATGATGGTGGTGAATCCTCGCGTCAATGGTTCACGCATGTGTACGTGTTTTCATGAATCCATGCGTGTGCGCGTTTATGCGCGCGTGCGTGCGTTTAACTAAAGGCCGGCGCAGACCAGATATGCGTGTGCGTGTCACGCACCAGTTGTAATGAATGAAACTGTGAGAAAAATGGCACACCATGTTCACGCATTTAGTGCGCCATCTTTCTCATAGTTTCGTTTATTACAACTGGTGCGTGAGCGTGATGTGACACTGATTTTGGTGTGCGCCGGCCTTAAGTCTTATTATACATGTACTTATATCTGTTCTTACATTACTACACTATGGTAAACTGTGGCGGCTGGAAATCGATCGGCTGCCACAAACACATGAGACCTTGACCGATGCCGCACTACGCGATGTTTTAGTCATTGTTTCTAATCGACGCAGTAATTAACTAAGTACTTATGTTGTTCTGGAGCCACGAATATTTCAAAAGTTTTACAACTGTGACTTGTACGGTACGGAGTTTACATTTTAAATAGGTAGTTAATTAAACCAAGCGTTATTTTCTTGTACATATTCTGGAGCTAAGGTTAATGTTATGTGTGGTGGGGGCATGCAGTAGGTATAAATAAATAAATAAATATTAGGGGACAATCTTACACAAATCGACCTAGTCCCAAACTAAGCAAAGCTTGTACTATGGGTGCTAGACGACGATAAACATACTTAAATAGATAAATAAATACTTAAATACATAGAAAACATCCATATAACTCAGGAACAAATATTCGTGCTCATCACACAAATAAATGCCCTTACCGGGATTTGAACCCAGGACCTCGTGCTTCGTAGGCAGGGTCACTACCAACTAGGCTAAAGCGGTCGTTAAATCGCAAACGAAACATATATATATATGAAACTTAGCAGTATGTGAAACTTTCCCGCTTTCCCGCTCCTCTCCCTCATAATTTCCAGTTTTGTATAAATTTTTTAGGGTTCCGTACCCAAAGGGTGCTAACGGAACCCTATTACCGAGACTCCGCTGCCTGTCTATCCGTCTGTCACAAGGCTCTATCTCTAGAACCGTGATTGAAATTTTCACCGATTATGTATTACTGTGGTCGCTATAACAACATATCATCATCATCATCATTTCAGCCGTAGGACGTCCAGTGATGGACAAAGGCCTCCCTCAATGCCGCCCAGTCATTACGGTAAATACAAACAAAGAACAACAAATACTAAAAATAAAATAAAATTAAAAATTGAAGGGGTTCGTCATAAAAGAAACGTGTTTTTTCAGCGTTTCTATGTTACTAGGCGTTGTTTGTTAGACGTTGCTAGACGGCTTGGATGACAGCCGGCAGTTGCTAGGCAACACGAGCAACCCTATGTTGTTTGGATGTTTACCTACCTATAAGTTTGCGATTTTAGTGCTTACATTACGGTGATTTTTTACTGAACTGTTTTAAAACATTGTACGGAGGTACGGAACCCTTCATGTAGGTACGAGTCCTCGCACTTGACCGATTTTTTTAAACTACTTTTGCAAGTCCCTGTCCACTGAAGAGAAGCGGAGATTTTACGCAATTCCGCTGCCTCGCTTCGCACCAGTGGACAGGCACCCTTAAAATGTTACTACGTTTTGAATTTAACTTTGTTTTGTACATTTACGGGTTTAAATAAAAATATACCTGCTCCTTTTTACCTTGGTCGCAAAGGAGAATGCGGCTTACTTCACAATAAGCAATATTTATCATGACACAATTAATTTGCTGCGCACAGTTTAGTGATTTTATGAGCCCTTGCACAATATGACCATCAGTTGCCGCCACTAAACGCGACCACAAGTGGTTCAGTCAGACCACTACAAGCCACCACCAGCAGCAGCCACTGTGGCTAGAATATATTGTTCAAGTGACCGTGTGTGCGCGTGAGTCGAACGACAAAATGCGGCCACAAGTAGTGAGCGCGGTCGACTCCCGCATCTTGTGGCTCGAACGCGGCCACTCAAACGCTCGGCGTGCGCGGATGCTATACAAAATGTACGGAGAAACTCGTGGCGGCCACTAGTCGGTCTAATGTGGTCGCCACTAGTGTCTCAATGTGCGGTGGCCCTAAATATGTTACGATGTTAGTATATATGTGGGGATGGCAGTCGAAAAACAAACAAGTTATTCCTTTAAACTGTATTAAACATAGGATGCAAGTTAGAATACGTACAGAGCTTTTACTGACTTTCAACGACTGACATTTTACCTTTTTTCTTAAATTAAAGCAAACAGTATCACCAGGTAAATCATACAAACTAACCTAATATTCCCACACGGCCATCCTGTTCATTCATCAGTCTCGGATGAATGTGCGGAATCTTCAGCAACAAGCCAGGGTTTCATCTGATTAGCAGAGCTTCGGTGGTTTATGTGATAAGTACTTGGTAAGTAATCTTTTTTCTTTCTTCTCTTACGCGACGTCAAAAGACACTCAATGCAATTATTTGTCACTGCCTTAACTTTCTCTTTCATGTGGTCGATATAGTATTTCCTTGGTATAAGTTCTTCTATATATATAATCTCAGTTTGCATTTTCTTTGGTACTACAATCAGTTTATTTCCATCCTTTACTTTACATAAAATTCCATTTTCAATAACATGGTCTTCATAAGGTTCAGTATCTAATAACTTCTTTATCAGTTTTAGTTTCAGGTCTTCATCTTGGGCATTTCTTATTTGTGATGCTATATCGGTATAAACTTTTTTATAGGATATCTTCTTAGAGCCTCGGCGTTTTTCATCCTTATTCCAGGTCGGTGTTCAATGGTATAATCATATTCTTCGAGCAACAACGCCCAGCGAGCAACTTTTGAAGGTAAGTCTTTCTTTTTTATTCGTTTGTTAGGTCGCTTATAATCGATACGCATCTGATAAAGGCCGTTTTTCTTCTTTGCCTGAACAACTGGACTTGCAGAGTCTAATTTACTTTGAGCGATTATATCAGCTTTAAGCCATTCTGAAGTTTGTGTACTGCTCTGAAATTTGTATGTATCAAACTCCAATGCCGAAATACATCTTGGATTTCGGAGAATTGGAGTTTCGTCATCAAGGATAATCTTCAGCTCAACACTGGATTCTTTTTCAGGATCTGCAGAATTTTTGTCTTGAATCACCATCTTAATTTCATCTTTGCATCCTTTCTGTGCAACATCCATTGAATTTTCTTTAAAATCTTCTAATGTCGTTAAGTGCATTACTCTTCTGGCCGAAATACCTTCAGGTGAGAAATTAACTTCAACGTCCTTTAAAATTGGGTTTCCGAGTATGACATTGACCGGTATCGAATCATCTTCCACAACATGGATCGTTGTGTCGAAATAACAGTTGTCAATCTGGATATTAGCCATGAATGATCCTATAGTATGTATTTCATGGTCAGCGATGCCCTTCAAGTACAGCACCGAGCCGTGGTTGTAACTCTTGCAATTGATTTTATCAACATACGATTCCTTGACAAGATTTACATCGCTCCCTGTGTCAATTAAGGCTTTTATTGAGGTGTTGTTAATGTGCACATCTTTATATGGTGTAACGCAACGGTCTTTATCCTTTTCGTGTATCGTCAGCTGGTGTATCTCTTTGTTCCGGCATTCAGTCGACTTATGTCCAAAATCGTTACATCTAAAACATTTTACACCTTTTGTGCAATCTTTAGATAAGTGATCAGTACTACCGTAGTTATAGCAACGTATCTTCGGCTTCGGATGATATTCTTTGGAAGTACTAGGTGATGGGGAAGGCTTCGAGTTAGAATTGTGTATCTTTGTATCAATCTTCTTTCTTATTTCACTGTATAATTCTAACTTTTTCCTGAACTCCTTCATATTGCTTGCTCCATATAGAATCGATTTATTAGATTCTGTGTCACGTATGCCGTCTATAACATATTCCATCAATGCTTCATCTACTATAGATCCGAGTATAGCTATCTCCTTCATGTGTAAAAAGTATTGCTGGTATGTCTCGTTAGTCTTCATCTTCCGTGACGCAAGTCGTTTGTGTAGCGCAGCACTGTTTAGGCTGGAACAGAATTCTTCTCTGAGTTCTTTTTTCAAAACATTCCATTTTGTAACACCCTGTAGAGATCGTAGGAACAAACGTGCAGTTCCGCTTAAAAGCCGTTTTGAATAAATAAGCTTCTCCAAATCACTCCATTCCATCAACGATGCGATATCTTCAAACTCTGTAATCCATGTTTCAATTCCATAGGCGTCGTCTCCACTAAATGTCATAGATTTTTCCAAATCAGTAAATGAAATACGCGGAGTTGCGCTAGCATATTCCTCTTCATCTTCTTCTTGCTCTTGTTCTTGATCATGCTCTTGCTCTGTTTTAGATTCTCCATCTTTCCTCTTACGTGGCATCTTCACTTCTTAAAATATCTCCGGTTATCGTCTTTTACGTCTTGATAATCTGAGAAAATCGTCTTATTTTCTAGATTAATTCTTTTATTCCGTTGATATTTTTAATAGGTATAATTTTTTCTTTTTTCTTTAAAACATCTGATATTTTTTATAACAAAATATAATCTTAGTGTGTGTCCACCTTTATAAATCTCGCAAGAACAAAACGCAATTGGGATTGTTCATTTTTTCTAACCCCCCTTTTTATTTTTTTTAATCGAAAATATAGAGCATTTTAAGAAACTAATTTGAATATTTCAGCAATTCATCACTCCAATATTTTTTTATAATTTATTGAAAATTTGAGATACGACTTCTCGTAAATTACATGCCGCGGCTGAATCTGTGTATAAACCACAGACATAATGACAAAAAAATGTGTCACAATCGATGGTTAGTTGTCATCTGACAATGTCACTTTACATTACAATAACAATAACACTAAAGTTGCCGATTCTTTCAAGAGAATAGGTAAAAAAAAAACGATTTACGGCTTAGTATTTTTTGTACGTATAAAATAAAATGGTCAGAAGTGTTCCCTTGAAAGTTCTTTGGCGGATTTAATCCATACTTACATTAAAATGATCCTCGCAACAATAAGTACATCTTGTAAACTTTGATTAACTTTGCGGCACCACTTCTCTTGTAAATCTTCTCTAATGCGAACAATTAATTTGTTTGGGCTATTGACAGAATCATTTCCACAAATAGGAATGAAACACTTCCTGTATAAATCCATTATTAAAATATGAAAAACGCGAAGAATATTTTTCAAAATAGTATCCTTAAACTGACAGATGATAACTACGTCGAAGTGACAGAGAATAGTATAGAGAAACTAGACGGACGGCTTTTTTTTTCTTGTTGCAAAGAATTTCAAAGTTAATGCCCACAGAAAGGTGAAACAAAGGTCAAACATTATTTTGCAAAAATACACACGATCATTTAATATTTTTTTACTACAATGTCATAAAATGATTTAATAAACCTATTCCTCGAAATGGTTTTGTAATTAGACCACATTGTAAAAAAGTGATCAATGCCAATTATGACTTTCGCGCCATACATCAACCTTCATAGTGAACTTGTAGCAACGAAACGCAATCTTGTTGTCAATGATAACAACTGACAAGTGACAGCTTGACTAGCGATGACTATGGCCGTTAGCTTATTTTTGAATTTCAAATCATGAATCTTCTTACGTCTTACAATCTTTCGTCTTGAACTCGATGTTTTTCACCATCCCGGACGAGCCCCCATAATTTTGTAGGGATGGCAGTCGAAAAACAAACAAGTTATTCCTTTAAACTGTATTAAACATAGCATGCAAGTTAGAATACGTACAGAGCTTTTACTGACTTTCAACGACTGACATTTTACCTTTTTTCTTAAATTAAAGCAAACAGTATTACCAGGTAAATCATACAAACTAACCTAATATTCCCACATATATTTCATTTATATAATCTATGACTAACAGGTGTTTTACTTCTAAATTAAAATATCACTTACTGATAGTTTTAAACACGATCACTGGTTTGTTATTGGCGGAACGCCAACAGTAAGAAACACGTACTACTCACAATCATTAATTAAAAATATGTAGGAAACATTTATTAAATCGGCAATATTTTTCCTTGAACACGTTAGGCTCTCTAACCCACAATTTACTAATAGCAAATAGCTTCAATACATAGTCTTATTATAGTCGTTGGGTTCTCATGAAATTATTAATCAGAATGATTCTAAGAAAAATTACACATGAATGGAATATGGTTTTTGGAAGTATCATCTCAAAACCACTATACCACTCGTACGATGTCTTCATTTAGATTTACCTAGTAATTATTATTAATAATACACTGACGTCGGTATTTGTTGTGTTGTGGTCACTAGTATTGGTACGAAAGAATCATAGCCACTTGTGGAGCAAAACTCAGCTTACTTATTCAAAATTACTGGTACAGTCAACCAATTCGATTCCAGGGTCACGATAGAACCGTGTCGTTGTAACTTAAGTAGTTTAATTACACAAGAAATGGGAACAAAAATTAACCAGAGCCAAAAAAACGTCGTAAATAACTTTCTACAGATCCGTTGGAAGTTGGTGCCTCAGCACGAGCCAGTAGGAGTGGACCTAGTCATTTACCTTACCTATGTGCCATTTATTGGACATTTACAATTCCTGATGGCTTGTACTGAGGCACAGACTGCAAACAGACTCGTACAAATTTATTTTTAAGGTTTTTTGGGGTAAGTTCAATTTTTTATTTTTATAATTTTTTTATCGTCACTATTTCGAAAAAATAACTGAAATGGTAGCAGAATACGCATTAGATATCCTACCTCACTCATCTAGACTGGCAACGCCAGGCAATCAGCAACTTACTACCAGCAGCTGCTGGTATCTTACTCGTTTGCCATTTTATTGTATTACTAGCTTTTGCCCGCGACTCCGTCCGCGTCGAATTAGTAATTAAGGCAGGTTATTTTTTTATCCAATTTGCTTTTTCATCAATTATGACTCTCCTTAGTTCCGCGATATAAAAAAAAAATTACCCGCTACCCCCCGCACCCTCCAACCCGCTGCCCCCGCCCCCTTCCCCCGCACAGCAATCCCCCCCCCGCACGCCCCCCCCACACAGCACCCCCCGCACACCCGCGTTTGTCCCAAGTCAAGCGTGCCTATAGAAGTTTTACTTCTAAAACCCCCGCACCTCCCCCCTCACCCCCCATCCCCCCCCCCCCGGTGTTTTTGTCAAATATCTTGAAAACGGTGCATCCTACGGCAAAATCAATGAAATTTTCATCCCCCCTTAAACACCCCCACACCCCTCCCCCGCACCCTCACCCCCCCACCCCCACCTCAACCCCTCCCTCGGTGTTTTGTCAAATATCTTGAAAACGGTGCATCCTACGGCAAAATCAATGAAATTTTCATCCCCCATTTGAAGCCCCCGCACCTCCTCCTCCAAACCCCAGCGCCGATAGCCTTCCTCGATAAATGGGCTATCTAAAATTGAAATTTTTTTTCAAATCGGAGCAGAAGTTCCTGACATTAGCGCCTATAGATTAAGTTTTACTTCAAAAACCCCCGATTTTGAAACATTCTTCCGCTCCGCTCCGCTCTTATTGGTGTTAGCGTGATGATATATAGCCTATAGCCTTTCTCGATAAATGGGCTATCTAACACTGAAAGATTTTTTTAAATTGGAGCAGTAGTTCCTGAGATTAGCGCCTATAGATGTTTTACTTTAAAACCCCCCGATTTTGAAACATTCTTCCGCTCATATTGGTGTTAGCGTGATGTTATATAGCCTATAGCCTTCCTCGATAAATGGGCTATCTAACACTGAAAGAATTTTTCAAATCAGAGCAGTAGTTCCTGAGATTAGCGCGTTCAAACTAACAAACTCTTCAGCTTTATAATAATATTAGTATAGATTTTATATATCTAATCAAGAAAATGGAAAATGGAAAAGCCCCTGGAGAAGACGGTATTACGACTGAGCTCCTGAAATCTGGTGGTAAACCTATAATGAAGGAGCTCCAGAACATTTTTAATACTGTTCTTTTTGATGGGAGAACTCCAGAGGCGTGGAGTAAGAGTGTTGTCGTGTTGTTTTTCAAAAAGGGTGATAAAACTCTTTTGAAGAACCACCGACCCATTTCACTCCTAAGCCATGTCTATAAGCTGTTTTTGAGAGTCATCACGAACCGTTTTGCGCGAAGGCTCGACGAGTTCCAGCCCCCCGAACAGGCCGGGTTTCGATCGGGATACGGCACCATAGACCACATCCATACAGTGCGGCAGATTATACAGACGACCGAAGAGTATAATCGGCCCCTGTGCTAAGCGTTTGTGGACTATGAAAAGGCCTTTGACTCGATCGAGATCTGGTCTGTTCTGGAATCTTTGCAGCGATGCCAAGTCGATTGGTGATACATTCAAGTGTTGAGAGGTCTGTACAACGCCGCTACTATGGCCGTCCAAGTCCTGAATCGGCAGTCTGAACCTATCCCCTTGCATCGTGGTGTGAGACAAGGGGACGTTATATCCCCCAAATTGTTCACAAATGCATTGGAGGATGTGTTCAAGACGCTGGACTGGAAGGGGCGCGGCATTAACATAAATGGCGAGTACCTCTCACACTTGCGATTTGCAGATGATATCGTCATCGTGGCGGAAACGCTGCCAGATTTGCAACATATGTTGAATGGCCTAGCTGATTCTTCTCAACGCGTTGGTCTTCGGATGAACCTGGATAAAACCAAGGTTATGTTCAATGAACATGTAAGTCCGGAACCAATTGCAGTTCAAGGCAATATTCTCGAGGTTGTTAAGGAGTATGTTTACCTCGGGCAAACTATGCAATTAGGTAAAAACAACTTCGAGAAAGAGGCCAACAGATTCTGCGATGGGCAGCGTATGGGAAACTGCGTCAAGTCTTCACGTCGCCAATTCCACATAGTTTAAAGACGAAAGTCTTCAATCAGTGCGTCCTACCCGTCATGACATACGGTGCCGAAACATGGACACTCACTGTAGGGCTGGTCCACAAATTTAAAGTTGCTCAATGTGCTATGGAAAGGGCTATGCTCGGAGTTTCTCTGAAGATCGAATTCGTAACGAAGTGATCCGACAGAGAACCAAAGTTATCGACATAGCCCACCGCATTAGCACGCTGAAGTGGCAATGGGCAGGCCATATAACCCGAAGAACCGATAACCGTTGGGGTAGACGAGTTCTTGAGTGGAGACCACGGATCGGCAAACGTAGCGTGGGACGTCCTCAGACTCGGTGGAGCGATGATCTTCGCAAGGCGGCTGGCAAGAGCTGGATGAGAGTGGCCGAGGATCGTGCTCAGTGGCGTGCCATGGGAGAGGCCTATGTCCAGCAGTGGACGAACATAGGCTGATGATGATGATGATGATACATCAAGAAAGCTAAAGATCATGTCATTTCCTGATGATAACACCAAGTCAACCCATTATTTAAGTAGGTAGTCGTTATAAATTAATTAAATTATCTCTTAGTTTCTGGTTAATAAACCCACAGATATAAAGTAGGGTTATCAGAATTTAATATCAATAGTGAAATACCCAGATGGCTAAGTTTGCTTGACAATTATTAGTAATTTATGAGTAAATGGCAACCTGACCTAAATATAAAATATTGCTTGTTTAATACGGACATTATAATGAATAGTAACATTAATAAGATATGCCAGGATTTTTCCGTAACGGCTGCAGAATCCTATCCTGGGCGTGTCCGAAAACGCTCTTGGCCGGTTTTTGAGTCTATTTTATTTTACTTACGCAATTTTTGTTGCACCATTACGTATAAATTTCAGCTGTCTATCTATTGCTGTTCTTCAGATGCAGTCCTGGGACGAACAGACAGATGGACAGTGTGGTCGCATTAATAGGGTTCCGTTTGTCACCTTTCGGGTCATCATCATCATCATTATTTCAGCCGTTGGACGTCCACTGCTGTACAAAGGCCTATCATTGACGCCCATTCATTACGATTGGAAGCGACTTGCATTCACCTTGAACCTGCGGCCTTCACCAAATCGTCCGTCCATCTCGTTGGTGGACGTCCCACACTGCGCTTGCCAGTCCGTGGTCTCCATTCGAGAACTTTTGGGCCCCAACGGCCATCGGTTCTGCGTGCTATATGGCCTGCCCATTGCTATTTCAACGAGCTAATCCGTTTGGCTATAGAACCCTAAAAATAACGCAAATGAAGTGTTGATTCAGCTTCCACGGTTTAAACGTTTTACACGTAACTTATCGCTTTTATGATAATTTAGTTTACGGTATGGTCAAACAAAGTAGGTATAATTTTTGATAAGGTACAATTCGTTCAAACCACGTTAATTTTTTTATCTCTAAGTTCTAGACTTTTCCACTTAGCGAAATAGTGTAAGTAACTTAGTTATCTCATCATATCACGCGTTTTTAACATGGAAGGCTAGAATATACTTACATCTTTACTTAAATGCATCTTTATCCATATCCATCTACTAGCTTTTGCCCGCGGCTTCGCTCGCGTGTACCATGAGTTTTCCAAAGAACTAAGATATCAAGCAAGCAAGCATGCACGCAAGCAAGCAAGCGGGCAAGAAAGGGTGCAAGTAAGCGTGCAAGCAAGCCCGACTAAACTTCAGGTAGATACGGTCCTTTACAGTATTTCTTTATATACAATGTTTTTCACTAATTCGGAAGCGGGCACTAAAATAACCAGGCTTGTTAATAACATAAAACCTATTATTACTTTCCCCTGTCCTGGATTAGGTATAATTCAATGTTTTCTTACCTTCTACGGAAACTTGAGTAACTGGAAGCGCTGTGTACCTACTTAGCATTGATATTATACATATTATAGTA
Organism: Archips xylosteana; assembly: GCA_947563465.1. NCBI lineage: Eukaryota > Metazoa > Arthropoda > Insecta > Lepidoptera > Tortricidae > Archips > Archips xylosteana. The sequence goes on from OX387356.1 coordinate 15,959,576, forward strand.
TTTTGTAAAGGTGTTGTGTGACCTAACCGCTAAGGAGTTATACCTTCCATCATCAGCTCATCTGAATAACCAGAAAGAATACAACCAAAGATCTATACGTGCATATGATATTTAAAGAAACTTCCTATAACTCCTAACCGTTAAGGAATTTAACCTTCCATCATCAGCTCACCCGGATAACCTGAAAGAATACAACAATCAGTCTATACGTACCTATAATATTTGAAAAATTATTCTCAACTCCTAACCGTTAAGGAGATTTACCTTCCATCATCAGCTCATCAACATGAGATGATGCCTACCAGACGCAAACACTTAAATAGCTTGAGAAAATATATGAAAAACGTAATGCGTGCCTACAAAATTTGAGGGTAGCCCTCGATTTTCTTGAGATCCCGTCATCAGATCCTGATTTGGTGACAATGGGACCATCTCAGGAGTATATTGTATTCTTTCGAATAAAAAAATAATTTTTATAATCGGTCCACAATCGACCGAGAAATCGGTGAACATACCTACATAAAAAATTACATAAAGTGGAATGCATAACCTCCTTTTTTAAGTCGGTTAAAGAGCCCTTTGCGGCCTACTTACAGTATAAACTTATGAATTTTGAAATCTTAGCTTTCTACAACCAGTAAAACGCAAAATCCCGTTTTTTCCTGTTCCCGCAAGAATTTCGGGAAATGCTTTCTTAATGCTCCCCTACACTCCCCAAAGAACCCACTTGCCAAATTTCAGCTTTCTATGACCAGTAAAACGAAAAATCCCGTTTTTTCCGTTCCCGTGGGAATTTTGGAAAGTTCTCTCTCAATGCTCCTCTAAACTCCCCAAGCAACCAACATGCCGAATTTCAGCTTTCTACGACCAGTAAAACGAAAAATCCCGTTTTTTCCCGTTCCCATGGGAATTTTGGAAAGTCCTCTCTTAATCCTCGTCTACACTTTTCATGCAACCTAGATGCCGAATTTCAGCTTTCTACGACCAGTAAAACGAAAAATCCCGTTTTTTCCCGTTCCCGTGGGAATTTTGGAAAGTCCTCTCACAATCCTCTACACTTTCCAAGCAACCTAGATGCCGAATTTCAGCTTTCTACGACCAGTAAAACGAAAAATCCCGTTTTTTCTTGTTCCCGTGGGAATTTTGGAAAGTCCTCTCTCAATCCTCTACACTTTCCAAGCAACCTAGATGCCGAATTTCAGCTTTCAACGACCAGTAAAACGAAAAATCCCGTTTTTTCCTTATCCCGTGGGAATTTCCAAAAATCCTTAAAACAGTTTTTTACTATTATAATTACCTACTTCTATGCCAAATTTCAAGAGTCTAGTAATTATAGTTCATAGGATCCCGTTGAACTGAATATATAAATCCCGTTTTTTCCTTATCCTGTGGGAATTTTGAAAAATCCTGAAATTAATGTTTTAACTAATGCAATACCTACTTGTGTATCAAGTTTGAAGAGTCTAGTTATTATAGTTACTGAGATAGGGTCACTCGGAATCGAATATATAAATCCTGTTTTTTCCCGTCCCCGTGGGAATTCCCAAAAATCCTTCCTTAGTGGATGCCTACATTGTACAAGGTATCTATGTGCAAAATTTCAAGTCTCTAGGTCTAGTGGTTTGGGCTGTGCGTTGATATATCAACAGTCATTTAGTTTATTTAGACATTTCAACCCCATCGCACCCCATCCAGGGAGATGGTATTTTACGTCCGCCACGTCAAATTTTAAAACCGTTGTTGTTTTCATAACCAGCGACCCGATAAACCATAGAAACAACACCCATGTTGATTTTCAGACTTTGTTACCCCTTTTCCCCCTTTTAGGGGTTGAATTCTCAAAAAACCTGAAACACGTGTTTACTCATTTATCATTACGAGTACTTCTGTGAAGTTTCGAATAAAATAGGCGAACGAATCTTGTTTCCCCATACAAACTTTGGACCCCCGTTTCACCCCCTTAGGGAGTGAATTTTCAAAAATCCTTTCTTAGTGCACCCCTAGACCTTATAAGGAACCTACGTGCCAAATTTGGAACCTCTAGGCCCAGTGGTTTGGGCTGTGCGTTGATATGTCAGTCAGTCAGTTTCTTCTTTTATATATATAGATATCAGTATCCATTTGGATTATTTAAAAAATATATAAAAAGTCAGAGATTTTTCCTTTATGTACTTAAATTACTTTTTCACGTCACTAGCTCAAAAAGGTTTTTTTTTTATTCGAAATGCAGCATTCCGCGCCGCGTGCTATTCCCCTTCACCACCACTGGTCAAACTGGTGAAGTTGAAAGAAAAAAAAAAAATACAAAAAGATACTTCATAGCAAACAACCTATCCAGTTAATGTCGCTATTACCTTGACTTGGCACCGACTTACTATTTAATGTAATCATTAGGCAACGCATTTCTTATGTAAAACGGTAATTTTATAAAAAATAAGTTATCTAGTTTTTCATTATTACGCATAATTTTTGTGCGTTTTTTATGACTGTTTAATATTTTTAAAGTTGGTGCTTGTACACATATATTTAGTTATAATTTAATGCAAGGCTACAGTCAGTAGGACGTTAACAACATTTAGAAACGTGATACAGAAAAACCGTAAACTTTTATCTTGAAAACCTTGTGCTCATATTATGAGGTGCACTTACTTAACCTGAGTATTATCGCTATCGCGTTTAAACACTGTACTATTAACAATAAAAACATAACACTTGCATCTTAATACAACGGAATAAGGTCAAAAATGCGAAGATACAATACATTTTTGTCGTTGATCGTACCTGCGAGTGTGACAAAAATAAAGAATGATTGTGTGTCTTTTCTTTTTACATCATTTCAGCCTATTTATGCCCCACTGCAGGGCACAGGTCTCCTCTCAGAATGTGAGAGCTTGGACCATAGTTAGATTGGGAACTTTACACACCATTAAATTTCTTCGCTTCGCCGTGAAGCTCATGGTAAATTTCGAATGTAATTTCGCACATAAATTTCGAAAAACGCAGAGGTACGAGCCCGAGCTCGAACCCAAGACACCCTACTTGAGAGGCCATAGGTCAAACCGGCAGGCTTATTGTCTAACGCTTCTGACGCTTGCCTTTGCAATCACTATTTCTTTCTGTCAAACGGTATAAGTTGATGACAGAAAGAGATGGTGAAAGCGAAGGCAAGCATCAGAAGCGTTAAGACAATACGGCCTCGGGTCTATATCGCATGGCATAAAATCGTTGTTCCTATCGTTATGTCGCATAACCTTCGATAACGCATAAAATTCAACGATTGTATCTTAGGCACAACAAACGATAGGACAAATAATATTTAGGACAAATGATATTAGGAACAACAATTTTGGCAAATAAAAATTATGTGGAACAAAGTTTATGTTATGATGACATACATTATTCGGAGAAAAGTAGTTATGCGACATAACAATAGGACCAACAATTTTATGCCATCCGATATAGACCCGTTTATTACTTACTAGCTGGTGCTCCCGACTCCGTCTGCAATGGATTCGTTTATCCCTATCCCGCGGCACTATATAATTTTCCGGATTAAAAAAACTAAGTCCTCAAACTATCTTCATACCTCATCTATATAGGCGTTAAAGGCGTGAAATCAGTCAGAGTAATTTCCCATGTATCCATACTAATGCGAATATACGCATAATAAATGTGAAAGTCTGTCTGTCTGTCTGTCTGTTACCTCTTCACGCTCAAACCGCTCAACCGATTTAAACGAGATTTGGTATGGAGATAGATTTAGACCCTGAGAAGGACATAGGATAGTTTTTATCTTGGTAAATTGCATAGTTCCCGCGGGATAGCGATAAATGAATTTCTTTGCAGACGGAGTCGCGGGCAACAGCTAGTATATTATAAATTACTAGCTGTTGCCCGCGACTCCGTCTGCAAAGAATAATAGGGGTATGAAAAATAGATGTTGACCGATTCTCAGACCTACCCGATATGCACACAAAATTTCATGACAATCGGTCCAGTTATTTCGGAGGAGTTTGGTAACAAACACCGCGACACGAGAATTTTATATATTAGATAATATTAGACTGACGATACTGCAACATGGAATAGTAACTAACTCAAACAATGGACAAGAAAGGTCAATGCCTTCGAAAACATCAATATTCCGGCCACCTTGACATTTCTCTATGCCCCCTTAGTCAGGAACTCCTGAGGCCTTATTGTCTAACGCTTGCCTTCGCTTTCACCATCTCTTTCTGCCACCATCTTATACCGTTTGACAGAAAGAAATAGTGATTGCTAAGGCAAGCGTCAGAAACGTTAGACAATATAAGCCTGCTGATCCACAGAAATGTTACAACTTTGTTACGATACGAGTACAAATATGTTTACAATTAGCTGATAGACGCGGTTTCTGAAAAAAAATTTTGTAAAACCTTGCTAACGATAAAAAAAAAAGAATTATCCAATTTGGTGCAGTAGTTCTCAGGTTAAGCGCTTAGCAACACATTTTTATTTATACACCGTGGTTTTTTATTTCCGTTAACTTTAAGGGTTATTCAGGTTAAATAGAGTTAACTTCTCGAAGAAACTAGTGTCTTAACTCTTACTATTTTTGAGATAGTCAATAATTAAATTGAATGGCTGAACCAGTGTAAAAGGTCCTTCATTACGTCCTATTATTATTTATCTTTTAAATTTCGTCCAGTAAAGAGTTTTCCATTCGTAGCTATTCGCTACAAAGAGATTATTGAGGCGAGTTCGTTCGACAATAGTTTTTCTTTTATGCGTCACATTAATGTCATAATTGACACTTACTTTTGTGTAACTCTAAGGGACCTTTTGCATTGTAATATTGTTTTATTATGTAGGTATGAAAAACCAAAAAAAAATTTTTCGTTTTATACAAAAATCAATATGCCAGGTAGATTCTGTTAACGTACTGAGTAACGTGTCGAATTTAACGAAATCAAAAAACACGGTGTATAGATTCAGTCTAAATAAACCAATGCTATAGGTGGCTATAGTTAGTATACTATTAAGTAGTTGTTAATTACACTGTGAGCACTTTGTGGTCCATACAATATTGTCTATTCATTTTCAATGCCAAAGTTATGTAAGTAATACAAACAGAACTGTGTCTCAATCTAACGGTAGAATATATTAACACCTCTACTCTGCCTACATTACGAACGATGGACGCAGATGATTTATAATTTTTCCGCTCCTCACTATTTATGGCAGGTATACCGTTTATGGCTGTAGCAAATGGAAACAATAAGGATGTCCTAATATAATAAGTATGGGAGGTCTCATATATTAAGAAAATATTCATGAATGGGTAACCACAAGAAAATTCATTACCAACCTAAGGTAATAACATTTAACCTTAGGTTGGTAGAGAATTTTCTTGATGGTTACTCATTCATAAATTAATCAAGAAAATATTCATAAATGGGTAACCACCAAGAAAATTATTTACCTCCATAAGGTTCAATGTCATTTGTATGGCTTAAAACATCAAAGGCTATTTTCACTCATAAGTCAATGTGACAATCAGCCTTATTGTATTTATTCTGATGTAGGAACTGTCATAAAAATGGTAAAGCACTTATTTGATCAATTATACTTACCTACCAATTTTTAATTTGAAAGCAAAATGGTGCTAAACATCGAGGTAATAAAAGCCAAAGTTGCTAAATTATACAGAGCAAGCAGATTTTTTTTTAAGGCAAGGGCCCTTTTTCTTTCTACCCAAAGGAAAATATGAAACGGAAATATTGTAAAGTGCTTCTATTTTCTTATTGACCTTCAGTTATTCGACTTTCAAACGGTTTTAGGGTTTAACAGCCGGAACACAAAGTTTGATAAAGGAACTATAAAAAATGTTAACAATTTGTACAACAATAAGCAAGGTTAAAGTTTTATATCAATTAAATAATCTTAAATTCACTCAATTCTAAGTACTTTTTACAAATTTATATTGTAATTTTTATAATGAAAAAAATAAATCTAATCTAATCTTATTTTACTGGCCAGACCACAACATAAACAAAGCTTTTAGGAAAATAAAGTACTGGCCACAAAACGACAAGCAAGACAAAGCCATAAACTTACGTTTAAAAATTGGAGCGTTTGTTTTTCAAATTTGATTCTAGTACAGACGTCCACTCTCGATGGTGGTCTGTCCGTGAATACTCGAGATCCTAAATTTATTGTTTTTATGAAACAAATTCCAGGTGGCAAACTCATAGCCAGAAATAATCTTCATAGCAACACTACAACGGAGAACAAGCGTAACAGTAAACTTTGCATATCTCAATAGTTTACATAAAGAATACCCTACATACGCACTTAGATTTTATATAAACGTAGTAGCAGATAAGAGCTATAGGTAGTCAGATTAATAGTACAGTGAAAGTAGTTACTTAAAAGCAACGTTAATTATCTTTATTATGTTCAACATAATTTTATGTTTGTAAAAAGACAAAATAGTACATTTTACAACCAGTGCATAAAATGCGCCATTTCACCCGAGACGTTTGTATCCATCCAAGCCACAGGTGAAAAGTCAAGAGAAAATAGGTTTTATGAATGAGTTGCACACTTTGCTTTCCACTTTTATTCAAGGAGATTAAAAAGTAACATAGTAAATAAATTGAGTTCTAAACTCTTATTTTTCATGCATAGCCAGTTCTATAATCAATTATTAGAATTGCCTAGTTCTATTAATTGAGAAAAATAAAACACGCATTATAAAAAACTACGACAAAAAATTCTTAATTTTATAAACAAACATAGGTACCTATTCTCTAAATGTACCTACGCGGTTGCTGCGACTGATTGCCTTGGTCTTAGACGAACATTTTACTTTATGCACTAGAATATAAAAGTAATTTTATGCTGTATACATCCAGCATAAATGCAAACTTTACAAGCATGAGAAGTGGAAAATATTTTTATTACAAACAAGGAGAGGATGTAAAATTAGAAGCTGACAGGTGATTTTTAATTGTTGTATACAATAAGTTAAAAATCGCTTTCAACCGTAATGATTGGGCGTCAATGAGGGAGGCCTATGTCAGCAGTGGACGTCCTACAGCTGAAATGATGATGATGATGAAGTTAAAAATAAAACAAAAAGAAACTAATTTTTCTCTAAAGAGTTACGTAAATATGTATGTCCTTTTAATCGGCTAAACAGTGATTATTAACCAAAATTAGAGGTATTTTAATACCTTTTGAAAGTTGTAGGTAGGTAAATGTCCCTAGTTAACTTGCATTGCAGAGCGATGAATAATAATAACATTCATGCGCGTGATACATGTTCCATCAACATTCCATCGGGAAACTCGAATTATTTTAAGTGTTTTAAAAATATGCTACCAGCCAGTTTCCTAACTAAAAATAACTTTATATCTTAATATCATCAAATTTATCGTTACGTATTATGACTATTTCTAGACCGTGGTTGTCTAGTGGTTTAACATATGATCTCTCAAGCAGATGATCGTGGGTTCGACCCCGGGCTCGTACCTCTGAGTTTTTCGAAATTTATGTGCGAAACTACATTTGCAATTGCAATTTACCATCTTGAGTAAACTTGTACCCATCTGTGAAGAAATTCTATATGGAGTGTGTGAAGTTCCCGATGCGCACTGGCCCCGCGTGGGAACTACGGCCCACTGAGAGGAGGCCACCCTGCAGTGGGACGTATATAGGCTGAAAAGAAGATGATGACTATGACTATGGGCCTCACAGAGCCACCTAGTGGGTTTTTACCGCAGTAAAGGTTTTAACAATATTTCAGTCGTGATTACGTCCGAGTAAGTCTATACTAATATTATAAAGAGGAAAGATTTGATTGTTTGTTTGTTTGCATTGAATAGGCTCTGAAACTACTGGACCGATTTCAAAAATTCTTTTGTCGTTAGAAAGCTACACTATCATTGAGTGACATAGGCTACTTTTTACTGCGGGAAAATACCTTTTCCTACGGGAAAATTAATTTATCGCGGGCGAAGCTGCGGACGGAAGGCTAGTACCTATGCTATAAATTATGTGTGAATATTTGTAAAGTTTTAGAAAAGTGTACAATCTAGACATTTAGAATAATAAATGATAGAAATAAACAACTTCAAAGAACATCTTGCGTCAGTTTTTGATTGATCGAGGCCACCGCTGTAATTATTAGTAACTAACACGGCTGTCAGTTTTGTGGGTGCCTCTCTTTCTAACCAGCTCAGAAGGAAAGAGACTTACTGAGCGATAGGTAAATCGGCTAGTCACCTGGTAATATTCAGTAAGAATACGGGAACAATGTATTGCATTTTTAACATATTTAACGGCGACTTAGTCTCGTTTAGATCAGAGGTTCCCAATTTTATGTGGCCTTGGAAAACTAATTGATCATACTTTTTTTGCGGAATCCCAGCTGTCTATTTTGAAAACTAAAGTGTTTCTTTACCTATCTTGTAATTTAAATATATCGACTCGAGGAAAGAACTAATTAAAAATGCGGCGCGGTTATGAGTCAAACCACTGGAACCACTGGGACCTTTCCACGGGACCCCAGGCTTCCGCGGGCCACCTTTTAGGAATCGGTGGCCTAGACATTCGAATGTGACCTAATAGAATAAAAGTACACAAAGGCAGGACAAGCGCGATTTATTCTAGAAGGAAACCTTCTTTTTATAAGGCCGGCAACAGATCAGTGACTCTCTTGAGTTGCTGATATTTTTGGGCGCTGGTGATCATTTTCCATCAGAAGACCTCCTAGCTCATTGGCCTCCCTCGCATCATCATCCCAGCCTGTTCACGTCCCACTGCAGGGCACAGGGCCCTCTCATTCTCTTCCCAGAATGTGAGGGCAGCCATATCCCTCGCATAATATAAAAAGCTATGTTTTATTTATATTTCATTACCTTTTCTGTAATTGCTGCTTCTGGAATATGAAAAAATAATTGTGAAGAAATCACTTTAGTCTTAGTTACTATTTGATTTTTAATTTTCCTTGTTTAGAAATAGAACACTATCAGATTTAGTTGCTAAGCGTACTTACCTACATACAATAATTTTGTAGTTCCAAGTAAAGGAAAAAATATTGCCATTATTATTTCAAAAGGAACATTAGTTTTATTAGAAAACTATTTCTTTCTAAACTGACGACGACTTTGGATGACCATTTCATTATCTACCAGGATTAAATACAAATAAAAAAACCGGTCAAGTGCGAGTCGGACTCGCGCACAAAGGGTTCCGTACCATTATCTATAAAAACGGCAAAAAAATCACGTTTGTTGTATGGGAGCCCCCTCTTAAATATTTGTTTTATTTTAATTTAATTATTTATTTCCAAAGTGAATATATAACTAAATATTCTGTGAATATTTCAAGCTTCTACCTGTTGCCGTTATCAATATCGAACAAAAAACGAGCAAAACAATCACGTTTGTTGTATTCCCATACAACCCCCCCCCCCCCCCCTAAATATTAATTTCATTCTCTTTTTTATAATTTTTTGTTATAGCAACAACCAAAATACATCATCTGTGAAAATTTCAACTATCTAGCTATCACGGTTCGTGAGATACAGCATGGTGACAGAAGAACAGACGCACAGACGGATGGACAGCGGAGCCTCAGTAATAGGGTCCCGTTTTTCCCCTATGGGTACGGAACCCTAAAAACCTAAACCGGTATCCAATTAGTTAACAGTTGCATTTTGATCAACACCGTCTCGAAATGTGTATTAAATTATACCTAATCTTTTTCTGTATAAATAAAAGGCAATCGTTACTGACTGATCTATCAACGCACAGCTCAAACCAGTGAACGGATTGTGCTGAAATTTGGCACATAGATTAGTAGATTGTTCAACAAGGGAGGAAAATAACCAATATCACACGAGGTTACTTGGCACCCGAGCACAGCGAGGATGCCAATATTCCGAGGGTGATATTGTTGTTTTTCCCGAGTTAAACATTCTGCTTTTCATTTCGACTACAAGGAAAGTAAGAAAATATAAGTATAAATAAATAAAAATGTCTAAACTGGTCAATATAATCGTTGTAAAATATTTCAATAGAGTTTATTGGTAAAGAATAATTATTTTAATAAAATTTAGAATGTTCAATATAATTATCAATGAAAACAGTAGATAAAGATTTCTTATTCTTATTCTTATTCTTATTCTTATTCTTAAGTAGGTATTTTAGTAAATTTATTTATAAAATATGTAAGTAACCAATTTGAACCAAGGAGTTAAGCTGTATAGAGATAAGCTGTGTGGACAATAACATTGTCGTTTACCGTGTTTTTTTCTTAACATTTTTAACTTTTCTGGTTTAAGTCACTAAATAAGAAACTAATGTAAATTAATAATTTAATTTAATAATATTTCACTGGCATTATAAAATTTGTAATATGACTAATTAAGAAAAAAAAACTCAATACTTAATTATTCATGTATATGCCGTAATGCTTCGCTGAATGCGTATGTGTTCCATTGACAGCCAATGTCTTTATTTTTTTTAATTCATATCTACCCTAGGGAAGAAAATAATAGCTATCCTCCCGTATGTCAGATATGATTTGCCTCACTTTCCGAGTATGAGAGATGAAAAGTTATTATGACGTAGCCATCCACATACAAATACAAATAGTTGATTATAACAGTAAAAAACTAATTTTAGTATTTTTTGAAAATCTCACGGGATAATGTCCTGTGGAATAGAGATCGAGAGTTAACCGTAAAACTTATTTGTACGCGGACGAAATCGCAAGAAAAAGCGAGTTAATACATAATATCTATGGCCGTGTTATCTAATATATAAAAATCTCGTGTCACGGTGTTTGTTACCGAACTCCTCCGAGACGGCTTGACCGATTTTTATGAAACTTTTTTCTCTGTATTCGGTAGGTCTGAGAATAGGTCGTAGGCTATTTCTTATACCCGTAATATGGCAAAACAACGTTTGCCGGGTCAGCTAGTGTATGTATATATAATACTATCCAATCCCATCCCACTAACATTTTACTCCGCTCGTTGTCAGAGACATTTTACAGTGTAGTTTACGTTGCTTGCAACAAACGACATCACATTTTTGAAGCTCCAAGAAAAAACGAAACGCAGTGTTTCGGCCGTCAAGGTGGCAACACTGCTTGTTCTTCATTACGGTATTTTGTGTCAAACGTTATCACTCGTTTTGCTATGAAATAATCAACAACCGCGAGTTAAAGGGAAAAATATAGTTTTTAGAAGTGTTATAAAGATCAATTATGGTGAATCCAAGTCTTATAATTGTGGAAAAGCATAATTGGATGATTTTGTGATACTTTGTAGGTATAATCCGTTGTTGGAATGCGATCATCACTTCCACATACCGTCTTCTTAAAACGTAGGTAACGTTAAATTAATAGTTGTAAATCAATAATCATTAGACAAAAGAGTCGTGTTATACGAATACGAGTTAATAATTCACGTGAATTAACATTATGCCATTTTTGGATTAGACACGTATATTAACTTCACAGCACCATCGTTACTTTAGAAAATATTTTTCTGAGTGACAAGCAAGAAATTGGGCCACATGCTAGCTGTTCAAATTGTTTTCCTTGCGTCATCTCTTAAAATCTAAATTCGTCTATGAGTTTGACCATGAATTATTATTACAAGGAAGATTCAATCGCAAGCATAACCAAAAAATACATTCAAGTCTAATCAAGAACCCCAATGTATAGTTCTTAGATTGTGTTAAATACTCACTCAGAAATGTCAATAACCTCAAGACTATAGGGAGGTAGTCAAGGGCTTTTCATACAAACTGCGAAAACGGTTTTCACCTCCGTATGTCTATAGATTATGACCAATTTTATGCCTGATATGTAGGTATATCAGACAGCACAAAAAGTAAGCGTTGTATGTTTTATTTATTTTTTTCAATTGAGTCAACAAGTTTACCTAATTTTGTCCCAAAACATGTAATTATTAGTTAAAAAAACTATTTTTTATTCATAGCGACATTTTGTTAGGAATATCGTTACTAAAAATGCCAATTCATATGACGTATCTATAGACTCATAGCCTAGCACAAATTACAACTGTCAATTGTTTTTGTTACCATCTAGCATCTGGATTTGGCAGAGTGTGATGCAAATAGGCCTACTTAATAAGGCCTTCTTAAATTGAGGGTGACATTTAAGGAGGCAGACATTGGTTAGCATGTGGTTTATAACTAGACCAGAAGTACATTAGGCAACAACGCATGAGTAGGACTGGTTGTGTTATGATATTATTATGAATTGTTTACGACAAGACATAGCAGAAAAATATGACATAAAAAGTCGAATTCAAAAGAAGGATCCATTTTCTTCGTAACTGTAAAATTTCACTCATAAATTGCTGGAATTATTAAAATTTTAAATAAACTTTACCTTTCTGTCTTTTTTTTGCAATTGGCAAATTTAAAGCAATTTAAAAAACCATAAAAATAGGTATTTATTTAGGTATTTTATTTATTTGCTTTTATGATCTGCAAATTATCCATTTACGCATGTAGTTTATGTAGTTTATCGCTTTATATTTATAAGTGTACAGTTTATCTATCTGTGTGGCGTTCCGGGTATTACCGACGGTGCTGCAGGCTGAAAATCAGCGCTGGGGTGTTATAAACGCCTCAGCATTATGCTGAGCCAGTGTCCAATTTACAACCGCAATGACACTTTTTTTGTTTAGCCTTTGTATTGTTCTTTTTGTAAAAATATTTTTTTGTATTGTTCTTTTTGTAAAATATTTATGTGTCTTGTGTTGTTGTAAATAAATGTATTTTCTTTCTTTCTTTCTTTCTTTCAAAATTTTAGTTTTTTATAAAATTTAAGTTTCTTCCTTATTAATTGTTTTTGTTAATAATTGAATTATGATCATCATACATAATAAGTAAATTTAATAACATAACCACCGAGTGGAAACCCAAACACTGGAAAAGGCGACCTGGCAGACCCAGACGGCGATGGCGGGATGAACTGGACTTCTTCTTGGAGGACTGGCCCTCTTATGCAGCAGACAGAGAGCAGTGGAAATGTTGGGGGGAGGCCTTTGCTCAGCACTGGGACAGAATAGGCTAATAATAAAATAATAAATAAATTTATTTTCAAGTAATTACGTAAAGTAAAATTTTAAGAAAAATGTTATGAAAAATTATTTACGTCAGTATGAAACAAAGAGGTAAGCTACTTGTGACATACCTAGATTACTTGCGCAAGCCACTAATTCTACTTCAAGGCTACGCGGTATGTAAACTAGAATGAGTTACTACTGTTGCTACACAAAAACTAAGTTTAATCGTGTTGTTCTTTCCAATAATCTCATCCAGGGGTCGTAATTTAGTATTTAAAAACTGGTCAATTGTGACTCGGACTCGTACATGAAGGGTTCCGTACTTCCATAAAAACATTTAAAAATAGTTTAGTGAAAAAAAATTAGTTCAAAACGCTAAAAAAAGAGATTTCTTGTATGGCGACCCTCTTTAATTTATGCTTTATTTTAAGTATTTGTTTTTTATGGCGGCCACAGTAAAACATAATCTGCACAAATTTCAAATATCTAGCTATTACGGTTCAGGAGCCCTGTTCCTGTTCCAAACGGACGGCCGTACGGACGCACATCGGAGTCTCAGTAATAGGGTCCCGTTGGCAACCTTTGGATAGGGAACCCTAAAAAGTAACTTATTCTCTGCTAGCTGATGTGGCTGTGTTCCCTGAACACTAAAATCTGGCAGTTTTCTAGTCTAGGGTGAACGAGCATCTACTAGGTAATTAAACATGATCCATCGTAGACTTCATCTTCGCTTTTGCGCATGATTGTCGTCAAACGCAAGCCTATATTGTATAAAAAAGCTATCAAACCCAAGTCTTCTTCAGACTTCTCAGACGCACATATGCGATCAAATGCCTACAAAATTATCGTTTAGGTTAATTTCGTCCACATTCCCACTTCGTCCACATTCCTATTTCGTCCACATTCCCATTTCGTCCACATTCCCATTTCGTCCACATTCCCATTTCGTCCACATTCCCATTTCGTCCTTGTACCACTTCGTCCACATTCCCACTTAGTCAACATTCCCATTTCGTCAACATTCCCGTTTCGTCCACATTCCCATTTCGTTCACATTCCCACTTAGTCAACATTCCTAGCCTATTTTAATGCGGTTTTCGCTATCAGTTAGCTTAATTCTCAGGGAAGATTTTAATTATTTTTGTGATTAAGGTATTCATGTTAAGAAAAATACTTGCTAAGCACGGTGCGGGTCAGTACTATTCAGATACACTACCAATTTCGTTACTATTTTGTTACGAAAGGGGATTGCGGACGAAATGGGAACGTGGACGAAACGGGAATGTTGACGAAGTGGGAATGTGGACGAAATGGGAATGTGGACGAAATGGGAATGTGGACGAAATGGGAAGTGGACGAAACGGGAATTGATTGCGGACGAAATGGGATTGCTGACGAAGTGGGAAAGTGGACGAAGTGGGAATGTGGACGAAATTAACCTAAACGAAAATTATGACAGTAGCACTAGCAAAAGGGCACTGGCGAAAGTAACAAAAATGCATATACTCGTATACGTTGCCAGTACTGTACGTATTATAAGCATTATTGAATCACACTAGGAATTCAACGGCAGAACAACTTTAATACAGTAAGGTCGACTCAGGTATTTATTATTTTAAAAACACTTGAAACAATATAGTTCTGGCACCTGACTAAATGATCAGTGTCGTATTTAAAGCGTATAAGAAAGCGGAAGAGCCGAACTAAGAGCAAAAACAAGCAAAGTTTTTATACAAAATTGTTTGATCCGTTGACTCACTAACACGGATAAATAATAATGAATAAAATCTTCATGAACACGCTTGCTTAACAAATGCTTAGTATAAAATAGGTATAGTCGACCAAGTTAATGCTTTGCCATTTTATATGACAGTTCCTACATCAAAGTAGAAACAATAAGGCTGGTTGTTACTTTGACTTGTAAGTGAAAATAGCATTTGATGTTCTAAGTCGTTAACCTTGGGTTAAGGATGACAGTTCCATACATTTTGACAATTCTTAACCCTGGGTTAGCACTTAATTCGGGGTTATTATAGTTAACTCGGACCTGTGCAAGTCAGCCTAAGTCATGCAATTTTCATTGAACCTTAAGGTAGTAAAAGAATTTCTTGGTCAACTATATATACATTAATAGGCACCGGGAATAGGGTAAAAAGTTTGTATGTGTGAAGTAATTTTTGCCCGCAACATCGCTCGCGTAGATAATAAAATTAACGATTATAGTAAAGTAGGTAGTTGATACTGATAATCCCAAGACGCACATTTCTAATAAAAACAAAGGAAAAAGTACGTCGTTGCCCAGTTATTTAGAAACAAAAATATAATACCTTTTGATTCTTACTCGGCGGTAAATTAAAACATTTTTTGTGGATCGGCTAGTTAGTTTAGTATTAACAATAAACCCTTTTTACTCCCAATCCCGTGTGAATTTCGAAAAATCGCTTCTTAGTGGACCTTTAGAACGCACAAGGTTGCGTACCAAATTAAAAAAAAATAAATGTGTTGGGCGTGCGTTGTTTGTCAGTCAATCAGTCACGCTACACTTTTACAGGTAATATCTTACCGGTTTATAATTCTGCAACTGCCTCAATTCAGGAAACTAACAGTTCAGGATCGGATTTCACTTAATTACACAACAACAACACAAATAGTTAAAGCCCTGTTCCTCCTTTACTAATAAATCTTTGTAGGTGCTGGCACTGATTGCAACAATATCAAACGTTCACTGACACAAATTATCTGCATTTACCGTCTTACACACTTTCACTGATATTAAGAATCACCAACATAAGTGATAACATTCACTCAGTGCTGCTAGTGCGATCCAATTTGAAATCACCGCGCGCTGTATAAAGTTCTTACTCGTATATTCGTAAATATTTGATTTGTTTTTTTTTTTAAAAGCGAGTTGAATGGGCCGCGGCCGGGCAACGTGTGTTGGTTGTTATCGGGCGCGGTAAGGGCGGTGCCACACTACCGCGATGACAAACACTCGGAATTATACTAGACAATGCGCGTACAGCCAGCTGGCATTATGCAATAGATTTGACTGCCGGCCGATGTAAAACCAAGTTTATTTTTGGTCGGCACTATTGAAGCGTGAGCGTGGCGTCTCACATTGATGTACGATTAATATGCTGTAAGAGGTTTTGATACTTGGTTCTCAATATGCTGAATTATTTTGGAAATAGTTTTTAGCTTTTTTTACTTAAAACTGATCCGTGATTGACCCATACCTCGCTATAGGTATTATATGCCATTAACCATAGGATTGGAGTTCCCTTAAATTCGATGCTATGGTTGTATAGATATTTATGACTTCGACCTTACTCGCTTTTGGTAATTATTATAAAAATAAATTAAAAGTAGAGCAGAAAAATAAAGACCTCACTATATTCTTACTAATATCATAAATTGGGAAAAAACTATCTGTCTGTTTGTCAAGACCCTGGGTACGACCCTATGGTAATACCTACGAGTACCTCAGAATATTGCATTGCTCCCGCGGGACAGCCTTAACAAATTTTTGCAGACGTAGTAAATTATTCTGGTAAGTCAACTGTTTAATAGGTAATGCATTATAGTGAACATTCAATCGTACATGATATGAATGTAGGTACTTCATCCAGCTCCGCAAAAACAAGAAGGAACTCATCGTTTTTGCAACTATTTAAGTTTCTTTAGCTACACATCAACATTTTCAACAAAAACATAATTGTTCAATATCCTTAAATTATACTGTACACTAGCTTTTGCCCGCGACTTTATCCGTGCACAAATAAAATTTATGTACAACTCTCTATACCGCGCGAAATTCTAAAAAAATCTTTTTACTCCACCTCTATGACACTCAAGGTATTTTTGTGCCAAATTTCAAGTCTTTAGCTTCAGCAGTTTAGGCTGTGCATTGATATATCAGTCAGTGAGGCCTTTGCATTTTATGATATAGATATATTCGATTTTGTACTCGTATTTATCGATATACTACCTATCACAATAATGGACGAAGAAAAAGAAACCTTGGTTTAGTCATCCAACGTGGGCATGGTATAATTAGATTAGGAGTGAATGCCCTGCATCGATGATATGGCTACCTATGATGTGAATGGCGACCTTCAAAGATCTACTTTATGTGTTATTCTTAGATAAATCGTCTGGGCATAGCGAAAAATCTTGCTATTCACGTTATACATAAGTATACTACTTGTCAGTTAGCATTAATAGTAGCAGGTTATAATATCGACGACCTTTCTTTTTAAACGACTTGAAAAAGGAGGAGGTTCTCTATTAGGTTGTATTTTTATACTGTTGAAAAAATATTCTAACACCTATTGTGATTTGCGTACCTATATTTTGTAGAACTCGTGCATTGGCTCGTAGAAATCATCATTTATTGTTGAATGGGAACTAACGAGGAAGACCACAGTTAGCCACTGAAACTATTCAATATAAACGTGAAGGTTTGTATGGATGGATGAATTTTATAGTTCTCGCGGGATAGCGATAAACAAATTCTTCACAGACGGAGTCACGGGCATCAGCTAGTACAACTATAAAGCCCTCATTAGAATAAATTTACAAAGTCGTAAGTAGTTCGACTTAAGAATGGGAACTAACGAGGAAGACCACATAGTTAGCCACTGAAACTATTCAATATAAACGTGAAGGTTTGTATGGATGGATGAATTTTATAGTTCTCGCGGGATAGCGATAAACAAATTCTTCACAGACGGAGTCACGGGCATCAGCTAGTACAACTATAAAGCCCTCATTAGAATAAATTTACAAAGTCGTAAGTAGTTCGACTTAAGAATGGGAACTAACGAGGAAGACCACATAGTTAGCCACTGAAACTATTCAATATAAACGTGAAGGTTTGTATGGATGGATGAATTTTATAGTTCTCGCGGGATAGCGATAAACAAATTCTTCACAGACGGAGTCACGGGCATCAGCTAGTACTACTATAAAGCCCTCATTAGAATAAATTTACAAAGTCGTAAGTAGTTCGACTTAAATACTGAAATACCACATATTTTAACGATGCTTCTCAAACAATAGGAAGATAAATTGTACGTTTTTTGTTATAATCAATCATAATTGCTATGCAGTCATGAGTAATCCATAGTAATTGTCCTCTTAGGTATTTTATTATCTACGATTATGCTGTTTATTAAATCAGAACATTGATTAATGCCAAAGTTTTTAGCATATGTAGTTGTACCATTAAAAGCTTTAAAAGATAGGTACATTTCATTTTACCAAATTATGAAGTGCGCCAAACGTTCCCGAGTCTACAAACAAAGGATTCAAATTACCATCATCATCATAATTATCCAAGCCTATACACGTCCCACTGCAGGGCACAGGCCTCCTCTCAGAATTGCAGATTGGGAACTTCACATACACCATTGAATTTCTGTTCAGGTGTATGCAAGTTTCCTCCTGATGTTTTCCTTCACCGTAAAGCTCACGGTAAGTTACAAAATGTAATTTCGCATATAAATTCCGAAAAACTCAGAGGTGCGAGCCCGGATTCGAACCCGCGACCATCTGCTTGAGAGACTATAGTCTACTAATTTTTTTATTTTTTTTTGTAATTGTAAGGTTGCGGGTGAGCAAAGTAATTGTTTCAGTTCATTAATATTGACCTCCGCAAAGTAACGCCTGATTCAATAAATTATTTATAATCGTCAGGGCAAAGTTCTTTTTTTTTATTAGACCCTTGCGAAGCCAGCGAGACTAGTGGGTAACAATACGCAATATTATACTCAACTGTTCAAACATTTTATTAGGAAACAAGTAGAAGTAATAACATTGTGAATCAAACAATGTAATCGGTGTAAAAACGTGTTGACAGCAAGTATCAAGTATTTGCGTGTCCATACAAGGCTTTACAAGGCTGAATGTAAGGTTACAGCAACAATGCGTGATTGAGTCTCAAAAAAAGTTCAACAAAAACAAAAGTTTACCTAACAACAGTTAAAAAAAAGTATTGCACCAAGTGAAACTTGCTTAGAAACATTAGGTCATAACTACCTCAAAAACCGAGCACAAGTAAACCTCGCGACAAGCTTCTATTTATATCATTATAGGTTTGATTTGATTTAATAGAAATGATAATATATTTATTTCGGACAAAATCCATAGATGTTAGTTTACAGAAAGAAATAAAATTTAAATTTAATTATTTAAACATTAAAATTTAATTTAAATGTTTTCTTGTTTTTGGGCCATTTTCTATTTTGTTATTTTTTTTAATTCGGAAAATTTTATGTAATTTCTGCTCAGAATCACGAGCTCTTTCGATCCTACTAGAAGAAAAAAAGTGTCCCAAAACTTTCATATAATTTTTGATTCTTCCATTCCGTTACGGTCATATAAAGTCTATGAAAAATGGTAACGGAACGGGAAAAAAAAAACTTTGGACACTTTTTTTCTCCTAGTAAGATCAAAAGAGCTCATGATTCTGAGCAGAAATCACATAAACCTTTCCGTATTTAAAAAAAAAGGTACTACAAAAACATAATATCTACACTATTCTAACATATTTGCTTAGACTCGTGCTCGTAAACTTCGTATTTATGCTGATTGTAAGCCTACATAAAATAACTTTTTAATCTCTAGTGCATAAAATAAAAGCTTTGTTTAAGATCAATTCAAATAAGAACGAATCGCATTAGAATTGATGAAATCCGCGCAAGAACTAAAGTCACCGACATAGCTCGAAGAATCTCCAGACTGAAGTGGGGGCAGGGCACATCGCTCGAAGAACTAATGGCCGATGGGGCTAAAAGTGGCGTCCATGGACCGGAAGACGCAGTGTAGGTAGGCCTCCAACAAGATGGAGCAACGGCCTGGTTAAGGTTGCGGGATCGCGTTGGATGCGGAGGGCACGGGACCGATCTGTTTGGCGAGCCTTGGGGGAGGCCTATATTCAGCAGTGGACGTCTTTCGGCTGAAATGATGATAGTTTTTCCGCCTGTCCCACCATTGTGATGATGATGATAATAATAGTGGGAGGAAAACGATTTTAACTTAGACGGGCAAAACGCATTACAAATATTCACCTAACACTGGAACCACACATGAATGCGTCACCTATGATTCTAATAAAATCATAATAATATTATGTAACGCGAAATAAGCTGGTAATTATAGGAATTGTTGCATATTATACGCACGTGTATTTACTATAAATGAATGAGCCAGGAAATTTAAATAAGGATATTAAATTACTGGATTATTCTGTACGGACAAGAGTGAACGGTTTTTAGACAGGGTAGGCAGAAAGTTTAGTTTTAAAGTTTTAAAAGCTAACTTACCAAAAATACTGCATGTTGGTTTTTTTACGTAGTCTTGTCGATTTAATAATAAATAAAATAATAATAAAATAAATAATATTAAAATAAATAATATTAAAATAAATAAATTTTTGGATACTCGAAGTGGCCTTTCGGCGCGTTTGTTCGACGTTCTGTATTTTTTACAATCATGGCAGCGAAAAAGTTAGTTGGTGGGGTGCGTATACGGATTTATCAGCTTATTTTATGTAGTTTTTTTTTTATTTCTATATTAAATCTACACTTCTATCTTTCTGTATAATCGTCTGTAATATGGAATCATAAAAGTTGGGAAAGCGTTTCATTTCCGTAAGAAGGTTTTTCTGATTGTTCGTGTTTTTTTGCTGCTGTTGGAAAATTGTGAATATCGTTGTAACCGTGTCGTTTCACACGGTTTTATTACTTGAAAATAACGCGAAAGGGAAACAGAACAACCGATTGCTGTTGATGCAGCCCGTAAGCCAATGATACGAGTCATATTGTTTTGAATTGAATTTGCGATTCACTTTACCTTTGGTTTTTACTAATTTTAAATCCGGCGTACAGCGGCCTTTCTCAATCACTTCTTCTTTTTTCACTAAAAGATAGTTTTGAAAACGCATTTTTTAATTTTTCTATACACACACCACCTGGACGACTTTCACAGTTAATTGTGTCCATTTTAAAGACTGCTAACAACGTTCAAAACTTATTTATTTGCTTGCCATCGTATAATACGTCATTCAAAACAAAAGGAACTAACAATGTCGACTCAGCTCACTATTTTTACGGAGCTCACCATTTTGCGCAAAAAAAGGACATTTACCGTTCACATGAACACGAACAAAATGGTAATGGTACTTTTTTGCGCTAATTACGTAAAACGATGCTACTTTTTAATATAGTTACGTTATGTTCGGAAGGGTTTACTAATGTTTCGGCGAAAAACTTTTCGCAAAATGATTCATTTGGCAAATGTTTCGTTTCCCAAATGTTTATTTTTTCTGAAACTGTATACTTTTCAGGATTGTTATAAAAGAAACCTAACCTAACCTAACCTACAGGATAGTCCTGAAATATATCCTGAATAGTTTAAAGTTTCGGAAAAAAATAACATTTGGGAAATGAAACATTTGCCAAATGAATCAGTTTGCGAAAAATAATTCGCCAAAAATGCAGTACACGGTTCGGAAGACTTCGATAATTTTCGGTGCAGCGAAAGACATTGCCTATCCTGTGCGATAGTGTGCGTTATTTGTGTCATTGTGGGCCGCGTATTTACAGGACTGCACACTACACTGCATTAGCATGGCCAGCTCGTCCACGCGGCACACATTTAAAATTTTAGACGGGAATAGCTGGTGTCTTTCCCGAAGGGCGTGCAGCGGCGCTAGTGCAGCGCACTTCGAAGTAATTTAAAGGGGCCACTACGCTAGTTTTTGTAGAGGGCATAAAGCATTATATCCCTTTTTACACGACTACGGCAAAGCCAAAAGGAAGTGTAATGATTTTAACAGTCTATGTTTGTGTGTACGGATGTTCCACCGTAGCGTCGAGACTACTCGTCCGATTTTAATAAATAGGGTATCAATCGATTCGTTATTATGCTCCGGGTGACATAGGATACCTTTTTATTTAAAAAAAAATATTGGTTGGATTTTACAGTAACAAAACTGAGCGATAATAAAAAAAAAATTAGCGCACGGCGGCGTGTGAGGCATTATAGATAGGTCTTAAAAAATGATGTAGAGGTTTCTTAGTAGGTTTTTGGTTTAAGATAAGTTTTAAGGAGCTATTAGCTCCGAAAGTCGTCAGAATTCACAAAGTTATCTGACATCAATTTCAATTGAGCGGCAACACTACATTCGTTTTGTCGTAATACTAAGGTAAACGTACTAATGCTCGACACCTCAATGCCCAGTAGATGACACCCATCTGTCACCTCTCTTACTATGACTTAAGATTGAAGGTGCCATGTATTGGGTCAGTGTCGAGCACAGGGACGTTTACCTTATACAGTTAATAAATCGTCCCTCAGCTCCCTCGCGAATGTGTTGACCAGGATAGCGTACCTTGTACTATTGTAAGATTGACCAAACGATTATTATTCGTATACAGTCTACGTATAGTCTACGCTCCGACTTCGACACACTCCGACGAAGAAGTGGAAGCTATTGAAGATATAGCCAGAGCCATGCATAGCTCCGAAACTCACTTCCCATTTGTTATTGGGGACTTCAACTGAAAACTGGGTAAACGGGATGGGGAAGAGCTGCGAATGGGGCAATTTGGAGTAGGGCGTAGGAATCACCGGGGCCACCTACCGGCCGGCTACATGGAGAAGGAGGTACTCTATATTGTAATAATAGTTCAGAATTTAGAATTTTGTTTTTTTGTTTTGTTTTACAATATGATTAATGAACTCCTTCTTCTAGAAGCAAGAACACAAGAAGTGGACTTGGATGAGCCCTGACGATGACGGTGTAATGAGAAATGAGATAGAGGTCTATCTCAATTAAGTATAATTATCACCGTATGATACGAGGCACATTGAATATTTACGCCAAGCTTGTAAGATCTCGATTGATAAAGTCTACGCTCCGCCCGGCGCCAACCCAGGTCCAAAACTCCGAAACGTTCCAACTCGAACTTCAAAACCGTTTCGAGTGCTTAGGAGGCGACGTGGACGATTACAGCGACGACGGGTTCGTGGTAACTGTCCATACGGTGGGATCTTATTTCTTAAAGACCTTCCATAGAAACAGAACCAAAAAGATCACAGACTCTACTCTAAAGGTCATGGACGAGCAACGTGAAATGATCCAACAGACATCAGATCAGGTGACGCTTGCCGATATCGGCAGCTCAACAGAAGATCTCGAAATCTCCGAGGCGCGATGTATAGTCGGGGTAAGAAAAGGTTCGTCACTTTTTGACTCTATGTCAACGAGTTAAGGTCGAAAAGTGACGAACCTTTTCTTACCCCGACTATACGCAAATTCAATACTAGTAGTATCGAAGAAGCGATATAGCGAAACAAAGGTTCTAAAGTTTTTGAGAAGAATGTGTCTGTTAGACAAAGCCAATGAGCAAAGCTGAAAACCGATGACGGTACATGGGTGCCATCTATTTGGCATAATTTTTCGGGTCTCCCTCGCGATCCCTAACATCGTTTGTCCTAAAATCACTTACCCGAACTGTTTTGACCTAATGGGCATTAGCCATAACTATCAATTGCCATAACAATCATTTTCCATAATGTAATGATTGCCCTAAAACTCATTTGTCCGAATTATTTTTACCATAATTATTAATATCCCTAATGTTATTTTGCATATTCCTCGCGATCCCTAACATCGTTTGTCCTAAAATCACTTGCCCGAACTGTTTGGTTCTAATGGGCATTAGCCCTAACGATCAATTGCCATAACAATCATTTTACATAATGTAATGTTTGCCCTAAAACTCATTTGTCCGAAATATGTATACTATAAATATCAGTATCCCTAATATATTTGCCATAACTACTTATCGGGATTTGAACCCGGAACCTCCAGCTTCGTAGGCGGCGGGCTCACTACCAACTAGTGTACAGAGTTAAGCGGAAGGGGGGTGTGGGGGGCAGAGCCCCCAACAAGGGGGGCTCGGGGGGCGAAGCCCTCCGCAGCAAAAGAAGTAAATGTTCCTTACTCTTGTAGTACTATTAGTAGGTTAGGTTAGGGTTATCTTCTGTTCCTTAGAGCGGAAATAGGCATCCCGCGAAGCGGAGTGACGTCGACACGCTGGCGATCAGGTTAGGTTAGGTTAGGTTTTAGGTTAGGCAGAATAGTAGGTTAATCACAATTAGGGAAAATAATCACGAGGACAAATAATGTTAGGTAGTACAAATATAGGACAAACTACAATAGGCCATACAAAGTTAGGAATAATAATCATTAGGATTAACGATCATTATGGCACATAACGTTAGGATGAATAATCAATATGGCAAGTGACGTTAGGAAATAAAACATTACGGAAAAAAAAATCATCCATACGATGTTAGGAAAACTAAAGATAGGGCATTATGAGTGTTAGGACAAATGATCATTAGGACAAAAAACGTTAGGGTATACAAAAATAGGTTAAAAAACGTTAGGGATTCAGATATAGATCCTAATTTTTCATGTCCGAAATGTCATAACAATCAGGCATAACAAGTTTCGCTTAATTTAGTCACACCGAATCTTAGACTTGCCGAAATTTTATTTGACTTAAATCTATATTATCCGAATAATTGTTTATCCGAATAGAATGTTAGCATAATATTGATATGGCAGCATTTCATTATGCATAATGTTCTTTTATATGTACCTAATTTAGCAGAATTTTGATACCTCGAAATCCTGTCCGAATTTACATCCAAGACAACAATAGTACTATTTCTTGACTACTGTAATGGTGAATGACAAAAAAAACTCAAATTTTGCATAGTTACGTTACGTTAGGTGTAGGTTAGGTCAATTTGAAAAAAAAATAGGTTTAGGCTAGGTTAGAGTTGTGTCCAGGCGCGAAGCGCCAAACTATGCGGAATAGGGGCACCGCAAAGCGGAGACCCGTTGACACCGCCCCAGGAAGCGGGACATAAGGCGACTGTCCTCGCTTAGGTCATTATTAGGTTAAGTTAATACTCAATTTATTAATTCGGCGAAATAAACTTCTGCGAAAACTAACTTTCTGCGAAACTAGGTTATGCGTAAGTCATTTTCTGCCAAATTACTATACGGAATTCAGAAAATATGTATATATATATTTACAGCAGCGGACGTCTTTCGGCCGAAATGATGAATGATGAATAAACCGCCACACAATTCCAAATCGTAAAAGATTTTAGTACTAATTCCTTTGTTTATGCATAAAAATTTTAGTTCACTAGTTCGCCATTAGATGTCGCTATCATGGCGAAAATAAAACCCCAAAATAATTTAAATAAAAAAAAATAGTTTAAAAAACTGAAACCCGACTACGGAAAAAAACGCGCTCTGAAAAGTATGAAATAAGAAAAATTTGAAGTACTATCCACAATTAATATGGTCCTCCTTGACCACAAATATGAACCTCCGCAAGTTAACGCCTGATTCAATCAAGCAAGAAAATATTCTTGTCCGAAATTCTTATACAGACTTCAGAGGAGAGCCGTGGTCGCATGCCACCATAAAATGAACTGTTCAGTACCTAAGCAACCCTTAAGGCAAGGTGGCATGCAACCAGGCTCTCCTCTGAAGTCTGTATAAGAATTTCGGACAAGAATATTTTCTTGCTTGATTGAATCAGGCGTTAACTTGCGGAGGTTCATATTTGTGGTCAAGGAGGACCATATTAATTGTGGATAGTACTTCAAATTTTTCTTATTTCATACTTTTCAGAGCGCGTTTTTTTCCGTAGTCGGGTTTCAGTTTTTTAAACTATTTTTTTAACCTTAACGTGTGTGTGAGGGACGGATGCTGTATGTGCTCGATAAACGCTAGTGTGAGACTCATGTGCGAACCGGACACGTATGGATAATTCTGGTGAAGCAGGTTTATGAATTTTATGATTTTAGAAGTTTTTGTTATTGATTGTAAGAATATTAGATATAAGAATCAGATAAAATTAGATTATATTTATCAGATAGGTAGGGTAGGCAGTGTCTTTGTGTCTTTATGGAGTGCACGCCACTGCAGTTAAGAGCGTATAATGCGTATTACACAGCCTGAATGACGGCTGTAAGAGAAAATATTAGTCAGCTAGATAGATGAAGATGAAGTTTATTATAGGGCTGTCTTTGTCTATTAGGGCCCTACCACACAAGCGATTTTCTTCAGCGATTTTATTACGGTGGAGCGAAATCGCAGCGAGCACGCTACTAGAAAAGACACGTTACGTTTTACGTTTGACAAGCCGATAAGGCCGAGTAAATAACAATTGCCATTGTAAACCTACATATTTCGCACATTTTCTCAAAACTAAAAAGTTACTACGAAAGTCCAACTATACACCCTTACATTACTAGTCTTAGAATTCAAATTTCAATGCAACCATTTTGACTTAATGCTATCTAGTTTTAAATAACGAAATTACGCCACATCGTTGAAAAAGGCCATATAACAATACCATAGAGTTACCTAACAATGAATCTCTACTACGAGGACTTAAGCTTCAGTATAATTTTGCATAATTACTCATATACGTACGTGACGTTTTTGTACCTTCTGACAATTTGTGTTGGTCACGCAAGTTGACCTGGGGTCAGCTAACGGGGTCACAGGTCTCCGAAGGGGGTCAGTACAAAACCTTCGGCATGAAACATTAATACGGGGTTTCTGAGAAAATTGGGGTTGGGCTTTTGATGGTGTGACGCATTAGTTGGGGTTTCAGCTATGAGCTCATGGGGTTTTATGTATGTTGAAATGTTAAGTAAGTGGGAGCACGAAGTGATTTAACAATAGGATTTTTAGGGGAAAGTTAGAGAGAGAGAAAAACGATTTCTAGTGTAGGTATCTATCTAGACCATTCTGAGAGGACGACAAAATTCTAAGAAAGTCACGTATCTCTTCATGATACCATCAAACAGACGTATACTTTCTTTAGTCGACGTCACAGGAGACCGAAGAGCAGTCACTCTGATAAAAGAATTAGCTCAGTTATTCAAAATGGGAATGCTGACAGTATCTCCGGCACCTACAGGGCCTTCTTTTCATAATTTATGTTGTGGTCATTATTTTTTTTTCTTAAGGATTTAGTTTAAGATAGTTATATATACATAATAAATATCACGGGACATAATAAACACCCAAGACCCGAGAGCAAAAATTCGTATTTGTCATACAAATAATTGCCCCGATACGGGAATCGAACCCGGAACCTCAAGCTTCGTAGTCAGGTTCTCTAACCACTAGACCATCTGGTCGTGTAACGGTGTTTGTTATCAAACTTCTCCGAAATGGTTTGATCGATTTTTACTATTTTTTTTCTATATTTGGTAGGTCTGAGAATTCAATGTAAGGCAGCGCCTACAAAATTTGAAGGTTGCCCTCGATTTCCCTGAGATCCCGTCATCAGATCCTGATTTGGTGACAATGGGACCATCTCAGGAGTATATTATATTCTTTTTTAAAATCGGTCCACAATTCACCGAAAAATCGGTGAACATACCTACATACAAAAATACCTACCTACAGTGGAATGCATAACCTCCTCCTTTTTTGAAGTCGGTTAAAGAGCTCTTTGTGGCCTACTTACAGTAATAACTTTTGAATTTTGAAATTTTACCTTTCTACAACCAGTAAAACGCAAAATCCTGTTTTTTCTCGTTCCCGTAAGAATTTCGGGTTATGCTTTATTAATGCTCCCCTACACTCCCCAAGGAATCCACTTGCCAAATTTCAGCTTTCTACGACCACTAAAAAGAAAAATCCCGTTTTTTCCCGTTCCCGTGGGGATTTCAGAAAGTCCTCCCTCAATGCTCCTCTACACTCCCCGAGCAACCTACATGCCGAATTTCAGCTTTCTACGACCAGTAAAACGAAAAATCCCGTTATTTCTTTATCCTGTGAGAATTTCGGAAAATCCTTAAAACTATTTTTTTACTACTATAATCACCTACTTCTATGCCAAATTTGGAGAGTCTAGTAATTATAGTTCATAGGATTCCTTTAAACTGAATATATAAATAAATAAATAAAAAAAAAATATCATGGGACAATTCACACCAATTGACCTAGTCCCAAAGTAAGCTAGGCAAGCTTGTGTTATGGGTACCAGGCAACGGATAGACATACTTATATAGATAGATACATACTTAAATACATATTAAACACCCAAGACCCGAGAACAAACATTCGTATTTTTCATACAAATAATCTGCCCCGACACGGGAATCGAACCCGGGACCTCAAGCATCATAGTCAGGTTCTCTAACCACTAGGCCATCTGGTCGTCTAAAAATATATATAAATCCCATTTTTTCTCGTTCCCGTGGGAATTTCGGAAAGTCCTCACTCAATGCTCCTCTACACTCCCCAAGCAACCTACATGTCGAATTTCAGCTTTCTACGACCAGTAAAACGCAAAATCCCATTTTTTCCTTATCCCGTGGGAATTTCCGAAAATCCTTAAAACAGTTTTTTACTATTATAATTACCTACTTCAATCAAAATTTGAAGAGCCTAGTAATTATAGTTCATAGGATTCCGTTGAACTGAATAAATAAATCCCGTTTTTTCCTTATCCCGTGGGAATTTCCGAAAATCCTTAAAACATTTTTTTACTATTATAATTACCTACTTCAATCCAAATTTGAAGAGCCTAGTAATTATAGTTCATAGGATTCCGTTGAACTGAATATATAAATCCCGTTTTTTCCTTATCTCGTGGGAATTTTCAAAAATCCTGAAATCCTGAAATACTTGTGTATCAAATTTGAAGAGTCTAGTTATTGTAGTTACTGAGATAGGGTTACTCGGAATCGAATATATAAATCCCGTTTTCCCCGTTCCCGTGGGAATTCCCAAAAATTCTTCCTTAGTGGATGCCTACATTGTATAAGGTATCTATGTGCAAAATTTCAAGTCTCTAGGTCCAGTGGTTGGGGCAAAACCTTAAAAACGACACCCATACTGATATTTACACATTTCAACCCCATCGCGCCCCGTCCAGGGAGATGGTATTTTACGTATGCCACATCGTATTTTAAAAACAATTGTTGATTTCATAACCAGCGACCCGATAAACCATAGAAACAACACCCATGTTGATTTTCAGACTTTGTTACCCCTTTCCCCACTTTTAGGGGTTGAATTCTCAAAAAACCTGAAACACGTATTTACTCATTTATCATTAGGAGTACTTCTGTGAAGTTTCGAATAAAATAGTCGAACTAATCTTGCTTCCCCATACAAACTTTGAACCCCCTTTTCACCCCCTCAGGGAGTGAATTTTGAAAAACCCATTCTTTGTGCACCCCTAGACTTTATAAGGAACCTACATGCCAAATTTGGAATCTCTAGACCCAGTGGTTTGGGCTGTGCGTTGATATGTCAGTCAGTCAGTCAGTCAGTTTCTTCTTTTATATATTACTAGCTGTTGCCTGCGACTCCGTCCGCGAAAAATAGGGGTATAATAAATAGCCTACGACCTACGCTCAGACCTACCGAGTACAGAGAAAAAAGTTTCATTAGAATCGGTCAAGCGGTTGTAATTGTAAGAAAGGGATGTCTGCTTTAATAAGTATAAAGTTGACAACAAAACCCATCACATTTGGCTCCTTAACGGTTTTACTATAGTTTTTACTTGTTATAATTACACAGTAAGAACTTATCACGTAAAGTGTATCCGTTTTAAAACTAGGCTTTCAGATACCACGCGAAACTTCACACATATCAATTTGGATGGCTGACATTCTAGTTAATTAAACGCATCAATTAGGTATACGATGAGTAAGTATAATCAGAGCGGCGAGAAAGATCTTAGTGCATTTTATGTGATTAAAAACCTATTTAGATGCTCTTTACTGGACTTTTTTGCGCACTTGCTGGCAAACATTTTTATAGGACCGTCAATTGATTTTGCTCAAGTATTCTATTTTCAAAATGGTTTAAATTAAGTGAGTCTCGCACAGTTTTCAGTCTCTTGACACGATGATTTTTTTGAGTGACTTATAAACGTTGAGGTTTTGCTCAAGGATTCTATTTTCAAAAAAAAAATTTCGCTCTGGATTTGAGCCCGAACTCGTGACTCTTGAGTTTTTCGGAATTTATGTGCGAAATTTCATATACTTATAAAATTATATACTTTACTAATTATATATAGAAATATACTTACCATGAGATTTATGGCGAAGGAAAAAATCGTGAAGAAACCTGGACACACCTGCGTAAAAATACAATGGTGGGTGTGTGAAGGTCCCAATCCGCACTGGGCCCGCATGGGAACTACGCTACGGCCCAAGTCCTCTTATTTTGAGAGGAGGCCCGTGCCCTGCAGTGGGGCCTATACAAATCAGCTGGGATGATAATCGAAAGAGACGAAAGTACTTTACTTTAACAGACATAAGTAGTCATTGCTTGCTTTTGCCACACTGCACACATGTCGGCGAGAAATGGGGTTGCCATTTACTTCCCGGCCTCTCTAGTAATGTACTATTATTGTACATAATTATACCTATTCAGTTTTTTTAACTTGCCCTATTAGTATGTGTAGTTCAAATCTTGGTAGCTAATTTTGACCCGCTTCAAGATTTTATGATTGAGCTGAAATTTTGCATGGCTGAATAAATTCTGACGATTGACCAGCAGGCTTATTGTCTAACGTTTCTGACGCTTGCCTTCGCAATCACTATTTTTTTCTGTCAAATGGTATAAAATGATGACAGAAAGAGTTGGTTAAAGCGAAGGCAAGCGTCAAAAGCGTTAGACAATACAGCCTCTGGACAGTGGCCGTACTAACTCCGTAACAGATCGAGATAACCTCATCGAGTTTAGTCTCATTTGATTCGTCTAGACGAGTATTTTGGTCCTAGATGGTAAAGAGGGGCAAAAAGTAGTCAGCAAAAAAGCTTGTATTGATAATGGAATTTTTAACAAAAACTTTTATTACCTTATTACATTAGGTAAGATTACAGAAAAGAAGATACATAGAGAAAAATTGGAAGATTAGGAAAACAAGTAATTGTAATGGGTAATTTAATAAATGATTACACAAACAATGCCCATACTTAAGTGCATTTTATGACCCAAATAGTTTAATACTGACTAATCTATATCAATCGAACATCTCGTATTCAAACACATAAAAAGTTTCTTTTGTTACCAGATTAAATAATCAGAGCAACAAGTGAGAGTGGAAACTTTTTATGATAATGGTTCTAAGAATCGGATTCACTTTCATGGCGTCGACTAGTCTGTAGTAGCATTGTAGTAAAATGCTTCGTGACTTATAAAAACAACATGTGAGCTACTTTGACTCGAGAGGTTCCGTGATCAATTTTGAAACATCATATTTACAGAATTATTTTTTCGGGGAAGTTCAAATAATAACGTGGAACAATTGAAGCCAATTGACTTGGCCCCAAAATAAGCTAAGCTCACCTCCACGCTAAAGTGGCGGTTCTGCTATTTCAGCAAACATGTCATTTGGATTTTAAAGGTCTTCCAAGTGAACATAGAAATGAGCCCAAGTGCACACAGACGTGGCCGCTAACGATGGTCCTCATAAGAAAGCTCAAAGTCACTCAGATGCGATGGAGAGGGCTATGCTCGGAGTTTCTCTAAGGGATCGTATTAGAAATGATAAAATCCGTTCAAGAACTAAAGTCAACGACATAGAAATGCACAATTCTCAAATTTGTGTATCTATATAATTACCCTATAAGATAAGCATACATATAGATAAATTCATGCTTAAATACATATTAAACGCCCAAAGCTCTAGAGCATTCATTCGTGTTATTCATGCAGATATCTGCCCGATCGAGGATCGAACCTGGGACCCAAACTTCATAGTCAGGTTCTATAATCAGTTGGCCATCCAGTCATTAATAGTTATTTATGTAACTGGTGCATAATGAGAAGGATTGAAACACGAGTGTGGTTTTATGAAACTAACAAAGTGAGTTTCATAATAAAATCACACTAGTGTTTTAATCCTAATTATGCACAGTTGCATACATAATTTTATCTACATGCATAAGTCTCCGTTATTTTTTCACCAGATACTTCCCAAGTAGCACAAGTAGCATTACAAAAGATCACTTTGGGTATAACTGGGAACTTCATGAATTAATAAACAGTTAATATGGTTCAACCGAGAACTTAGAGCTGCGTATTACGCTTTAATCTGTATAACAGCAACATTAAAGTAGAAACGGATACTATTGTTACGGATCAGAGTTAGTGCAGATGTCAAAAATGCCTTCTTACAGTCTATTTTGCCTTGGTTGCTTAAGAGCATTTTAGTGGTAGTAAAATATGATAATTGCTGTTTAAAGGCGTAGAATTATACCACTGAAATGCTAGCGTCTTAAAAGTGTCACTGTGAACTACCGTACATCCAACAGTTTTAGAGTAGTGTACACTTAGAGTGATTTAACACAAAAAGTTCCACATCGGTTCGCCTCAGCTCTGTTATAAGCCTATTTTTCAAAGCAGTTAGAAGGTGTATTATTAATACACGTAAACACCAAAGGTATTTCAAGATCCTCGTTTAATTCAGCAATACAGCATTTGGCTGTGAAATATACCAATATATTGTTTCAGCCTGCATAAAAGAACACTTTACATATATTATAACGCACGAAGCTGCAATCAGGTTCACGTTAAACAATCATTAATTCTTAAGCGGTCATTTCAACAGTTGGCGTGGATCGCGTATTAAATTATACAAAATGCTAAAAAAAATTGAAATATTCAAGCAAGATTGAATTAAAATTAAAACTATTAAAAAAATATTAAAAGGTAATACGTTTAAGTAGTTCACATAAATGGCTTTAGCGTTTATGTGAACCATAATAAAACTAATAACAGCTGACAGGCTGAATATTGGTTCACTTGAACTCTTATTTACTGCAATAAGCATAATAGAGGAACTGGGGTGTACTCTTGTACAGCCATGGTAATTAATTCAGGATAAAAAGAGTTCACAAAAGTTTTTTAAGAATGCGCCATTTTGTTATTTAACCTAAACCTAACCCTAACCTAACTAATTAATAATTATTGTATTGTTTTTTATATTTTACTGCCTTTAATTACACGTTAATCATACACTTATTATAGTATAATATAAAACTTCGTATAATTTTATGTAAATCACTCAAAAATGTTTACATATATTTTTGGTGTGTTACTTTTTTCACAACATTTCTACTTAAAAACGAGATATTTCTGAGGCGCGTAAAAATTTTGCTAAAAAACTATATAAACATTCACAGTAAACTTGCATTCCCAAATGTTTTCACAGTAGGTTGGCTATAAAAGTGTCCTTTTCAGAGTTAACACAAATTCTCAATAAAATTGTGACATTCACTTCGCCATTTACACATCACACTTTGAAATTTATCGGCACCGCTATAATACTATTAAAAGCAAATCTGCAAATATAATAAGCAATTTCAATATGAACGAAGGGTAATGTACAACCTAAAGCGTTATTTAAGACTAGCAGTCACCCAATCCTAACGCTTAGTCTGTATAACAGGACACTCGTATTCTGTTAAGCTGCTGATAAACAGCCTGGTGACCCATAATAATTCCAATATAGAGCTACTGTAATGCTGTTAAACAGAAATGTGAACTAAACTAGAACTATAGGCTGAATAATTTGTGCCCAAATAAGACTTATTTCAGTATTAACAGCGCTGTTAACATCATTGTAATACTGTCTTGTACAGCTTCAAGTTTTCGTGTACACCAAAAGTGATTTCTTATAATGCTATTTGTGCTACTTGGGTTCACATCACAAAATACGGCAACTTCATTTTCCGTTCTCGACATTTCAAATTCGAAACAAATGACTGACATTTATATACTTATTTTTAAATTCATAAACAATCTTGACTTGAGTCGATTCCGATTCTCAAACCGATTTTAATATTCGAGATTCAAAAAAATGTTTGAAACAAGAGTTCAACATTGAATGAAATTTCAAATCAACTGCTCAGCTGACAATCCAACGTGATTCTTTTGTTTAAGAAGATGTTTGAAATTTAAATGTAGTTAAAGTATTGATTTCGATACTGTATTGTGAACGTTTATGAATTTTATGATGCAGCCACAGATAAACGTTTCTTAATACAGGTCATTGGATTATCGCTTCCGAAGATATTATAGGGAAGTTATAGTTAGTTGGTGTAGATAAATGCAATTTGAGTATTAACCCCTTCAAACTAAGTTA
This sequence comes from Archips xylosteana, assembly GCA_947563465.1. Taxonomy (NCBI): domain Eukaryota; kingdom Metazoa; phylum Arthropoda; class Insecta; order Lepidoptera; family Tortricidae; genus Archips; species Archips xylosteana. Next base: position 15,993,899 of record OX387356.1, read on the forward strand.
ACTACTAATAAGTAGTAGTAGTATATTAAGTTATGATTAGATAAAACATAATAAACATTAATAAGCAGGTTGAAATTCATTAAACAGAAAACAAACAGGAAACAGAATACGGAGAACAACGATAATAACATTTTTTGACATGCAGAACCCCAAAAACAGGACAAGAGTCACGTATGATTTGATTAATGATGTAAATTAATTAATCCATTATTCACTTTAATTGAGTACCTACCTATATTTAACTTCAGGTCGTTGACTTATATTAGATCTTTTATCCTACGTAGGATGCCCAGCAGAATTAAAATTGTAGCTACGTATTTTATAAATGTGTTAATAAATAATTATAATTTGCAACATTTCGTTATGAAAATACTCTGAAAGAAAAATATACATACTAACCTTAACACGCGGCTTCGGCTGCGTGCGTAATACCTTTGCGAGAAATATTTGCAATCTTATAGTTTAGGCTGAAAAAGGGTTACTGTACACTAGATAGAGTTTAGGCGGCATGAAAACGTCCCGAAAAATATAAGCCAATAATTGGCTTATATGTCATTTGCCCCTTCAGTCTGAATGACGTAACGCGATCGTAAGATGAAGCTGTCAAATGGGTTTTTGGACGTTTTGTATCGCAGTGTTTGCTACTGACACGCTATCTAGTGTATAAATAATCTAAGGGGTTACTGTAACATTTTTAAACCACAACTTTCGCTCGGAAAATGTCATCTATTATAGTGAAAAATAAACGTATTGTATGCGCGTTTGGCAGCCGTCGTGACGTGTGACTCTGGGAAGAAGGGCTACGGATTAGCCCGAAACATGTCGAGTTAAACTACTTTTATCTGTACTTTTAACTGCTAAACATCTTACAAACTTTCTCATTTATAATAATAGTAGGATTTGAAAGTTCAAAGTGGCGTCCGCGGACCGGAAGACGCAGTGTAGATAGGGCTCCAACAAGATGGAGCGACGACCTGGTGAAGGTAGCGGGAACGCATTGGATGCGGATGGCGCAGGGCCGATCTATTTGGCGAGCCTTGGGGGAGGCCTATGTTCGGCAGTGGACGACTTTTAACTGAAATGATGATTAATGATGATGATGATGAAAAGTTCATTGACAGGTAGTGGCCAACGGTGACAGCTGAATAGATGCTACATCCACCTATTCTAGTTTTGATCTTAAATACCATAACATAACAAACACTTGCCTAGAACAATAAAGTTCAGTGAACGGGTAGATTTAATAATGTCATTGTACCTGCGTAATGTTTTATTTGAAGAACAATAGAATGGGGTAAACTTGATGAGTATAAGCCTAGGAATGGGCACAAGCTTGAGGAGACCAGCTGAAGAAGAAAACATGGTAATTACTTTACCTACTGTACTAGAAATATGTTTAGGTAGGTACTTAACTTAATGTAAAAAAATATAAACAACCAGCAGTTATGGCGTCGGGTTACTTAGCCAAATGCAATATTTGTAATTGACTTTCACGCGTCCCATTTCATCATCAGCCTATGCTCGTCCACTGCCTCTCCCATGGCACGCCACTGAGCACGATCTTCGGCCACTCTCATCCAGCTCTTGGCAGCCGCCTTGCGAAGATCATCGCTCCACCGAGTCTACGTCCTACGCTACGTTTGCCGATCCGTGGTCTCCACTCAAGAACTCGTCTACCAATAGTTATCGGGTCTTTGTGTTATATAGCCGGCCCATTGCCACTTCAGCGTGCTAATGCGGTGGGCTATGTCGATAATTTTGGTTTCTGTCGGATCACTTCGTTACGAATTCGATCTTTCAGAAAAACTCCGAGCATAACCCTTTCAAACGACACAATGCTAAATCAATTAAAATTGTAGAAAAATATCTCCATCGTTTTTAATTAGCCGTTGTTCAGGACATTACGTGTCATTTTTAATTTATTTGATTTATCATTAAATATAGTTAGAAACATCACTGCTTTGATACCGGTATTAATTATTCAATTTAGATTTTAAATTATGTATTGTATTAAATTATATAATGATGTTGCTTGATGTTTAAACAAATGTGAACATGTAGTGGACCATGTCTTGTTATGTTGATGCGGATATCGTTTTTTGCATTAAGTCACGCGGCTAAAAAATTTGATTGGCTGACCCCATCTAGTAGGGTAAATACTTTTTAAGACGAGTTCATTAAAATTCAATAAAACTAAGTGTGACCTAGTTTATATATCTAGGCTTTATAAGTGATTTTGATTAAATTACTAACATGTTTGTAACGTTTGAGCGTTCGGGATACATTTTACATGTATCTTTTTTAGAAGGCTGTTTATAGTTTAAAGTATTTAGACAACGAATTAATTTTATTGGCATTACTAGCTTTTGCCCGCGGCTTCGCTCGCGTGTACCATGAGTATTCCAAAGAACCAAGATATCAAGCAAGCAAGCATACAGGCAAGCATGCAAGCAAGCATGCAAGCCAGATGCAAGCAAGCATGCATGCACGCAAGCAAGCAAGCGTGCAAGCAGGTAGATACGGTCCTTTACAGTATTTCTTTGTATACAATGTTTTTCACTAATTCGGAAGCTGGCACTAAAAATCTGAATAACCAGAAAGAATATACCTAAAGGTCTATACGTACATATGATATTTAAAGAAAATTCCAATAACTCCTAACCGTTAAGGAGTTTAACCTTCCATCATCAGCTCACCCGGATAAACTGAAAGAATACAACTATCGGTCTATAAGTACCTATAATATTTGAAAAAATATCCTCAACTCCTAACCGTTAAGGAGTTTTACCTTCCATCATCAGTTCATCTACATGAGATGATGTCTACCAGACGCAAACACTTAAATAGCTTGAGAAAATATATGAAAAACGTAATGCGTGCCTACAAAATTTGAGGGTTGCCCTCGATTTCCCTAAGATCCCGACATCAGATCCTGATTTGGTGACAATGGAACCAACTCAGGAGTATATTGTATTCTTTCGAATAAAAAAATAATTTTTATAAACGGTCCACAATTGATCAAGAAATCGGCGAACATACCTACATAAAAAAATACATGAAGTGGAATGCATGTAATCTCCTCCTTTTTTTGAACTCGGTTAAAGAGCCCTTTGCGGCCTATATACAGTGTGAACTTATGAATTTTGAAATTTTAACTTTCTAAAAACCAGTAAAACGCAAAATCCCGTTTTTTCCCGTTCCCGTAAGAATTTCGGGAAATGCTTTCTTAGTGCTCCCCTACACTCCCCAAGGAACCCACTTGCCAAATTTCGTCTTTCTACGACCCGTAAAACGAAAAATCCCGTTTTTTCCCGTTCCTGTGGGAATTTTTGAAAGTCCTCTCACAATGCTCCTCTACACTCCCCAAGCAACCTACATGCCGAATTCAGCTTTCTACAACCAGTAAAACGAAAAATCCCGTTTTTTCCCGTTCCCGTGAAAATTTTGGAAAATCCTCTCTCAATGCTCCTCTACACTCCCTAAGCAACCTACATGCCGAATTTCAGCTTTCTATGACCAGTAAAACGAAAAATTCTGTTTTTCCCGTTCCCGTGGGAATTTTGAAAAGTCCTCTCCCAGTGCTCCTCTACACTCCCCAAACAACCTACATGCCGAATTTCAGCTTTCTACGATCACCAAAACGAAAAATCCCTTTTTTCCCGTTCCCGTGGGAATTTTGTAAAGTCCTCTCTCAGTCCTCCTCTACACTCCCTAAGCATCCTACATGCCGAATTTCAGCTTTCTACGACCAGTAAAACGAAAAATCCCGTGTTTTCCTTATCCCGTGAGAATTTCCAAAAATCCTTAAAACAGTTTTTTACTATTATAATTACCTACTTCTATGTCAAACTTGAAGAGTCTAGTAATTATAGTTCATAGGATCCCGTTGAACTAAATATATAAATCCTGTTTTTTCCTTATCCCGTGGGAATTTTGAAAAATCGTGAAATTAATGTTTTAACTAATATAATACCTACTTGTGTATCAAATTTGAAGAGTCTAGTTATTATAGTTACTGAGACAGGGTCACTCGGAATCGAATTTATAAATCCCATTTTTTCCCGTTCCCGTGGGAATTCCCAAAAATCCTTCCTTAGTGGATGCCTACATTGTATAAGGTATCTATGTGCAAAATTTCAAGTCTCTAGATCCAGTTGTTTGGGCTGTGCGTTGATATATCAACAGTCATTTAGTTTATTTAGACATTTCAACCCCATCGCACCCCATCCAGGTAGATGGTATTTTACGTCCGCCACGTCGGATTTTAAAACCGTTGTTGTTTTCATAACCAGCGACCCGATAAACCATAGAAACAACACCCATGTTGATTTTCAGACTTTGTTACCCCTTTCCCCCCTTTTAGGGGTTGAATTCTCAAAAAACCTGAAACACATGTTTACTCATTTACCATTAGAAGTACTTCTGTGAAGTTTCGAATAAAATAGTCGAACTAATCTTGTTTCCCCATACAAACTTTGGACCCCCTTTTCACCCCCTTAGGGAGTGAATTTTGAAAAATCCTTTCTTAGTGCACCCCTAGACCTTATAAGGAACCTACATGCCAAATTTGGAATCTCTAGGCCCAGTGGTTTGGGCTGTGCGTTGATATGTCAGTCAGTCAGTCAGTCAGTCAGTTTCTTCTTTTATATATTAAGATTTAATATCGGTTTGCTCTTTATTAGCTAGAAATTAGTAAACAAAGTAACGTATTGTATGCTTGGGTTCTATATCATCAATATATCTACAGGTTGAAGATTTAGAACCCTGAACATACTATTTTTTTAAACGTGAAAGATTGAATATTATTTGATTTGTTTGTTTCAATCCGCTACCATGATAAACTATGATTATGATACTTTCTGTTGGATAACCGAATCTAATGTACTTAGACGAAGTCGTGTCATGGGTAACAACTGAGTCTAAATAAACCATCCCAATAAAGATCATCATAATTACAGCAAGCAGCACATTCCTAAGTTGCGTGATCCTTCCAATTACAATTATAAAACAGAGACAGCAATTTACGAAATGACATTCTGACTGTCGATACATGCCATTCATGTCATTTGTGGACAAATTACTAAGTAATTTAGCCGGAGGGCAGGGCTAATGGTGGAATGTCGGACTAATCAACAGGATTCAAGGGGTAATATACTGCACTGGTTGCCGAGGCCGATATGTTTGAAGTGGCATGTGTATCCAGAATGATTCAGCAGTTACTTAGCGGTTATCCGGTTCAGCATCAACATCATCGAAAACATTCCCTTCTGGAAAGAAAACTCACAAACAGCGCCACATTGAACCTGAGGCCGCATTGTCTAACGCATATCACCATCTCTTTCTATCCTCATCATATACCGGGTGACAGAAAGAAGTGATGAAAACGAATGTGATTTTGGAACGCACTTGGGTGCGTTAGGCGCAAGCCACATGGAACAGACGTGGGACCGGGCGCATCACAGTCCGCATCGTTTGTTCGCAGACCGCGTCTCCGCCCCGTCTCTTCTGTCTGCTATGGATCGCGACGCTTCTATACGTTTATTTAGTATGAAAACTGCTTCTACGGGCGCCACGACTCCGACGCGCCCCCGTCCCATGTATCTTCTGTGTGGCTTGCGCCTAGCATAATAAGCTCTCAGGCCTGGCTTTGTGCACAAAAATACGTCCACATTATGTCCAGTTGGAAGCCCGTGAGGTTTTTCAACTCCCCGCTACTGGTGCGTGGATGTTACTCGAAATTGTGATTGTTGTAGCAACTTGGCTTGATCTCTCTCATATCTTAAACGAATAAATGAATTAGGCTATCTATGTTACTTTACTTTAGCATCACCGGAGTCACTGTTGACATACGATCAAGTAAAACCTAATACTACTAGGCATCGTAATGTTTCCAGAATAATGACGAATAAGATGAAAATTTGCATTATAATCTCAATGATACTCTGTCCAGAGTATCGGATAAATTAATAACTTTAAAGAAGCAGATTGCGCTGGCCATACAGGGGCCAATGTTGCTGACGTTATGGGGACTTTTAGGCCGCATACGACACGTAGTGATGGTTTTTAGTTTGTACGTTTTTAGTGTATTTATTTGTTGTATTCAGTTTTTTTAACTTTATTCTACATATTGAAAAAAACTCTAATATTTGCTTTTTAATCACATACTAATGATGATAGGATATCCTTGGGTTCTCACGAAAAACCCTAGGGACTGACTCTTGAAATCATTTTACTCGAAAATACCATTTGACTTACTTCCAACCATAATGATTGGGTATCAATGAGGAAAACCGTGGACATCCTACGACTGAAATGATGATGACGATGACCATTTGAAAGTAGGAAAAAAACCGGCCAAGTGCGAGTCGGACTCGCGCACCGAGGGTTCCATACAAATTTATATGTATCTATGAACATCCAGTCTTAGCAGACCCCTGCTCCTAAGCAAAATGTGCGCAGTGTGGGATCATTGAAGATTGGTTACTGATATAGACAGACAGACAAAAAAATTTATGCTTTTCGCCATTTTTCCTTTATCTGTGCTATAAGAACTTGCTTCGTACCAAATTTCAAGATTCTGAGTTCACGGGAAGTACCCTTTAGGTTTTGATTCCCTTGCGAGTTTCGAAAATATGCGGAAATTTGAGTCATAAACGGCTGTATCTTTTGATTGCGTCGGCATAGAAGTTTGATTTTTTCACAGCTCCAAGGGACAGTAGACTTGAGTATTTGATATAAATTTCAGCTTGATAACTCCACGCGTTCCTGAGAAAAAGGGTCTTGACAGACAGACGGACGGACGGACGGACGGACAACAAAGTGATCCTATAAGGGTTCCGTTTTTCCTTTTGAGGTACGGAACCCTAAAAACGAGTCGAATAGAAAAATACAGCTCTAATTATATGCATCAAATTGTTTTTTCGAAAACCGGTAAACCGTTCCTATTCGTCAGTTGTATTGCCTGTTTTTGAGAGAAAAAGTTATTCAACCAGAACAGTTTTTATATAGATATTATCAATTTATCACCATATACCTATTTGTATAGGTATTTTCGCCAACCAATTTTGAAATAATTATTCCACCTTTACTTAACACCCAACAGCTTTTAGTGGCCAGCAATCAATCCGCAATTTGCCCTGCGCTGTGGGCAATTTTGCATGTCATTACTATGCGCCCGCGCATTGGTCGGGTGCGGAGGGCGGCGCGTGATGCCGGCAAATGGCGCCTGACCAGCGTTTTATACAAAAGTGGGCTGACAGTTGGACCTTCAAAGAGTTAATGATGGGTAAGACCTTGGACAGATACGGCGTGGAGTCTAGCGGATTAAAATTGTTGTTTAGTTTTCAATTACTCAGGCGTAACATTTTCACATGATGTGTATATTTTTGAAATAGGTAACTCTCTAATTTTCTTTCAATATATTATAGAGGCATCTCGCAATCATCGTCATCGTCATCGTCATTATCATCATCGTCATCATCATTTCCTCCGTAGGAGACGTCTATGTGAGGATCAATGTATCGTTACGGTTGAATTTTTTTTTAAATAAAAGCGGCTTGCATCTACCGCACAAACAAAACACCGCAATTTCTTAGGCGCCATAATGATTAGCTTCCTTTTATATAGTTCCGTAACCCAGAGGGTGCCGATGGGATCCTTTTACTGAGACTCCGCTGTCGGTCTGTTCGTCTATCACAGGGCTCTTGAACCTTAATAGCTAGACACTTGAAATTTTCACCGATTATGTATTACTATGGCCGCTATAACAAAATAAAAAACCGGCCAAGTGCGAGTCGGATATTTTTTTATTTTAATTTAATGATTTATTTTTAATGTCAATATATAATTAAATATTCTATGAACATTTCAAGCGTCTACCAGTTGCCGTTATCAATATCGAACAAAAACGAGCAAAAAAAATCAAAATTTTTGTGTATGGGAGCCCCCTTAAATTTTTATTTTATTCCATTTTTTAGTATTTGTTGTTATAGCGGCAACCGAAATACATCATCTGTGAAAATGTCAACTCTTTAGCTATCACGGTTCCCGAGATACAGCCTGGTGACAGACGGACAGACAGGCAGACAGACAGACGGACGAACGGACAGCGGAGCCTCAGTAATAGGGTTCCCGTTTTTACCTTTTGGGTACGGAACCCTAAAAATGAAGTTAAAAATTAAAGGGGGTCGTCATACAAGAAACGTGCACTTTTCAGCTTTTTTAGGTTGCTAGGCGACCTAGGTGACAGCCGACAGGTTGCCTTGCCAGATATATACAATAAGACCAATTAACTGATTTAGGTACTTACTTTTCACATCAACTTTTCACACAGAAGATTACAGGTAGCATAGTGAACGGTTGCGATACTCTGAGGATGAGCTCTGATTGAGTTTGAAACACACCAGTGTACTTTAGTGGTGGTGATAGTTGGGTATGTGTGATTTGTGTGTGTTGTGCTATCATAAAGGTCGCGGGTGAGCAAAGTAATTGTTTCAGTTCATTGATAATGGACCTCCGCAAACTAAAGCCTGATTCAATAAATTATCTAATCCATTTTGCTAAATTTTGATAGTTGACTTTGTAGCAGCACACAGATTTTCACCATAATCGTCACGGGTATGATGCAGGTTAAGCTTCGACACTGCCATCTAGCGGTGAGTAGCGTGACAAACATTTCAACTCCATCTTTGTTAGTATTGTATTCATAATTGTCATAACAATAAAGAAAATTATACTACAATTTAACTCAAAAAATACGTTTTTGGACTATGACTTTGTTTGCTCTTTTGGCATTATTTAATTGTTTTGTTGTTGGGTTTTGTAGCGCCATCTTTTGCGCTTTCGTGCAACTACAAGACGAGAAGATTCACGCGCTTCTTGTGGAATCCGCCAGAGGGCAACATAATAAATGAAAATAAATGACATTATTATTAATTACTATTTTTAAGTATTGTTAGAGTTTAGCGCACATAATTAATTTATTTTTACTGTTGATTTCAGTGTAATAACTAGTATGTAACTTCACTTAAATTGAGTGCCATTATTTTGTGGGACACTTAGGTATTGCCGAAGTCAGAGACGTCATATTAATATTATCTGTGGATTTAAGTTAAAGCCTGCTTCATCAACTCTAGTACCCTTTATAGCAGATATCTTCTTAAAAGTTGGGCAAATTTAAAAATAGTTGGCCCTGCCGTCAAGACGAGATGTGTACGACTTGGTACGACACACAAATTATTGAAGCTCCATTCATATTCCAAAGCCACGATGGTGAAGTCTGTTGCATCGCGGGGATACTTTTTTGTATACCTAATACACGAAAGGTGTACTCTGTAATTTATAATAATGAAATTGTGATCGGTTTTTAGAAAAAAATTACTTAGTGCCAAATTTCTTGCGGCGCATTCTTCTTGGAAATCATGGTCTTTCCGATAGCGCTGGTGGACTAAAAAAAAACTAGTAAGAGAAGCTCTTAACAGCCTACTTACAGAAATAAACTTATGATTTTGATTGATACTGTGAGGCAGGCGCTTAATTTACCTCTAGGTAAAACCCATTCCAACTAGTCAGGTAACTATCTAACTTCACAGATGAAATTTACAAGAATGTAGATCAGAGATACGGCCAGACGGACTGCGTAATCGGCGGAGCGGCGAGCGATTTTGTAATACACTACGTGTGTTGCCAATAAACCGTTATGTGGCGGAAGTTTCTACCACGCAATGAACAGTGAATCAGATTCGGGCCGCGTGCAGTGGTGGGCTGTTAGGTATGTGTTGGAGAAGTTGGGACTTGAAGCAATTTGGCTAACTTTTATCACTCAGAGCGCCTCCTGACGGTTCTGAATTCCGTTACGTTATTTGAGATACATTTTCATAACTTTATTTGAGGAGACTTTTGAGACTGTTATTAACACGATAACGTTTGTATGGAAACAAACTAAATAACAAAAGTACGTATCAATTTACATACAGTTGAAAAGAATAATGAATAAAATAGGTATATAGTGGTCATCTTACAAATATCATAACTGCGAAAGTTTCTATGGATGGATGGATGTATTGATGTTTGTTACGCTTTCACGCTAAAAGGATTTGACGGATTCTGCTGAAATTTGGCACACAGGTAGTTTATATCCTGAATTAACGTAAGTATATGATACTTATTATTTAAAAGCGAAAAAGTAAGTATTTGGAACGTAGGAGTCGTAGCTTCTAAAAGTTGCGATGGATGTTACCAGACGCCACTGTTGGCGTATGTAAGCGATTAAAAATTTCGGGGAAGTCGGTTGGATGCGACGTGGTTCAATTGGTAGAACACCCGTTGGGGCGCATACCCAGGAGACGTGGGTTCGAATCCCACCGGCGCACCCGAAAAACTTTTTCGCTTTTAAATAATCTTAGATTCGGTGAGCAGCCGTACTGCTAATAAAATAAATAATATATGATACTTATTATCCCGGAAATGGCACAGTTCCTGCAGAATAGCGAGAAACCTTTGAGCGAGAAACAAATTCTTCGCAGACGGAGTCGCGGGCAACATCTAGTTTGATATGTTCTAAGAAATTCTCAACTTAGGAAGACTTTTGATTGATAAACTTAACCTAACCTTAACCAATCTGTAGATCACACGATCAAAAAAGTGCGTTTAATTAAAATTGTTTAGATAGTTCAACCATTATTATTTTTGAACTTTATGAAATTATGATACGATCTCCGAAATAAGTGATTTATTGACATCTGGGTTTTCAGAAATTATACGTAAAATTAAATTTAAATTTCACCACGACCTTTAAGGCAAAGGTAAAAATCGAGAGACAACGTGCATAACATCTCCGAAGCCATTGAATAGTAAGTATATGTGAAATTCCCAATCGAAACTATCCACAGGAGATCTTATTGGCTAACATCGGAGAAGGACTGTGCCAAAAGAAGTTGGAATTGCATATTTGAATAAATAGTTGGGTTAGTTTGATTGAAAATCGAAAGTTTTTGATTAAAAATGTAATCACGCCTTTGAGGCACTACATTTGATCATCAACCAATGTATGGAAACATATTCAATCACAATAAAAAAACCTGCAAAATAATTACAGGGGTATTCAGTGAAACTATATCAACTACCTGCTGAAATATTCGGGGGTGTTCCTAAACACCGTAGATGATATCCAATTTTTGTCTTCACAGAAATGTGACTTCAAAAGTTGGTCCCTAGGGGTTTTGTTTCCGAACTAAACCTAAATTTATAAGTAGATGGCTATGCCTTGCCTCCAATCACTTCACGTTAAGCATTCATCGCGGAACTGTCGACTCAGACGCAAATTAAATTTGCATACTATCCGCCCGGTCTGCTCCGCTAAGTAATGAAAAAATTGATTTTTTGCCGCATAACGTTATCCACTTCATACGATCACCGTTATTTACGACCTTTTCATTAATTTTTAATTTAGATAGTAGGTACTCGTAAAATAAACTAAAAGGGTGTGTAATGAACACACACAAATCACACAAACCCAACAACTACCACCACCAAACTACACTAATGCGTTTAGAACTCAACCAGTACGCTTAGTATAAGTTTTCCTTCACTTCAATACTTCTCGATCGTGTTTACGTAAAAAATTCAATTACTAGGGAAACATGGACAGCGCCTCCGCGCGCGCGCGTCTATGTTTCCATAGAATTGAAATTTTTACGTAAACGCGATCGAGAAGTATTGAAGTGAAGGAAAACTTATACTAAGCATACAGAGCTGCATAAACACGCATTTTTTTACATAAACGTAGCTAACGTAAGGTCGCCGGGTGACTAAAGTAATTGTTTCAGTTTATTAAATAATTTCATTCAGTACCTGCAATACTTTTTAGATTTTTTTATATCGAAGTCGAAGTTATCGGTTAACATAGGTGAACAAAACGTGCAGTCAAACGCAAAAGTAGCTGAATCCCTTAGTACTTTGTCATTGTCACTAATTAAATATTTTCAAACTGTCATTAGGTATTGCTTAGGTTTACGACAAAGCTTAGGGTTAAGCTACATTTGAATTTGACTGTAAAAATACTTCCCCTTATTTAATAAAAAAATCTTAATTTGAAGTCGATTAAGACGAAGTTACCTCATACTCATCATCATCATCATTTCAGCCGAAAGACGTCCACTGCCGAACATAGCCCTCCCCCAAGGTTCGCCAAACAGATCGGTCCTGCGCCATCCGCATCCAACGCGTTCCCGCAACCTTAACCAGGTCGTCGCTTCATCTCGTTGGAGGCCTACTTCTACGTCTACCAGTCCGTGGACGCCATTTGAGAACATCATACTCGTAATTTAAATATGCAACAAAATGCAACCCTGTCTAAAATCCTTTTGTGTGACGCATCCATTCTATTGCAGTGAGGTACGAAATGACGAAAATGTTTTTCGCAGCTCCGGGGCTAAGCCCGAGGCTTTGTCATATAAAATGGAATACGGTGCTCGTTATTTTCTTACACAACTATCTTCATCCTTTTCAAACGAGCTTGATAGAAAAAGGACGCAGAGAGCGAAAAGAGAGCCATAGTTTGTTTAGTGCCTGATCGGAACGATGCAGCTTTAACGGTTAAGCGTATCATAAATTTTATGAAGTTTTTCATGCATAATATGTTATGTCGTTGAACATCTGTAACAAGGAATGCTTTAAAATATAAACATATCGTGGTACGGTTAGTCGCAAATTTTGTAAAAGAAGTTAGAGCATCATAATTATCATCGAGGAAGTAAAAAGCAGAATGATTATCTTTTTTTTCAGATAAAAAAAGTGCATCGTAATATTTATTTAGCAAGAAAATAGACGCGTGCGGGAACTACGGCCCAAGCCCTCTCATTCTGTGAGGAGGCCTGTGCTGTGCAATGGAACGTACATAGGTTGGGATGATGATGATGATGAAGTAAATAGCAGTATTTTGTTTCATATAAAAAAAGGTTTTTTTGGAGTAATTCTTTGATGAAGATGACAATGTTGCTGATTAAATTATTTAATTCATGAAGCTAAGTCTTTTTGCGAAAAGTTATAAGTGAAAATATTTCAACCACCGTACCCAATTTGTTACGAAAATCTACTAATAACAAGAGTATATGTCCGTCAACTAAAAATCCCAATTACTACCACGCGTGGTGTGGTAAGTACTCGCAGAATTGCAATTGGTTTTAGTTCACAGACATTAGGTAGCCTTCCTTAGATTTCCTATCATTCATCAACATCATTTTCAGTCGACAGACGCCCACTGTTGAACATAAGCCTCCCCCAAGGCTCACCAAACAGATCGGTCCTGCGTCATCCGTATCGAACGCGTTCCCGCAACCTTAACCTAGTCGTCACTCCATCTTGTTGAAAGCCTACACACACCACGTCTTCTGGTGCGCGGACGCCACTCGAGAACCTATCGGCCCCATTGGCCGTCAATTCTACGAGCGATGTACCCTGCTCAGTGCTCACTGAAACTTGAGTCTGGCGATTCTTGGAGCTATGTCGGTGACTTTAGTTCTTGCGCGGATTTCATCAGTCCGAGCTTGGCCCTCTCCATCTCCCTCTGAATGACCTTGAGCTTTCTCATGAGGCCCAACGTTAGTGGCCAAGTCTCAGTGCAGTAAGATTAGATTTTCCTAAGATACGGGATATGGCGATTGAGATTTGAGACGCTTTATTAGAGCCCCCGCCCAAATATCAATTTTACCGGATAACACACAGAGTTTCATTGACTAAATTTTCAGGCTCATATCTTACTTTGTGCTTAACTTTGGTAATAACTTTTATTCACGCATAATAAACTTGAATTTCTATAAACATAAAAATACATTCTTTCACTTCAGCACAGCAACTTAGTTTAAACAATATACGGATAAAGATAACAATGTACAGTAGCATTGTCTTTATCCGCGGTTTTGCTCTGTACTATACACCCGTGCAAAATATCGTATCTTTAGACTTAGCTGGTGAGATTTTGGGAATTTACAAATTATCATTACCTTCAGCCGGCCGGTGGGGCAGTAAGGTAAGCAGAACCAGAACTAACAGTCCGGAAGGCCAGATCTCGTAATGCTGTCAGTCCACTTAGCAGAGGATGCCTGCCAACACTGTGTCTGCCGGTTGGTGGTCGCCATTTGCGAACCTTTCTTCCCTAAAGGTTATCTGTTAGTCTACCGTTCCTTACATCCTAATCCTGGGGGTTTATCGGATTGTGGTAATTTTTTACCTATCTACTCGTATTTTTCATGATATCGAGACATCTGATTTTTAAACTCAGCCACAACGTCTTGGGTGTGGTTAAAATAAGATTAGACCTGTAATTGTCCACCCGAAATGAATGACAATAATATACGACCTTATTATTGAAACTGTTTTGTTTTGAATTATCAGTTCGTACATTATAAAATAAATAAATAAATTATTGTCGTTCATTTTAGGGTTGTCAAATCCGAGGTCATATTTTAACTGCACCCAGCGTATTTACCTACAATCAACCTACAACGTTAACGCTGAATGACACTCGAGTTTGTGCGGCATCAAATTTCACTCCAGCCGCACTTAAGAGTATTCAAAATAATCAAATCATCAAACTCAAAGTACACAGTCCTATTGCAGTGGCTAGTAAAACGCTAATAAAATTAGAGGAGTTCCGAACACGCTATAAAGAGAATTTGTAGCACATTTGTCTTGATGAAAGGTTTTACGTCCGCGGGAATTTTCATTCCAAAGTTTTCAAACGTACACTTGAGTGTAAAGATTTCTGTGTCCATTATAAATAACCCTCTCATAATGAAAAAAAAAGATATGATTTTTACTATATGAGCTGAAAATTGGGATCCATGTGTGTGACAAACTTATTAGGAATCTTTTTAACGACCGCTTAGCCTAGTTGGTAGTGACCCTGCCTACGAAGCAAGAGGTCCTGAGTTCAAATCCCGGTAAGGGCATTTATTTGTGTGATGAGCACGAATATTTGTTCCTGAGTTATGGATGTTTTCTATGTATTTAAGTATTTATTTATCTATATAAGTATGTTTATCGTCGTCTAGTACCCATAGTACAAGCTTTGCTTAGTTTGGGACTAGGTCGATTTGTGTAAGATTGTCCCCTAATATTTATTTATTTTTATCTTCTGGAAAATATTAAGATTTTTGATAACTGTTATTCGCAGTTAATTACGTTAGACAGTTTTTCACGTGATGAAGAGTGTGATTAGCTGTAATGAGCTCCCGATATTTCAACGCATCTACCAACGTTATGATCACCAGTAGACTGAAGGATGTGTGGCTGGATGTGAATGATGTGCAGACCGTACTCTGTCTTAATAATAACCATGATCTATATCTAAGATTTCTAATTTTTTTCTTTGATGAAAGCTTTGACTCAATCGCATGTAAATAGTCGAATCCGGTCTGACATACATCAGACCAGAACTCATATTGTCTAACGCACTTGAAATCACAACCGGTTTCACCATTTTTTTCAGTGGAACGGAATATATGAGGGTAGAAAGAGTTAGTGAATCCGACCACGAGTATCCGCGCGTTAAACAATACGGCCTCCGTCTGTGGCCGTTTTTTACTTTGTAAAAGCAAAAACCTTTTTAGCCTATGACGGTGCCGGTGTCTCACTGCTGGGCAAAGGCATTCTGATCTCCAAAATTTCTGATCTAGGGCAAGAACAGGCCAGTCCTTTCCATACGCATCCAGATCATTCCGCCATCTCATTGCTCGTCTGCCTCGATATCGCTAGCCACTCTCTGGTAACAACCAAGTAGCCGCCATTGTTTGATTATTTGACATTTTTTTCACCAAAATATTTGACATTATTTTTAACGAAATGGTAACTTAAACAACGAAAACATTATAAATTGAACTTTTCGCTTAGTTCCGCTTTAACAATACCTTCGCGTGTTCCGCAAAATTGCATCACGTCGCACAAGTTAGTGTCCCAGTGTTGTGATAGTGAGCGCCGTGCACAAACGTTGCTGTGCAAACTAAGTGCACTTGTGCACACAGGATATTTGAGTTCAGAACATTGTAATGTTTATCTCGTAAACGCAATGAAAACTGTGTCGCAGTCTTAGAGTGCTAGGGGCCCTACCACACAAGCGATTTTCTTCGGCAACTAAATAAGCGTACTCGTATCGCGGCGATATCCGCCAAAGAAAATCGCTTGTATGGTAGGGGCCTAAGAACGTGCCAGTCCTTTGTAATGGTTCAAAAGGTAAATAACCCACTGTTCAATTCTTCTCAGTCGTTTACTCTTGACAGAGTGGTTGATGTAATGAGAGGTCGCTCGACACTGCTTTGCCACCGGTCTCTATTAGCTAATAACTAATATTTTCTGGGATTTAATCACGAAGCCGCGGTGGCCTAGTGGTTTTATTGCCTCAGAAGCAGAGGGTCGTGGGTTCGAATCCGTGCTCGCACCCTCAGAGTTTCGGAATTTATGTGCGAAATTTGAAATTTACCATGAGCTTTACGGTGAAGGAAAACACAGTGAAGACACATGCACACACCTGAGAAGAAATTCAATGGTGTGTGTGAAGTTCTCAATCCGCACTGGGCCTGCGTGGGAATTACGGACTTTCATTCTGTGAGGGGCGTGTGCCCTGCAGTGGGACGTATATAGGCTGGGATATTGACGATGACTTAATCACGAATTACTTTTTGCTACAATTACTTTGACGTTTCGACCACATTGCAGCAGCTTGTCGAACGCACCCCGCCATAGGGATCTTGGTAACAGATTTGATGGTCTCAAATCTGCATGTACACGAAGTGCCCAGTATATTAAGAGGGTTTATACCTGCTGAGCTGGCAACGTTGCATTTTTGTTAGTTTTTCTCGATTATTCCATAAAAATTGAATGAATATTAAAAATGTTTTGAATACAAATTGTTCAACTTATATATTAGAACAATTTGTATTCAAAACATTTTTAATTTTCATTCAATTTTTATGGAATAATCGAGAAAAACTAACAAAAATGCAACGTTGCCAGCTCAGCAGGTATAAACCCTCTTAACAGCTGAAAATTTAAATTAGTAAACATTCTCCGAAACTGTGGGCAGGGCACATAGCTCGTATGTCCGATGGGGCAAAAAAGTTCTCGAGTGGCATCCACGGACTGGAACACGCAGAGTAGGTAGGCCTCCAACAAGATGGAGTGACGACCTGGTTAAGGTTGCGGGATCACGTTGAATGCGGATGGCAAGGGACCGATCTGTTTGGCGAGCTTTGGGGGACGTTTTTCGGCTGAAATGATAATGATGATGAAATATTCTCCATTGTTTCTACTGTGTCCTCTTGCGACGACATCCTAACACAGCTCTAATATAAATAATGGGGGTATTTCACATGTCGCGCTTACCCGCTAAAATTTTTGAAACCAGTATTTTCCCAGCTTCTATTTTTTCTTCGACACCATAAGAGGTAAAATATTATAGTCCCTGAATTATTCATAGGCCCTTATGCTGCGCAAATATACAAACGAACCGTGAATTTAGCGAACACACCGCGGGAATTGAATGGGTGACCCGTTTCAAAACTAATGCGTGGAAAAATCCGACGTCTGTATGGAAGTTGTTTAGTTTTTGAAAGCGCTCATTCATTTTTGGATGTTGAATGGGTAACAAGCATTTCCTTCATGGGCAGTATGGGGCCTTGATATGTTTTTAGAGTTCCGCATCTCTAAGGGAAAAACGAAACCCTTATAGGATCACTTTGTTGCCCGTCTGTCTGTCAAGACCCTTTTTCTTAGGATCACGTGGCGGTATCAAGTCGAAATAATGTTTGCGGTCCCTTGAAGTTGTAAAAAAACCAAGCTTCACAAAACGAAGATTGTCGCCAAAAAGGTTCGCTACCGATCCTCAACATACAACCACGCATAGATCGAGTGGGTCTAGTGTGTACCTACCGACTATACCTTGACAAGCTCGTGCGTGGCGTGTCGCAGGGAGCCTCTGCTGTCCTTAACAAGATTGGTTTTAATAAGTGCGGCAAACGCTGACTGAGACAGGGTTCCGCGGAGGGTCTTGCACAAGCTTGTCGGACTATAATGGCCCTACCGAGCTTTTCGCGCATTTATTGCATTCATTTAATCCCTTGCTGTATCATTACTAGCAAAGCTTTAGTTCTGAAATCCATGTGTAAGATATTTGAGGATTCACTTTAGTAATCAGTGTTTTTTGAAACACGATTACTTGTAGTTTGCTTGATAGAAAAAACCTGGACATAAGTTTATTCAATGGTATGTGTGTGAAATTCCCAGTTCACCCCAAACACAAATCCACAGCACAAACCCTATCACTCTGAGAGGAGGTCTGTGGCTAGCAGTATAAAGGCTAAGATGGTGGTACCTACTCATACAAGTAAAACGGGAACATTATTGACAGAAGACGCATTAGTGAAATTTTATGAACAAATTAAAAATCTTCTGGCATTCTCAGTCTATGGTCAGTAGGTAATTCCCTCCCCTCTCTTCCACCCTTTGCCTCGAATTGTTTTTGGAAATTTTCCTTAAAGTTTCGTTATTAGTCTGTTTATAAATGAAAAACCCCGCATACATAACGAGCGTTTAAAATTCCTTTGAAAAAAAAATTAATTAGTACAACTAATGCGGGCTTTGTACCATTTGCTTTCGTTTTCCTCTAAAAAGGGATCTGATGTCCAATTCGCAATCTCCTCACGCACCAAATAAGCGCGGATTGTAACTTACTAACGATACTTTGGCCTTAACAGGTTTTCTGAAAAGTTAAGTGGTTTTGTTCTCAGCAAAAATAGGTGTATGTATTTTCTTTATGATAATTATTTAATCTTGCTTAGAACTTTCGAATATAATATTTTATATAATTAATAATATAATAATTTAAAAATTATAATAATTAATAATAATTTAATAATAAAAATTATAATTTAGGTATATTTTTTTTTACTAACGGTGCTATATTTTTGCTTTGCCATTAGATCTCCCTGTACCAGCCATAGTTCAATTCAGTTAAATGCGGTACCTAATTAGAAGTTAATCAAATCCAACTAATACGTTTTAACTACTTTGTTTTCCACAAACAGGTTGGAGAAAGTTGCTCTCAAGCGCCAAACTATAAAACAAAAACCCAAGCCCTCCTGTTATATTCACAAGGCCAGCTCTATTGCGATAGAGTTTTTAAGACTATAAGCCATATTAGGGCTTACGCTAGGAAATAAGTTATTTGTATGTAAATTTTGTAATTTTAAGTTATATTTGGTTATATCTATTTTCAGTTACGGTTGCCGTCGTCAAAGTCGATTTGGAAATGTCGTATTTATATAATCTTTTTTTTTATTGCAGTTCTATGATATATTTGAGATTTAAGAGGCAAGTCCCTAACCCTAGTAGTTTAAGCTGTACTTTTCTAATATTTAAGTCAATCAGTCAGACTTTACTTTTTTGCAAGTGCAGATTTTAGTAATTAGGGTCGCTTGGCATACATTAGACACAGAATTCTAAATCTCGCCAACTCAATGCTGCTTGCAAATCACTTGATCAAATATAATTAACGTAGCTATTCCCTCCATTCGTATACGCAGCACCTCATACAATTAACATTCACCGCCTGTGTAGCAGCTAGTAGTTTATAATCCAAATTAATGCAGGAGGAATTACTAATTTCAGTATTTCGCTAGAGTAAGTACTAATCCTGGTAATAGTATGAGAGCTAATCTCCTCACTTCCGGAGGGCATTAGGATACGAGCAACGTAGTCTAGTATAAACTTAAATATTGTAATGCAAGGGTATTTTGCCTGAGTACCTAAAAATTTGCGATATAGCCGTTAAGAGTAATGAATTGTGAAGTTGAGGTAACAAAGTGAAATGGGAAGTTTGTGTGTCATTTCATTTAAAAGTTAGAGGTGTCTTAAGTTTAGGGTTTCAATCAGTGGTAAGATCCCAAAAGATCCAAACAAAATCTGTAGTTACAACAAAAATGTCGAATCCTTATACTATCTTTATCTTACTAATATTATAAATGCAACAATAACTGGAAAAGACTGTCTATTTGTCTGTAACCACTTCACGTTTAAACCGAGCGTTGATATGATTTAGATAAAATTTGGTATATAGATAGAGACCTTAGGAAGGATATGGGGACCAGAAAATGCCGTAGTTATCACGGGACAGCGATTAACGAATTCTTCGTAGACGGAGTTGCTGTCAACAAATAGTAGATAGGTATCTTAAATATTATACCTACATGCAATTTATCAAAACGTACCTTCTTCTTTTTAAATGCTTCTTAAGCATAGGTAAAACTTCACATTCGTTTTATATATTTAACTGTTTCTTTGTTAACTGCATTTGCCAAACACAGACAAAATATACATTTCGCTGTAATAGGTTTAACTTTCATAAGTAAGGTAATAGTCGATGTCCCAGTAAACTGTCAGTCAATTGAAATTGCAAACAGTGTAAACAAACCTTGTATTTAAAATGTCTTTAATTTCCATTTTTCCTCATCAAATACTGCTAAATCCGTGTGTTATTTTAATCAATACTCACCACAACACTATCCTTAACCATTAAAACAATAAACAAATGGATATTTCATTAAATGGTTTATTTACATTGTTCGCAATTTCAATTGACAGCGATTTTAGTTAATTGCCGTTTTCATTTTATGTCACGAGCAATAGAGGTGACAGCAGGATGTCATATATTGGCCCTTAGCATCTTTGATCAATTATAACTGAAGATACACATTGCCGAACAAAATCCCCTTCAAAGAATGTCCGAACTTTTTTATTTGTTTGCGTAACAATTAAAATCATCACCTACACAGAAATTTGAACCTAGTCTTTACTTCATTACAGTCGAATTTCGGTTGACACTTGACAGCTAAACTTGACAATTTCACGCAACGTACTGAGAAAAAAGAAGGCCACTTTTATCAAAGTGGCGCTCATTTATCTCGGACATTTTCGGGCGCGCGACTGTGGATCTACAGTTATAATTGATCAAAGCTTAGCATGCCAAAAACTAGGAAATTTACAATACGTGGGTGTAATTGCAAAGCAAAAGCTTAGAACGTTTCAAATTAAGTAATACTCATTAACCGTACACGTATACGTGTTACGGCCTTAATTTTATTACAAGCTGTGCAAGGAATGCCTTGTCTGTTTCGCAACAATTAACACTGTTCCAAGCGTCTGACTGAGCGGCGAGAGCAAGGGGTGGGCCGTTGCGAAAAACCGTATCTTAGTTACGGATTTTAGATGAATTTTATCGGAGTGTAACTTAATAGTTTAAATAAAATTAAAAAATAAAAAACACGCTGAATCACATTCAAAATTAAGCAAAGAAAATATTTACTTTTATAAATAATTATCGGATGTCCGCGGCTTCGCTCCCACTTATTTTGTGTTCATATAGACCTTGTCATGACAATTATAAATAAATAAATATTAGGGGACAATCTTACACAGATCGACCTAGTCCCAAACTAAGCAAAGCTTGTACTAAGGGTACTAGACGACGATAAACATACTTATATAGATAAATAAATACTTAAATACATAGAAAATATCCATAACTCAGGAACAAATATTCGTGCTCATCACACAAATAAATGCCCTTACCGGGATTCGAACCCAGGACCTCTTGCTTCGTAAGCAGGGTCACTACCAACTAGGCTAAAGAGGTCGTTATTATGGGAGATAATTAGTACTGTGTTTTGCATTTTGTACAGGGTAAAACCAGGATAGTTGCTCTGATTAGTTTTGTGAATGAATCGTATTTTATTTAATCGAGAGACTTTCCAGCTACCACTAAGTTGACTTATTCACTGAGGATTCAGGAATTCAGTTGTGAAATTGTTTGACTCGAGGGAGAAGACGTTGGCTTCTGTTATGAATCAGATTTGCTTCTAATTTAAGCTTATTTGATTCTTAGCAGATTTACACATCTTTATTTTTGACTATCTGGATATTAAGACACCGTGGTGACCTAGTGGTTAGACCTTCGTCCTTTCAAAGAGAGTGTCGTGGATTCGAACCCGGGCTCGTATCTTTTAATTTTTCGTATTTTCTGTGCGAAATAAATTATTGGTAAATTTCACCATGAGCTTCTTCATGTTGAAGGAAAACATCGTGAGCAAGCCTTCACACACCTGAAACGAAATTCAATGGTGTGTGTGAAGTTCCCTATTCACTGGGTCCGCGTGGGAACTATAGCCCAATCCTTCTGAAAGGAGGCCTACGGAGGATACGATGGTACATTTTATGGATTTCTTTAGGGTTTTTTATGGTACCTAGGGGTTTAAAGCTTAATTTATTTTTAGGAATCAAAGGATTTTTTTTGTTTTAATGTTTGTGCTTCTTTCTATTCATATGATGTTTTTATACTCAGCTGCTGCTGTAATTATTTATGATGAATAATCATGTTACGGTGATTCTTGGAAAGAGTTTTTGACATCACTTACTACTAACTAGCTTTTTCCATAAGGCTCAACTTGAAATGAATAACAGTGAAAATTAGACGAATTAGGCCTTATGGAAAAAGCTAGTTACGCGGTATTGCAATTTCATCGACGTAATAAGAACGATCATTCCAAGTGACTAAAAGGTTCATCAATTTTGTTATTAAAATGGCCAAATATCTTTTAATCTTATTTTTAATTCGCTTGCAGTGCCACAGATGCATAATAATTTACCTGATACTAAAAAACTTGAATATAAAACACAAAGCCGCAACTTCAGTACACTACAATTTTACTCACAATTTATTCTCGCAATTGAAAATAAACCCGCCACTTCTGGCGTGGAGCGTATAAAATAGAGATATTATTTTGCAGGAACGAGGGACAAAAGATTCTGAGGATCGTGAAGCGTAGCGTCACATGGCGAGCGGCTGTTGGGAAGAGCCATAAATATCACCTTTACTGGCTGGATATATGCGGATTATTTTCATCGTCATCGTAATTTCAGCCGTAGGACGTCCACTGCTGGACTTAGGCCTCCCTCATTGACGCCCGATCATTACGGTTGGAAGCGACTTGCACCCTGAACCTGCGGCCTTCACCAAATCGCCGTCCATCTCGTTAGTGGATGTTCCACGCTGCGCTTGCTTGTCCGTCGGCGGATTATTTTAGTCGTGATGATTTTAAAGCCATGTATTACTGCCTGAAATCATCGGAGGAGTTTTCTCTTAATTTTATATTTTGTGTTCATTCGCGACTGAAGATTTGATAATCATCGGTCGACTATACTACGTATATTAAACTAGTTGTTGCCCGTGTCTCTGTCTGCGATGAATTCGATTATTGTTCTCCTGAGGGAACAATGCAATTTTCCGGACATTATAGACAGACACACTTTCTCATTTATAATATTAAGTGTGGATATAAAAAGCCATAGTAGCCTAGTGGTTTGACCTATGGCCTCTCAAGTAGAGGATAGTGGGTTCGAGCCCTGGTACGCGCCTCTGAGTTTTCGAAATGTAAGTGCGAAATTACATTTGAAATGTATCTACTATGAGCTTTAAGGTGAAGGAATACATAGTAAGGAAACCTGCCCACATGCGAAGCAATTCAATGGTGTGTGTGAAGTTTCCGATCCGCACTGGGACCGCGTGGGATCTACGGCCTAAGCCCTCTCGTTTTGAGATGAGGCCTGTGCCCTGCAGTGCGTAGTATACAGACTGGGATAATGATGATGAAACTATCTGCTGATTAAGTTTGTAGTCAGAGGGCGTTTTAAGCAGTAATTGTGATACCTGTAGGTATTTAAAAAATAAAATAAAAATCGTCGTAATTTTGAAAACGATTATGTTCATTACATGCTAGACTTTCTAATTCAATTTTATTTACGTACCTAAACCCTAATACTATGATTCCCCTGTCTGTCCTTATGTTTATTCAGTCGTCTGTCACATGGCATTATCTTTTGAACCGTAAAAGGTACCTAGGTCTTGGCTTATTTTTTTAATGGCAATAGTACGATGGTCCGAAAACCCTTCGTGTGTTCTACTTTGTTCTACTTTAGTTTCACACGTTATATACCCATTTAAGTATATTTTTTTACTTGCATTCAACCAAATTTTGTTACTTATCAAGCACCGCAACACGAAACGTGTAAATATTTTTTTATTCTTTAGTTCATAACAAAGTACATTAATCAGCTGAGTTACTCCATTTCTGCACGATTTAACACAGTGAGCGGTGAACTGGTTGTTAGGTTTTATATTTTATTTTGGAAAAATAAAATGATATTTTGTGCTCTTTGAACTCTGATCGTACTAAGTTCATCCTTCAATACAGGTACGTATAAAAGATGTTTACTTTTATTAATATTCGGTTGACTGTAAAAGCGAATAAAATTTTGTTGTTTTACAATATGTCAGTTTAAATATATTACTGTTAAAAAATCTAAAGATCAAAGAAGTATCAAACATAATATCACAAACGCGAAAAATTGTGTGAGTGCGTGCATGTATTATATAGGTACGTTTCTTTTCAAACTGCTCTACGTTTGATGTACTCATTATAGAAAAACTTCTTTATTATTCTTTCATCCATTTAGACTTTTAAATAAAGCAAAAAATCCCCAAGGAAGATAAATACGTTACAGCTTTTTTTGCAAAGTTGTAAGTTAAAAAAGTAAGTCCATAAACATAAGTAAATAATGTTACTTCAACCAAGCTAATGTCTCTAATGGGCGGTAGTCGACTATAATTTACATTCATGAGAAACAAGGATGTTTTAGAATTTGTAACACATAATAATAATAATGTGACAAGTAAAACTCGTTTTTTCCCGATAGTGATTGATGAAACTACAGAAAAAAAAATGATTATGAAAAAGCCATGGTAGCCTACTGGTTTCACTTCTGGGCTTTCAAGCAGAGGATCGTGAATTCAGGCCCGGGCTCGCATTTCATCCATCACTTGCAAGAATGATGGTCAAATTGGCCTGTATTGCACATCCAATACGAACGCCATGCATACGAAGTGAAAGCTAGTTATTTAAGCTTAATTTTCTAAAATGGAAACAAACTTCAAAAACCCCGGAGAAGCGAGTTATCGGCCCTCAAATAATGTGAACTTACAAGTTATTATGTTTGTTTTTAGAGTGCATTGCGTCTTAAAACTATGTAAATTCTCCCAGCCTTCACAGTCTTGTCGTCTTAATAACAATCACAGCTAATGGTAGGATCGATACGTCTACATACATTATAATTATATTGGTGATCAGGCTGGGTTCCATACATATCTGCCCATCATTCTTTACCATGAAATTATGACGGAAAATATCGTGGGAAAACCCGCTCACACCTGCGATGAAATTCAATGGTATGTATGGCAGTGAGTTCCCAATCCGTAGTGAGGCCAACCCAGTCCTTTCATCTTGAGAATCCTGTGCCGTACTATCAGACGTATAATAGATGGTGATGATAATGACCACTTATTAAAATTTTCTGGTCATGAACAATAAATACTTAAATCAACGTCATGATAACAAAATACGCACAATATTTTCATTACTAGTTGCGTACAGAAAACAAATTTAACGTCCATGAATAGATAAATTAAATGTAAGAACAAACTGGTAAACAAAATACAAAGTCGCGGGGCACATAATATTAAAACTTGGCTCATTTATTGATATAAACTCCTTGCAAGTTATCCTAATTCTTGTTCTTGTTTCGGCACGAGGCTACCATGCGAAAGTGGTTCGGGAATTGTGAATAAATAAATTCGTTTTTACCTTTCATAATGTTGTTTTTTATTAACTAAAACTACAACCAACTGTTATAGGTAGTATAGTAGTAGTATGGCTTTGTGATACCACAGGGGACCGAAGAGCTGGCAGCTTCCTAGCTCAACGTATCAGCATTGCTATGCTATACAGCGAGGTAATGCTGCCAGTATCTTTGGGTCTATGCCGCGGGGGGAACCATTTATTAATTTTATTTAGTTTTAGTTTAGTCAGTTTTATTTTATTTTTAAATAACCTCGTATTCAAAATTAAATGTTTAGTATATAGGAAGTATTGTATCGAGATAAATTGAGGTGAGCTTATCCACCTAAAGTTCAAAAATAGTGTTTTTTTCATTTTTTTATTTGTTTATTAATAAAAATTACAGCATTACAGTATAACACCAATGCGCTGTAAAATTCAAAATACAAATAAAAACACAAGAAACTTATAAATACAACTATTTAGGGATTTTTGAAAGACGTTTTCGTCGCTTCCCTAAAACGTCAGAACACCACACCCTCCGGCCAGAAGTCGGAGCGCAGGAATATCTGGTGGTGCTAAAAAATAAATAAAAGTGTTTCGAAAGTGGGCCAGTATGAAGTGCCAAAACGAGGTCAATCTTTCATAATAAACAGAATAATCCTCTCTTTCAGAGAGGAGGTCTGTACCCAGCGTGGGACATATACATATAGACTGGAAATATAGGTGTTGATGTACAGTGAAGGTCATAAATATTATAAGAGTATACGTTACTAAGGCGTCAAAAATATCTACTTATAACCAGTGATCGGAACTCTGGGTGCAAAACTTTAACAAAACTTGCCAAGCGGGCATGAAACAGTGCATACAGACATGAAAATATTAATAAACTACTGAAAATCTGAGATTTCGATATAGAGTTAAATTGAACACTAATCTGCCAATAATATTCTTATTTTTCTTGGTTGTAAATTCTCCTTAATGTCAGCTTTACAAGTTTTGTTAAAGTTTTGCACCCAGAGTTCCGATCACTGCTTATAACTCTATGCCGCTAACCATAAGGTTAGTTTTTACATATATTTGACGCGATGGCTGCATAGATATTAATGGTTTCGATTGTACCGAGAGTTTACAAGACGCAACAAACCTATTTGAAGGCAATGATATTTTAAGTGTAGATACGTTATATGCTCACATAATGCCCAAAAAATATGCTCCGCACGCGGCGGCAGGCACACACACATACACGTTTCATTTTACTTACATTTTATTAAATTGACAGAGACGGTATAAGAGAGATGGCTTCATTAAGACGATATGAAGAAAAAGACAAAGATAGTTTATCACTTGCGCGCAAGTGTAAGCAAACGTCACAATCCGACTGATTCCAATTGGTCATAATTAGGACCATTTCGCGGCACACGTTTTGGTGCGTTGGTGGCGTATCTACCTCTTTTTGTATTATAATATCATTGTTTGAAGGAATCTGTCGTATTCCTAACGGCAAGTCCGTCAAACCATCCTTCAAGTCTAGCCTAGATAAACAAGGATTAAGCCAAAGAAATATCCTTTTAAAGTCCGCAATACATCCAAAACAGCTGGTCGTATCTCAAAGCAAAGCCTTCTGACAGATACGGCAACAAAGCTGCTAGGGACTCTAACAAATGCAAACTGTTGGCGCTGAATAAATATTACAATCTCGGCTCCAATTCTTGGTATGACCGAGATCAAACTCTATGTAAGGTCATAATGAGAAATAACTAAATCTATTGGATTGTTAGGTTCTCTGGAAGAGATCGCTTTGAAACGATAAGGTGCCCTATTGCTTACACTTTTCCCCTATTCACCTGTTTTCTGTATTGGTTACTACATGGTAATTAATAAAGAGCATTGTATCGTATTGTGAAATCTTACAGCTTAATCATTAAAATAGAATATTTTATTGACCACGTAACAACCATTGCATTTAGTACCTAAGTCATAAAATATTAAATGCAAATATATTCATGGAAATATTAAATGTAATAATCCATTGTTAAAATATGAACTAAAACAGGAATACAATTCGAAATTAATAAATCTAAATAATATTATACAATTTAATAGCGTTGGATGGTGATGGCGCATGACCGATCTGTTTGGCGAGCCTTGGGGGAGGCCTATGTTCAGCAGTGGACGTCTTTCAGCTGAAATGATGATGATGTTAATAGTCAATAAATTAATTAATAACTTAAACTTTTAATAAAATTAAATGTTTATTATTATTAGTAATATAACTATGTACGATTGAGTATTGAGTAAACACCATGAAAATTGTCATGCGAAAAGCGGAAATAAACATCATTAAATACCGACCTAATTCGAACAATTTTTTTCTTTGTTCACAATATTTCAAGAAAGTAAATAATTACCTAGGATCTATTATCTTCCTTGCTGCTCCGTAATAAATAACTAGTACTAAATGGCTACGTCTGTGATGGATGACGTAGACGAAATCAAGATAAAAGTTCAATTGGTATCTGATTAGTTCAATGATGTGGACCAGCACAAAATATTCAACAAATTTAAAGCAAGTAAGTAGCACTTATTAATAAGCAACTTTAAGTTTTAGTTGCATTAGTACATCTAAAGACGGTGATACGGTACTTATATGATCCTAATCAAAAATACTCAACTAAGCAACGAGAAAACATTTATCTTCAAATAATTAAACTCCGTTCCACAAACGAATACTCAATATGTAATATTGACATCATCCTTATTTTTCGTAATATTATTTTGTAAAAAGCTCGATATATACGGGCTGATTAAAATCCCAGTAAAAAGCGGGAAGCTTTCATTACGGATGTTTGAGAAGGCTAAATTGAATATAAATTGACGCAGGCGTGTTTGATCATCTGCTTGCCGGAGCTTAATTTGAAACGTTGCACTTGATACGCTTTGATTTGTACCGTTATAGAAAATTTGACTGAAAAATTCATATAAACTTAAAGAGTGAACAGAGAATAAAGCAGAAAATCTAGCGATAACAAAATTGCTAGGTGATTTCATAGCAGTCAAATAATAAAGTTCTCATACTTCTACCATTCGCATTTGGGTTTGATTCAATAAATTATATTGCATATATAAAATAAAGTATAATATAATACACATAGTAGAGCAGACGACCATTGAAAGATAAAATAATGGAAACAAACAAATAATTCATGACATCACAAAGGTTAAAACAAATAACGAAGACACAGGAACAAATAATAAAGAATAGTGTAATTAAAAAAGCGCAATAAATTTAGTTGAATTCTTCCAAGGAAATTAAACGTACAATTAGCAGAAACCATTATTTTGCCCGTCAGAAGCGCGTTGCCGTTGAGGCAAGGTGAAATTTTGGTGGGTTCGCAAGGTGGACAGACGATCTGGTAGAGATTGCGAAAAGTTATTAGCTGCTAGTACAATTCCTTGGAAAAGGCTTTCGTCCGGCTGTGTTGACGATAATTTGACAAGAAAGTCGAGTTGATTCGTCACCAGACCAAAGCGGCACCCGCCATTTTGTTTAAACCGCTTAATTAATATTTACGTGATGTTATTGTACGCTTTAATAACGTTGTCGGATCCTTTTGTGAGCCGATCGCATTATGCAAAAGCCAGTACACCGTGACATCGCGTTTATTTATTGCATTCTGGATTAATAAGACTTATATATTCATTACGTCTTCAGTCACGTGCGTCGGGAGCAACGTGGAATATTCTTTTTGCTCCTGTAGCAGAACTTTAAAAATTTACGTTGACTTTAAAAAGGAGTTTTACTGTAGTCTTGGTCATATGGACGAGTTGAGAGGGTAATAACTCAAGTGCCGTATAAAACAAGATTAGAGATGTCAGTAACAGTAAAGTATAATGTTAAAGTTAACTAAGGCTAGACAGCATTGAAATAAAACATGTTCTCAACCAGGATAATAAAATTTACATTATAAATTCAGTTCTACATGTAGAGTACATACCTAAGCAGACTTTAAACATAAAACATACTAAGTAAATCGATTAAAGACTAACTCCATCTTGTGAAAGTTATTTGAAAGCGCCATCTTGCGAATTCGTCTCTTAATCTTTGGATTGCGAAAGCACCCAGTAGCTTTCTGTATTTTTATTTTAATCCGTACATTTAATAAATAGACGGTGCTGGCTGAAAATCAATGCTGGGTTGCTAATAAACGCCTTATTATTGTTGAGCCAATGTCTAATTTGCAACCGCAATGACACACTGTCTTTATCCTTCATGTCTTTTGTGTTATTGTAAATAATTGTATTTTCTTTCTTTCTTTCTTCTTTAAAATCGTCGAAGCTAGAATGCGGATTTTTTACTTAAAACAACATGCGAAAGGATAATTATTTTGTTTTTAAATATTTTCTATCATATTTGATATTTACAGTATGCGTACCAAATCTCAAGTTTAACGACCGAGAGATTCAAGTTTATGATACTCAATTACATAAAAGATAGAAGTCTACCAGCGTGTATGTATCACATCTCACTATGTAAACTGACACGCCTTGCAAGAAACAAAAGGAAAGTATAAAATAAACGGAATACTTATTTTACTCCTCCACAAAGTAGTGAGGCCAAGTCTAGCAAAATAGCTAGGCACGTGTGCGTTGAAAATATGCTTGGCTGTATGCTTTTCTTTACACTTTCACTAGGAAAAACCCTCATAAATGGCGATGACGCAAAAAAATATTAATCATTATTTAAAAGGAAAGTATATCATGTAACGTTGTGTTTTCTCCAATGACTCGAACTGACCAAGATCTGATTAATCTGGCAAGTATTTCGTTATTTTTTAAAGCTGGTAACTGGAAGGAGGATGTGGTCATCTCCGATTGGAGCGTTTTTATAACAAGATAGTAGAGATGTCACTTCAGGGATTTTGATCTAAATTCAGGGGAAATAGAAGTAATTTTGGACATGGTTGAATAACATTTATTAATATAAAGAGACATAACAAATTTGATACAGAATCGAAGGCTAATAACATCTAGTGATAAATTGGTGTAGTAAATGTCATTCACAAAATTGGTGGTATTTGGGGGAAATTTTTAGGGGTTTTTTATAGTCCAAGTGTTGTGCACTCAAGCTTTGAGTAGGGCTGTACTGGAGCCTCCATCTCTCTTGACGTAGGCCTCCATCATGTGTGAGAGACAGATCATTTTGCATCCGAGAAGAGACGAAGGTGGCAGCCTCCATTCTGAGCTGTTATGGCTGATGTGGCTCAAAAGCAGCCCATTTGAATTTTATTTTGTTGCTGCAATACAATTGTAAGTAAATGTGGTTACTGAGATTTTGGATAGATTCTGTATAATCCACGAGGCATTATTTCTCATCCATGTGGTAAATTTCAGCATCAAATTCATTGCATGCGGCTGAGGGTGGGAAAGCCAGCGTCGAGTAAATCCTGAGCTTCAGTTGATCTACTCCGGTAAGAATCATCCACATCACTTAACCTCTCTGCCACATGCTTTTGCATTTTGCAAGTATCTAATCGAAGCAATTTCTTCTTCTTTCCAGCCGGTTAGGGTTTTTATTTTTTTTCTTCTTTTATTCTGAATTCTTTTTAATATTTTGATTAAATTGATGCTCATCATTTTCACATAGATTTTGTCCTTTTGCACCTCCATCTGGGAGCTTAAGCTTTAGTTAGATTTAGATTTCCGGGCTAGATATATCTAATTTTGTGTTCTGAGAACTAGCCTCTCTGTGGAGCATCATTGCCTTAGCTGTGCCATCTGCACCTAGCTTTAGCCACGTCGTTTCTTCCATTGCTGAGACCAGTAGACTTATCTCCATCCTGTGGGATCCGTGCGGGCCGTCTTCGGTGTTGGCACATAGAGGCGACGCCCCAGCATCGCGCTCGTCTCACACTGTGCTCATCCTTCTGCTGCCGGACAGGTGTCACAGGAAGGTAGCCTCTGGCCAGGTCGGTGAAACCTTTAAGTACATATTATATTAGGGAATTATGATTTAAATTTTGTTAGTTGAGAATTGAAATTGATGGCAAGTTTTGATTTCCTTAGGGACTAACATCTTTAGGCTTAAATAAATTGTGAAACTAGCATCTAAGAACCGCCTTCTGCGTCACACCCGCTTGCGGCTGAGCTAAAACCAATTTTGTAAATTGTCTGGTATCAAAATACAAGTGGTTTCACATTTATATTTACTTAGCGCTGTATAGAGTCAAAACAGAAATAAAGATTGTGCTTAAATACTAACATTTTTCCTTCCAATCCTTCAGTTAGAGCCCTAATCACTCAGAGCACGCCTCCAGACAATATTCTGCTATTTTCAGTGTAGTGAAGGCTACTTTCAGCTTTTTTTGTATCATTTTGTATTGCCACCGGCGTTCCCTCTTCCGGGCAGGGACAACTGTGGTGCATCTACTGCAGGAGGTGACAATTGGCGCCCATTGGTTTAATTCTGAGTTATTTTGAGTGCTTTGAGTAATTTTGGCTAATATTTTGTGTAGGAATCAACTGCCATCAATTTTCAACAATTTAGATTTAGTTTGTCAGGTTGAAACAAAATATTACCTTTGAATGAAGTAATCTAGCAATTATATGCCTCATTTCATTGAAATTTCACTGTTTTAGTTATTATTTCCATGTTTTGCAACACAATGTGAGATAATTATAATTTTTATAAACATTTTTAAAGGTAAAAGTAACCTACAAGTTGTGAAAGCAAAGGAACTTTCTTTGACAGTTATAAAGTGTCACATCATCACCTTAGTATGAAACTTAGCTATACATACATCTAGATTTGCATTATCTTTGAAAGGAAACCTAGATTTCGTTTAACTTCATTTTTTTTAAATATTGAATAATATAATTTAAAAATCATATTAAAATCTTGCTTAAATTTAGATATTAATTTGTGATACTATTTAGCCAACCTTTGATGACATAGTTGTGACCTAAGAATACTAATTTAGTAATTGCGTTGGGTATACAAAGCCCTAAGTCAAAGATAGTTCAATGCAATATTTTTTTTGAAAACTGAATTACTTTCCTACTTACATACTTTTATTACACCATTACATTGTGTTTATTTCTACTTTGGTGTCTGAGAATTGTGTTGAACAATAAAAATTTAGGTAGTGAAACAACATTTATTTTGCAATAGTAATTTATTATAACTTAAGAATAACAAACATATAACAATTGTTGAAACAGAGTAACAACTAGTAATTCAATTTTGTAAGCCATTAATTTCAATTAATTTAGTACACAGTTCAGTAAATTATGGAACGGGTTATTCAATTTTACTCACTTTTGAAAGACGAGTTGATTTATGAAGTTAAAATTAGATCAGAAACGCCACAAAATACAGTTGACGGTTTGAGAAAACAGCTTAAGAAATTGATTGTTGAATGTCCTTCGGAGGCTATATTGGATACTGAATTTTCTGCTGATTATGAGCTAAAAACTATCTCAGATAAGTTAATTGAATTGAGGTCATGTGTTGACAGATATTCAACAACATATGATAAGTACTCATTGAATAGATCAAAGGCACTTGGGTACCATTTATATCATCGCTTGTTTAGAGTTAATATTGAACTTGATGTCGCTAAACTTCAAATTAAGTCAGAACTTTCATCGAACTTAGAGTCACTATTGGCTATTATCGAAGCTCCAATACCATCTTCAGGTCCAAATGACGACAACCAGATGTTTACTGCACATTCACAGCAATCAGTTGAACAATTTCAACAGGTTGAGTGTTCCGGCGATAAGAATGTTTCAAAATGGGGTGTTAAATTTAATGGCATCACGGATGTCAGGTCATTCTTAGAGCGTATAGATGAACTTCAGTTGGCTTATGGTGTTTCAGATTGTAAGTTATTCAACTCAGCGGCACAATTGTTTGTTGATAAGGCGTTGTTTTGGTACAGAGGTATTAAGAAGGAAGTTTCAACCTGGAACGAATTACAAGCATTATTATTAAAGGAATTTGATCCTATTGATTATGATTACAGGTTATTAAGTGAAATTCAGTCTCGAACACAGGGAGTGGATGAACCTATTCACCTTTATTTTGCGGTTATGTCTTGTTTATTTTCACGGCGTAAGGCACCGCTGTCTGAGGAAGCGAAGTTGGAAATCTTATTGCATAACATTAGGCCCAACTTATCACAGCAGCTAGCTTTAGTTAACATCACCTCGGTAGCGGAACTGAAAGAAAATTGTCGTAAAGTAGAAGCCGCGAGACAGCGAGCCGAGATGTTTTCGGAACCTTCTGCGAGGTCCTCCTCGAACGTACTTGGTAGTGAGTTTTTGTACAAAGGCAAAGCTAAGCCTATAAATTCAGTTTCTGTCTCTACTGCCAAGAGTTCCGAAAACAAATCGCAGTCATGTTATGCCTGTGCGCAGCGCACGAATACTTCGGCCAATGTCCATAAACAACCGAATGTTCAATCCACACAGGTACGGGAACCCGTTTGTTATAAATGTGGCAAAACTCGACATAATTTTAAGTATTGCAAGGCAAAACCGAATACGAATATACAGCTAAGATGTTTTGGTTGCGGTATGACAGATGTCAAAATAGCTACGTGCCCGAATTGTAGTAGCAATAATAAAGCTAAAAAGTCTGGTTCACACTTTCAGGCAAAAAACTGATAGACCAGAATCGTAGTAAAATAAATATTAATAGTAAATCTATAACGAAATTTTGTAATTATAATTCGATCGCTACGATTCTGTTTGCACCAAATAAAGATGATGTTCGGCCATATTTGAAATTTAGAGTAAATAGTTTTGAAATATTTGGATTGTTGGATTCAGGAGCGTCAATCTCAATTTTAGGCAACAACAGTCATCTAGATTTTGTGAAATTCGGTTTTAGTATACAAAATACACAACCAACATCGTGTCATGTTGCAACTGGCGTTCAAGTCGAAACATTTGGGTACATTTTTGTTCCGATAACATTTAATAGTGTAACTCACATTATTAAATTTTTTGTCATACCCAGCATTGTTTCAGACGTCATTTTAGGAGTAGATTTTTGGAAATGTTTTAAATTAGCGCCAGAAATTTTTGACAACATTGACTATATTGCGACACCAGACAATTATTTTAGGAACTGCGGAATCAATTCAGAACCAGTTCATACGATTCAGTCATACGATCATTTAACTACGGCACAACGAGAGCTTGCAGACGCAGTGGTGAGCAAATTTAAGGACATTTCTTTTGAGGAAAAAGGGTTAGGTAGAACTAGTTTGGCTGAGCATGTTATCGACACTAGTGATGCGCCACCGGTTAAAGTAAAACAGTACCCACTTTCACCGGAGAAACGAGCAATTTTAAGTACCGAGCTCGATAGGATGCTTCAGTTGGACGTAGTTACCCCTTGCGAAAGTCCTTGGAATAACCCTGCGTTATTAGTGCGTAAGTCAAACGGAGACTGGCGTTTTTGTTTAGATTGTAGGAGGTTAAATGCGGTCACGAAGGGGGACTCGTATTCTATTCCGTATATTCCACAAATTTTGGACAGTTTAAAAGAAGCGAGGTACCTGACGTCGATCGATTTGAGTTCCTCATTCTGGCAAATACCGTTGGCAGAAAGTTCTCAGGAAAAGACTAGTTTTTCCGTACCGGGCCGCGGACTTTTTAAATTTAAGGTCATGCCATTTGGGTTATGCGGTGCGCCCGCAAGACAACAGCGCTTAATGGATAGTTTGATAGATCACAACATCACGAGTGACATCGAAACCGGTTTAGCCTTTTGTTATATCGATGACATTGTGATCTGTTCATCAGATTTTCAGACCCATTTAGTGCTTTTAAATAGAGTTTTGGAAAAATTGAAAATTGCTAATTTGACAATTAATTTCGCGAAGTCCAGGTTCTTCAGAAACTCGCTTAAGTACCTTGGCTACGTTGTAGATGAGTTCGGGTTGCGGACTGATCCCGAAAAGGTCGCAGCAATTTTGAATTTTCCAATTCCGACCACTTCTCGGGAAGTTAAAGTGTTTTTAGGAACGTGCTCATGGTACCGTCGATTTATTCGAAACTTTTCAACTATAGCCGCTCCTTTAAATAAACTTACGGCAAAGGGAAAGAATGTTCCTGCCTTTCGGTGGTCTGAGGAGGCAGAACTAGCATTCAACACATTGAAGAACGCGTTGGTGTCGGCACCTATTTTGGCAGTGCCAGATTTTAATAAGCCTTTTGTTGTGCACTGCGACGCTTCTTCATATGGATTGGGTGGAATGCTTAGTCAGACTATCGATGGACATGAGCATCCTATCGCGTACGTCAGCCGTTCTTTAAATAAGAACGAACAAAATTACAGCGCGACCGAGAGGGAAGCCTTAGCCGTTTTGTTTTCCGTAGAGAAATTTCAAGCTTATTTAGGCTCGCGTCATTTTAAGGTCATAACAGACCACGCGTCACTTAAGTGGTTCATGAACCTGGAGAACCCGTCAGGTCGTTTAGCGCGTTGGGGGTGCAGACTGTCTCAATATGATTTTGAGATTGAGCACAGGAAAGGCACCGACAACGTAGTACCTGACGCATTGTCTAGGCTCATGAAGGTTGACGCCGTGAACGTGACGAGCACTGATAACCTTGTGAACGACCCGTGGTACGAGAACATTGTGAACGGTTGTAAGTCATATCCTGCGAATTTTCCGAACTTTTGCGTTAAAGACGGGTTATTACATAGATTGTGTAAGAGTAAATATAATTTACTCAGTGAATTCGACTGGAAGGTGGTAGTGCCAAAGTGTGACCGGTTGAAAATTTTAAAAGAAAACCATTGCGAACCTACAGCCGCGCATTTGGGAGTTTTCAAAACTCATCGGAGGTTGTCTTTGACATATTTTTGGCCTGGCATGCATAAGGATGTCGTTGAATTTGTAAAGGCGTGTGATGTCTGTTCCGCCTACAAGCATTCACAGAAACGGATTCCAGGGTTGATGGGCCAGCCGAAGATATGTCATAGACCATTCCAGGTAGTTTCAATAGACTTAGTAGGTCCACTACCGCGCTCTCGGTCGGGTTACACTTTTTTGTTTGTGGTGACATGCTGCTTTTCGAAGTATACCTTAATGTTTCCGTTGCGCCGTGCAACTAGTGCTTTAGTTGCCAAACATTTCGAGAACCATGTCATTTTAGCACATGGTGTTCCTGAAACCGTGATAACCGACAATGGGGTTCAGTTCACGGGATCAGAATTTAAGCAACTCTTGAAACGGTATAGTGTTCCAAAGGTGCATTACGGCCCACGCTTCACGGCTCAAGTTAATTTGGTCGAGCGCTATAATAAGGTAATTATGACAGCAGTGGCTTCTTACGTAGAAGAAAACCACCGATCCTGGGACGAGCAGCTGCACCGTATTCAGTTTGCCATAAACAGTGCAATAAACGAGTCCACGGGGTTTTCTCCATTTTTCTTAGTACACGCTAGAGAACCAGTCATAAATGGGTCTTTTTACCGAGATACCGATCAGGATCATAGCGTTGCCGTTCCACGGGAGGAATATGCCGGTGAATTTGGCTGCTTAAAGTCAATTTTTGAGCAGGTTAGGTCTCATCTTTTGAAAGCGCATGGCACCAACTCAAAGTATTATAATTTAAGACGACGTTCGGCTAAATTTTCAGAAGGAGACGTAGTTTGGAAACGTAATTATGTACAGAGCGACGCATCAAAATTTCATATGGCAAAGCTCGCGCCAAAGTACGTAAAATGTAAAGTTAAGAAAGTTTTGTCTCCTTTAGTTTACGAGTTAGAAAGGATGGATGGTCATCCTATTGGTTCTTGGCATATTAAAGACCTGAAAGCGTAAAAACGTTTCCATTCAGCTAGTGATCAGTGGACGCGCGGCCCGCATTACGTTCTTCTGATCGCCGCGCCGCCACTGTTGACTAAGCGTGAGAAGACGCACAGTAGTTGAAGTGGTTCGAGCGGTGGACGCACGGCCGCTTGCTTCAGCTCGCTGTCGTGCTGCCATGGTTCGGAACACTAATATTACTTGAGACACTTCTTAAGATAAGAGTTAGCATTTGAGTGTTAAATATTAAAATATATTTAATCACAAACTGTAAGGCGTGGTGCACAGTAATACCTGTCGCACTACTATTGTAAGCGTGATGTATGATAGTGTTTCGGTAGAATGTTGATGGATGCTTAGGGCGGCTCTATCTTAACACAATAACATCAGGTGTAGTCTTTAATATATGCACAAGCAAAGTTGAATACCTTTTGGTACCTAGGTACCACACCAAGTTAATTAAGTTTATGTCAATCTGTGTTTCGCATTCAACTTATCGGGTTTCGGTACATGTGTGGATGCGATGTTTTGTTGCACAGTGACTATATTGTTTTGTTTTACTATCTCGGCCCGGGCGAGATAAATTTCGTTTCCTCAGACAGCGGTTTGCGGATGTTTTGATTTCGTGAATCCTCGGAGACAATTAATTTGTATCCGAGATGCTTAGGTATTATCTTGGTGAAGGGTTTTGGTTATATTTTGATGGATTTTCTTTTCCGACATGTTTAGGTATATTTTGGTAAAGGATTGTTAGGTTTTGATTTTGGATATTGTGTTAGGTTTCGCCCGGACAAGAAGGGAATATATTGAGGAATGCTGAACATCGGTCCTGGCTGTTGGCAATTAGTCTCTTCAGCACAACATTGCCGTTGTGCTAGAGAAACTAATGGTTTGGTTTACAAAGATGGTTGTTTATGTTTTAGGAAAATTTCGATTGTTTAGATACAAAGGTTTTTGGTATATAACTTTAGTAATCCGTGGTTTTGGATGTTATATACATTTTTGTCCTTTAATTAAGTTCATTAAGCGCAATCATAGTGTTTCTTTTGGATAAGTATTCTTCTAATCACTTGGTATTTGTTCTGTAACTGCGTGGGTTAGTCAGACCTTGGGATGGTTGGGACTCTTAGGTTGTAGAGCAGAACGCTGAGGACAGCGTACGGTTCACCTACGTTGAACCTTAAGTGGGGAAGGGGGGTATTGTAACGTTGTGTTTTCTCCAATGACTCGAACTGACCAAATCATAAATCATAAATCATAAATCATAAATCATTTATTAATTGTCAAGACTGTGTACACAAGCTCACAACATTACAGAATTAGAGTTCCAACAGTTTATCCATTTCGGACGTACAATAAAATTTTAACTTAACAATAGCCTAAACTTAATCATCTGAACTAAAATATTCATTTAAATTATAAAAACACCTATTAGCTAGCCATTTTCTAAGTTTCCTCTTAAACTGGGCACCTTCAAGTGACTTAATACATTCAGGTAAATGATTAAATAATTCAATTCCAGCAACATAGGTACTCTTTTTTAAAATATAACTGGAAGGCCGGACTGTACATACATCATGTTTATATTGGGATCTAATATTACTCTTTAAGTCACTTTTTTTAATGAAAATGTCATTTCTGTCTTTAATAAATACACAAATTTCTAATATATAAATACAAGTGAGTGTCAAAATTTTATAAGATCTGATTAATCTGGCAAGTATTTCGTTATTTTTTAAAGCTGGTAACTGGAAGGAGGATGTGGTCATCTCCGATTGGAGCGTTTTTATAACAAGATAGTAGAGATGTCACTTCAGGGATTTTGATCTAAATTCAGGGGAAATAGAAGTAATTTTGGACATGGTTGAATAACATTTATTAATATAAAGAGACATAACAAATTTGATACAGAATCGAAGGCTAATAACATCTAGTGATAAATTGGTGTAGTAAATGTCATTCACAAAATTGGTGGTATTTGGGGGAAATTTTTAGGGGTTTTTTATAGTCCAAGTGTTGTGCACTCAAGCTTTGAGTAGGGCTGTACTGGAGCCTCCATCTCTCTTGACGTAGGCCTCCATCATGTGTGAGAGACAGATCATTTTGCATCCGAGAAGAGACGAAGGTGGCAGCCTCCATTCTGAGCTGTTATGGCTGATGTGGCTCAAAAGCAGCCCATTTGAATTTTATTTTGTTGCTGCAATACAATTGTAAGTAAATGTGGTTACTGAGATTTTGGATAGATTCTGTATAATCCACGAGGCATTATTTCTCATCCATGTGGTAAATTTCAGCATCAAATTCATTGCATGCGGCTGAGGGTGGGAAAGCCAGCGTCGAGTAAATCCTGAGCTTCAGTTGATCTACTCCGGTAAGAATCATCCACATCACTTAACCTCTCTGCCACATGCTTTTGCATTTTGCAAGTATCTAATCGAAGCAATTTCTTCTTCTTTCCAGCCGGTTAGGGTTTTTATTTTTTTTCTTCTTTTATTCTGAATTCTTTTTAATATTTTGATTAAATTGATGCTCATCATTTTCACATAGATTTTGTCCTTTTGCACCTCCATCTGGGAGCTTAAGCTTTAGTTAGATTTAGATTTCCGGGCTAGATATATCTAATTTTGTGTTCTGAGAACTAGCCTCTCTGTGGAGCATCATTGCCTTAGCTGTGCCATCTGCACCTAGCTTTAGCCACGTCGTTTCTTCCATTGCTGAGACCAGTAGACTTATCTCCATCCTGTGGGATCCGTGCGGGCCGTCTTCGGTGTTGGCACATAGAGGCGACGCCCCAGCATCGCGCTCGTCTCACACTGTGCTCATCCTTCTGCTGCCGGACAGGTGTCACAGGAAGGTAGCCTCTGGCCAGGTCGGTGAAACCTTTAAGTACATATTATATTAGGGAATTATGATTTAAATTTTGTTAGTTGAGAATTGAAATTGATGGCAAGTTTTGATTTCCTTAGGGACTAACATCTTTAGGCTTAAATAAATTGTGAAACTAGCACCTAAGAACCGCCTTCTGCGTCACACCCGCTTGCGGCTGAGCTAAAACCAATTTTGTAAATTGTCTGGTATCAAAATACAAGTGGTTTCACATTTATATTTACTTAGCGCTGTATAGAGTCAAAACAGAAATAAAGATTGTGCTTAAATACTAACATTTTTCCTTCCAATCCTTCAGTTAGAGCCCTAATCACTCAGAGCACGCCTCCAGACAATATTCTGCTATTTTCAGTGTAGTGAAGGCTACTTTCAGCTTTTTTTGTATCATTTTGTATTGCCACCGGCGTTCCCTCTTCCGGGCAGGGACAACTGTGGTGCATCTACTGCAGGAGGTGACAATCAGCCAATCGGAAGCTTGCAAGTTTTGTTGTAGTTTCGCTAAAGTTGAACTCTTAATCAGGCGCCTGCGTCACCACGCGTCTAAAGCCTGACGTAATTTTTCAGCGCTCACGCGTAAATATTTTATCTCACGCGTCGCGAGGCACGTTGACGAGACAGAATGCTTTTGTTTTTCCTTATTAGGGAATCCGTGAAGAACGTTAAACGTGGTATCTTACAAATCTGGCTAAACTTTGAGGTGTAATTTGGATGTTTTAAGAAAATAGGACTCATTTAGAGTCACACAGAATCTTTGAATTAAAGAGGCGGGGGAGGGGGTGCGAAAATACTAAAGGGGGATGAAAATTTAATTGATTTTGCCTTAGGATGCACCGTTTTCATGATATTTGACAAAACACCGGTTCTCGTCCGATCACCGAGGTTAAGCAACGTCGGGCGCGGTCAGTACTTGGATGGGTGACCGCCTGGTTTCATTTTTGTTTTTTGAATGTTTTGTTATGACGTCACGTTAAACTATCGTCCGTAAACCGACTTTACAGACAACCGGTTTTTTAATTGCCAATCGAAAGCAATTGACAGCCTTGAACACATGAAAAATGACAAGTCGATATATTCAGGGCAAGGTTATTCTAACGTCTCAGTTAGCAGTTAAGTGTTTTCGAAAGTCGCCATTAGTATGAAATATGAATTAATGGGCGAGCACTGCGGCGTCATCGGCACACGGCTGTCGAGAGCGTCTATGAACAAAGATGCAATGGAGCTGATTTTTTGTATAGATTAAGTATACAGTTTTCAGAAACAAGTGACTTTCGAGTCATGTATAGTCGAAGAAACTAAATTGCGTACCAGACTTTGCACAATCAATGTCACTATGATTTCTTTGGAAGATGTTTGAAATTTGACATGACATTTTTGCAACGTTTTTGCAGGCAATATCAACAACTCCACCATTTCCATAAATCTCACTACATATTTCATACTAAATACAAACTGAAATATAGATGCACAGAAAAAAACCCCAGAAAAAAGACCAATGCTGCGAAACAAGATACTTCATATCT
Organism: Archips xylosteana; assembly: GCA_947563465.1. Classification (NCBI taxonomy): domain Eukaryota; kingdom Metazoa; phylum Arthropoda; class Insecta; order Lepidoptera; family Tortricidae; genus Archips; species Archips xylosteana. The sequence goes on from OX387356.1 coordinate 16,035,851, forward strand.
AAGACTTGTTAATCTCACTACACTTAACGAGATATTTAACGAGGCCAAACGTAACTTATTGTAAGATCTATACAATCGAGCGTTAAAAATAAATTGTTAGTAAATAATAATAAATAATGAAATAAAAATAATTAATTGTGACTTAAGTATATTATGTCTATATAATGATAATTATTAATCGTCTCCTGATATCAGACAAGAAGATTTGATTAATAAAATGTCTCGTCTGTTGTACTTCTTGACTTTTCTTCATTGTCGCATCGCTTAACACCCGGCCGGGTACCATTTTTTTAAAAATTATCAATCGGATTAATCCTAGACCTAGTAACGGATTACATGTTTTTTTAAATACAGAAAAATTATGAAATTAAAAATGAAAATCTATCCGCAACTTTAATATTTATGTAAAAGGATTTCATTTCAGCAGTCACAAAAAAAAAGTAAGAAAAATTCAGACACCTACTCCACAGTTTTTAAGAATCAAATGCGCATAACCAAGTAAGCGGAGACGGGTGGATTATTTATGATTGATTATGTGATATTTTGTTACTACAGCTTTCAGAGCCTGGCCGTAGTAGGCGGACGTTTCTATAGAACCTTCGTGAACATTATCAAAGCTTCTCGAAAATTCTCAGAAAACAAAGGATGAATAGAGCTTATCGACTCAATCCCAATCAGAAAGATGAGACAGGGAAGGGGGATACGTATCAGAAGAATGATGGAAACTATAATAAAGGTACGCTAGGGTTTACTTAACACGCTAGCACACGCCCGTTTCATCGATTGTCACGTAGTGCATCCGTAACTGTAATGCATAGGATGAAAGGCTGCTAGAAGTTCGATGAAGAATTTGAACACTATGAAATCATAACGAAAAAAAGAGCGTTGGGTGGTGTGATCGAAAACCTAACACTGTCACGTCGATGTCGCATTAATAACCTTGTGGGGGAAGTCACAATAGAGAGATTACATTACATTATAATAGATTACAATAGGCAGATTTTATGCTTGTCGACGGAAGGTAGAAGTTGTATTTATGTGTCCAAGTAAAGAAACTTTGATAGTTCGATGTAAAACGTATCAGTTTCTCTAATTATTAACGAGCCACAAAAAACTCATTTGAAATTCCGTTCATATGAAATTAAACTCAAATTCTGCCTAAAATCATTACTTTTACAGAAAAAAAACCTTAAAATAATCCAATTCAAGAGTCTCGGAATTGGACTCTAATCTCTGCGTATAAATTTGTTCTTGCTGACCTTTGTAAATTACATTAGCATCCTTAATTGCTGGAATTGTATTACAAGATAACAAATTTGCTGCGTCTCTACACTTTTTATAGGGTCAAGTTTCATCTAAAGAAAAACTTTTTAGGAAATGTGTATTCCTAAAGTTCACGCAGTAGCTGCAGTCTTATTCCTTTTATTATAATTATTATTATTTAAAATAATAGACGAGAAGCGGTTATGTATCAAAATATCTAAAATTAAAAAAACCTAACGTAAAATAACCTACGTTCAAAATACCTAAAATCTAAATACCTAAGGATTTTTTCACTTATATTCAAAATACCGAAAGCATTCGTATATCCTAACCGGTATCTCGCTGGCAGCGAGCGAGCGAAGCGAGCGAGCAAGACTTTTAAAGGCAGAAGCGACTCGGATAGGTTAGGTTCAGAAGACTAAGGCGGGAGCGAAGCGTAGCGTAGCTCCCGCCTTAGCCTTCGATGTTAGGTTTTTTTTTTGTAACAGCACAGAAAATGATTATTTCCATTGGGTATTATTGTCTTTAACATTATGAAATGTACCTAGATGTAAATCATATACCAAATTTTATCAAACAAATTAGATTTTTCACGTGGTAATAAAAAAAATAATTAACACCAAAGCCTAATGCGGCCTTTGAACCTAACCATTCCGAGTCGCTTCCGCCCCGAACCGTCTTGCTCGCTCGCTTCGCTCGCTCGCCGAAAATTAAGCGATGTTCGTTTCATTTAGGTATTTTGACCATTTGGTATTTCAAATGTTGGTGTATCAAACTTAGGTGTCATAGCTGTTGATATTTTAAACATTAGACATTTACTCCATTAGGTATTATTTTAAACTTAGGTAATTCGTAGGTAGGTGTTAGTTGCTTAGGTATTTAAAATCATCAGGTATTTAAATTTTAGGTATTTTGAACGTAGATTATTTTACTTTAAGTGTTTTAAGTCGTTTTATATAAATGTCCAGTCTATTTTTAAAACAGTTTACTGTAGGCGCACTTATTACAAGTTCGATAAGTTATGCATTGGTTCTGTATTGAAGTGAAATATGTACGAATGTTTCAATGGGGTTCGTTTTGTATTCTCATTATTTTATAAAGTAACAATTAAAACTTAAAAAATATTTTCATTGAAAACTGTCCAAATAATTTTAGGTACCTAAGTGGCATGTGTAAGTTTTTGGTGGTAAGGCCAATTTCTTACTTATATCTATATATATAAAATTCTAAACTGACTGACTGACTGACTGACTGACTGTTGATATATCAACGCACAGCCCAAACCACTGGACCTAGAGACTTGAAATTTTGCACATAGATTCCTTATACAATGTAGGCATCCACTAAGGAAGGATTTTCGGGAATTCCCACGGGAACGGGAAAAAACGGGATTTATAGATTCGATTCCGAGTGACCGTATCTCAGTAACTATAATAACTAGACTCTTCAAATTTGATACACAAGTAGGTATTACAATAATGAAAACATCGATTTCAGGATTTTTCAAAATTCTCACGGGATAAGGAATAAACGGGATTTATATATTCAGTTCAACGGAATCCTATGAACTATAATTACTAGACTCTTCAAATTTGGCATAGAAGTAGGTAATTGTAATAGTAAAAAACAGTTTTAAGGATTTTTGGAAATTCCCACGGGATAAAGAAAAAACGGGATTTATATATTCGATTCCGAGTGACCGTATCTCAGTAACTATAATAACTAGACTCTTCAAATTTGATACACAAGTAGGTATTACAATAATGAAAACATCGATTTCAGGATTTTTCAAAATTCTCACGGGATAAGGAATAAACGGGATTTATATATTCAGTTCAACGGAATCCTATGAACTATAATTACTAGACTCTTCAAATTTGGCATAGAAGTAGGTAATTGTAATAGTAAAAAACAATTTTAAGGATTTTTGGAAATTCCCACGGGATAAAGAAATAGCGGGATATTTCGTTTTACTGGTCGTAGAAAGCTGAAATTCGGCATGAAGGTTGCTTGGGGAGTGTAGAGGAGCATTGAGAGAGGAATTTCCAAAATTCCCACGGGAACGGGAAAAAACGGGATTTATATATTCGATTCCGAGTGACCCTATCTCAGTAACTATAATAACTAGACTCTTCAAATTTGATATACAAATAGGTATTACATTAGTTAAAATATTACAATCAGGATTTTTCAAAATTCCCACGGGATAAGAAAAAAACCGGATTTATATATTCAGTACAACGGAATCCTATGAACCATAATTACTAGACTCTTCAAATTTGGCATAGAAGTAGGTAATTATAATAGTGAAAAACTGTTTCAAGGATTTTCGGAAATTCCCACGGGATAAGGACGAGATTTTTCGTTTTCTGGTCGTAGATAGCTGAAATTCGGCATGTAGGTTGCTTGGGGAGTGTAGAGGAGCCTTGAGAGAAGACTTTCCAAAATTCCCACGGGAACGGGAAAAAACGGGATTTTTCGTTCTACTGGTCGTAGAAAGTTGAAATTCGGCATGTAGGTTGCTTGGGGAATGTAGAGGAGCATTGAGAGAGGACTTTTCAAAATTCCCACGGGAACGGGAAAAAACGGGATTTTTCGTCTTACTGGTCGTAGAAAGTTGAAATTCGGCATGTAGGTTGCTCGGGGAGTTTAGAGGAGCATTAAGAGAGGACTTTCCAAAATTCCCACGGGAACGGGAAAAACGGGATTTTTCGTTTAACTGGTCGTAGAAAGTTGAAATTCGGCATGTAGGTTGCGGGAGTGTAGAGGAGCATTGAGAGAGGACTTTCCAAAATTCCCACGGGAACGGGAAAAAACGGGACTTTTCGTTTTACTGGTCATAGAAAGCTGAAATTTGGCATGTAGGTTGCATGGAGAGTGTAGAGGAGAATTAAGAGAGGGTTTTCCAAAATTCCCACGGGTACGGGAAAAAACGGGATTTTTCGTTTTACTGGTTGTAGAAAGCTAAAATTCGGCATGTAGGTTGCTTAGGGAGTGTAGAGAAGGATTGAGAGAGGGCTTTCCAAAATTCCCACGGGAACGGGAAAAAACGGGACTTTTTGTTTTACTGGTCGTAGAAAGCTGAAACTCGGCATGTAGGTTTTTTGGGGAGTGTAGAGGAGCATTGAGAGAGGACTTTTCAAAGTTCCCACGGGAAAGGGAAAAACGGGATTTTTCGTTTTACTGGTCATAGAAAGCTGAAATTTGGCAAGTGGGTTCCTTGGGGAGTGTTGAGGAGGATTAAGAGAGGGATTTCCAAAATTCCCACTGGAACGGGAAAAAACGGGACTTTATGTTTTACTGGCCGTAGAAAGCTGAACATCAGCATGTAGGTTGTTTGGGGAGTGTAGAGTAGCACTGAGAGAGGACTTTCCAAAATTCCCACGGGAACGGGAAAAACGGGATCTTTCGTTTTACTGGTCATAGAAAGCTGAAATTTGGCAGGTGAGTTCCTTGGGGAGTGTAGGGGAGCATTAAGAAAACATTTTCCGAAATTCTTACGGGAACGGGAAAAAACGGGATTTTGCGTTTTACTGGTTGTAAAAAGCTAAAATAAGTAGTAAGTATAAGTATTGTAAGTTTATACTGTAAATAGGCCGCAAAGGGCTCTTTAACCGACTTCTAAAAAAGGAGGAGGTTATGCATTCCACCTTATGTATTTTTTTATGTAGGTATGTTCACCGATTTCTTGGTCAATTGTGGACCTGCTTGCTTGCTTGCCTGTATGCTTGCTTGCTTGATATCTTGGTTCTTTGGAATACTCATGGTACACGCGAGCGAAGCCGCGGGCAAAAGCTAGTCTATATATATAAAAGAAGAAACTGACTGACTGACTGACTGACATATCAACGCACAGTCCAAACCACTGGGCCTAGAGATTCCAAATTGGGCATGTAGGTTCCTTATAAGGTCTAGGGGTGCACTAAGAAAGGATTTTTCAAAATTCACTCCCTAAGGGGGTGAAAAGGGGGTCCAAAGTTTGTATGGGGAAACAAGATTAGTTCGACTATTTTATTCGAAACTTCACAGAAGTACTCCTAATGGTAAATGAGTAAACACGTGTTTCAGGTTTTTTGAGAATTCAACCCCTAGAAGGGTGGAAAGGGGTAACAAAGTCTGAAAATCAACATGGGTGTTGTTTCTATGGTTTATCGGGTCGCTGGTTATGAAAACAACAACGGTTTTTAAATCCGACGTGGCGGATGTAAAATACCATCTCCCTAGATGGGGTGCGATGGGGTTGAAATGTCTAAACAAACTAAATGACTGTTGATGTATCAACGCACAGCCCAAACCACTGGATCTAGAGACTTGAAATTTTGCACATAGATACCTTATACAATGTAGACATCCACTAAGGAAGGAATTTTGGGAATCCCCACGGGAACGGGAAAAAACGGGATGTATAAATTCGATTCCGAGTGACCCTATCTCAGTAACTATAATAACTAGACTCTTCAAATTTGATACACAAGTAGGTATTGCATTAATTAAAACATTAATTTCAGGATTTTCCAAAATTCTCACGGGGTAAGGAAAAAACGGGATTTATATATTCAGTTCAACGGGATCCTATGAACTATAATTACAAGACTCTTCAAATTTGGCATAGAAGTAGGTAATTATAATAGTAAAAAACTGTTTTAAGGATTTTCGGAAATTCCCACGGGATAAGGAAAACACGGGATTTTTCGTTTTACTGGTTGTAGAAAGCTGAAATTCGGCATGTAGGTTGCTTGGGGAGTGTTGAGAAGGATTAAGAGAGGACTTTACAAAATTCCCACAGGAACGGGAAAAAACGGGATTTTTCGTTTTGGTGATCGTAGAAAGCTGAAATTCGGCATGTAGGTTGCTTGGAGAGTGTAGCGTAGCATTGAGAGAGGACTTTCCAAAATTCCTACGGGAACGGGAAAAAGCGGGATTATTCGTTTTACTGGTTGCAGAAAGCTGAAATTCGGCATGTTGGTTGTTTGGGGAGTGTAGAGGAGCTTTGAGAGAGGACTTTCCAAAATTCCCACGGAAACGGGAAAAACAGAATTTTTCGTTTTACTGGTCACAGAGAGCTGAAATTCGGCATGTAGGTTGCTTAGGGATTGTAGAGGAGCATTGAGAGAGGATTTTCCAAAAATCCCACGGGAACGAGAAAAAACGAGATTTTTCGTTTTACTGGTTGTAGAAAGCTGAATTCGGCATGTAGGTTGCTTGGGGAGTGTAGAGGAGCATTGTGGACTTTCCAAAATTCCCACAGGAACGGAAAAAAACGGGATTTTTCGTTTTACTGGTCGTAGACAGCTGAAATTCGGCATGTAGGTTGTTTGGGGAGTGTAAAGGAGCATTGAGGGAGGACTTTTCAAAATTCCCACGGGAACGGGCAAAACGGGATCTTTCGTTTTACTGGTCATAGAAAGCTGAAATTTGGCATGTGGGTTCCTTGGGGAGTGTAGGGGAGCATTAAGAAAAAAATTCCCGAAATTCTTAAGGGAACGGAAAAAAATGGGATTTTGCGTTTTACTGGTTTTAAAAAGCAAAAATTTCAAAATGCATAAGTTTATACTGTAAATAGGCCGCAAAGGGCTCTTTAACCGACTTCTAAAAAAGGAGGAGGTTATGCATTCCACTTTATGTATTTTTTTTTACCTGCTTGCTTGCTTGCCTGTATGCTTGCTTGCTTGATATCTTGGTTCTATGGAATACTTATGGTACACGCGAGCGAAGCTGCGGGCAAAAGCTAGTTATAAATAAGAAAGTAGCTCTGTCTCTCTGTCTGTTACCTTCTATGCCTAAGCCGCTGAACAGATTTAGATGAAATTTGGTATGGAGATAGTTTAAGGCCATAGCAAGGACATAGGATAGATTTTATCACAAAAAATTGGATAATTCCCGCGTGATATCAAAAGAAGCCGTGGTGGCCTAGTGGTTTGATTGGTGGTGGTCTCAAGCAGAGGGTCGTGGCTTCGAATCCGCCGGGCTCGCACCCTCTTAGTTTTTCGGAATTTATGTGCGAAATTTGAAATTTATCATAAGCTTTACGGTAAAGGAAAAAATCGTGAGCAAACCTGCACATACATCAGAAGAAATTCAATAGCGTGTGTGGAATTCCCAATCCACACGGGCCCGCGTGGGAACTATATAGGCTGCATAGGCGACGTATATAGGCTGGGATGATGATGATGAAGATTTTTACAGACGGGTAGTAGTGTATAAATTAAGGAACCTACTTTTTCTGGACAGGTTACAGTGACAAAGATTTCCAAGAACCGCAAATCACGAACCAAGATGGCGCTTTACTAGACAAACATGACAGCTTCTACCTGACCACGAAGAGTCTGCTGGTGCTGTTCCAGATCATGGGAGTCATGCCCATCATGAGGGTGCCTAAGAGTAAGTCCATCAGACATAGGTCTAAAACAGAAAAAAAAGAACATAGTTGTATAAAACGAAAAGTTTGTTGGATACCTACCAAATACAAAATTAAGTGCCGCTCATTCTTGTAATTTCTGTTACGTCTGGATATCCACGATACAGGCTGTGCCTAGTGTGGGGATCACTGTTTCTCTTGTATCGTTTAATTTAAACTAGCGACCCGCCCCGGCTTCGCACGGGTGCAATTATGCATGTATTATACATATAAACCTTCCTCTTAAATCACTCTATCTATTAAAAAAACCGCATCAAAATTCGTTGCGTAGTTTTAAAGATCTAAACATACATAGGGGACACACAGACAGCGGGAAGCGACTTTGTTTTATACTATGTAGTGATTTTATGGTCAGTAAATACATATTGATTTCTTTTTATTTTTGAAAAAGCTGTGAAATCGTTAACCGTAAATGGTAGGACGTTGTACGGAGGTTCGTTTGAAACACTTCCGCCATCGTATAGTCAGCAGTACAAGTGGATGAGCGATTTTGGTATTACGCGTGTAGATCATTTTGAGCATCAGAACCGCTTATCCATTTCTGCTGCTGACTGTACTTGCTATTCTTCTCGCCAAATAGCAAGCTTTTGCTGATATTTTCAAACGTAGAGAGTAAGTAAGCAAATTACTATTTATCAGATACCTAACGTATTTAATTAAGCCCTCAAGGCTGACAACGATTCTGCAATGCTCTGGTGTTGTGAGTGTCCTTTGGTGACTGTGCTGATTTACCATCAGGTTTGGCACCCTATTTCATGAAAAAAACTGCCCGCACAAAATTTGAAAACTATATAATATGATAAATTGATGGCATGCGGTCACGAAAATTACTATTACCTACACTCGAAAAAATTTGTTAGCATATTATACGTGATATTTCTTAAAATAACGGACCCAGTATTAAAGTCTTAAAATGTGGCCGTCAAAGGTAGGAAGGTGTGGTAGTTAAGGACAAGTTATTTGGTGCATATAGCTAAACTAGCTTTTGCCCGCGGCTTCGCTCGCGTGTACCATGAGTATTTCAAAGAACCAAGATATCAAGCAAGCAAGCATACGGGCAAGCAAGCAAGCATGCACGCAAGCAAGCAAGCGTGCAAGAAAGCGTGCAAGTAAGCGAGCAAGCAAGCCCGACTAAACTTCAGGTAGATACGGTCCTTTACAGTATTTCTTTATATACAATGTTTTTCACTATTCGAAAGCGGGCACTAAAATAACCAGGTTTGTTAATAATATAAAACCTATTATTAATTTCCCCTGTCCTGCATTAGGTATAATTCAATGTTTTCTTACCTTCTACGGAAACTTGAGAACTGGAAGCGCTGTGTAGGTACCTACTTAGCATTGATATTATACATATTATAGTAATTTGTTAAGGTGTTGTGTGACCTAACCGTTAAGGAGTTATACCTTCCATCATCAGCTCATCTGAATAACCAGAAAGAATACAACTAAAGGTCTATACGTGCATATGATATTTAAAGAAACTTCCTATAACTCCTAACCGTTAAGGAGTTTAACCTTCCATCATCAGCTCACCCGGATAAACTGAATGAATACAACTATCGGTCTATACGTACCTATAATATTTGAAAAAATATCTCAACTCCTAACCGTTAAGGAGTTTTATCTTCCATCATCAGCTCATCGACATGAGATGATGTCTACCAGACGCAAACACTTAAATAGCTTGAGAAAATATATGAAAAACGTAAAGCGTGCCTACAAAATTTGAGGGTTGCTCTCGATTTCCCTAAGATCCCGTCATCAGATCCTGATTTGGTGACAATGGAACTATCTCAGGAGAATATTGTATTCTTTCGAATAAAAAAATAATTTTTATAATCGGTCAACAATTGACCAAGAAATCGGCGAACATACCTACATAAAAAAATACATAAAGTGGAATGCATAATCTCCTCCTTTTTTGAACTCGGTAAAGAGCCCTTTGCGGCCTATTTACAGTGTGAACTTATGAATTTTGATATTTTAGCTTTCTACAACCAGTAAAACGCAAAATCCCGTTTTTTCCCTTTCCCGTAAGAATTTCGGGAAATGCTTTCTTAGTGCTCCTCTACACTCCCCAAGGAACTTACTTGTCAAATTTCGTCTTTCTACGACCAGTAAAACGAAAAATCCCGTTTTTTCCCGTTCCTGTGGGAATTTTGGAAAGTCCTCTCACAATGCTCCTCTACACTCCCCAAGCAACCTACATGCCAAATTCAGCTTTCTACAACCAGTAAAACGAAAAATCCCGTTTTTTCCCGTTCCCGTGGGAATTTTAGAAAATCCTCTCTCAATGCTCCTCTACACTCCCTAAGCAACCTGCATGCCGAATTTCAGCTTTCTATGACCAGTAAAACGAAAAATTCTGTTTTTCCCGTTCCCGTGGGAATTTTGGAAAGTCCTCTCTCAATGCTCCTCTACACTCCCCAAACAACCTGCATGCCGAATTTCAGCTTTCTACGACCAGTAAAATGAAAAATCCCGTTTTTTCCCGTTCCTGTGGGAATTTTGGAAAGTCCTCTCACAATGCTCCTCTACACTCCCCAAGCAACCTACATGCCGAATTCAGCTTTCTACAACCAGTAAAACGAAAAATCCCGTTTTTTTCCCGTTCCCGTGGGAATTTTGGAAAATCTTCTCTCAATGCTCCTCTACACTCTCTAAGCAACCTACATGCCGAATTTCAGCTTTCTATGACCAGTAAAACGAAAAATTCTGTTTTTCCCGTTCCCGTGGGAATTTTGGAAAGTCCTCTCTCAATACTCCTCTACACTCCCCAAAAAACCTGCATGCCGAATTTCAGCTTTCTACAACCAGTAAAACGAAAAATCCCGTTTTTTCCCGTTCCTGTGGGAATTTTAGAAAGTCCTCTCACAATGCTTCTCTACACTCCCCAAGCAACCTACATGCCGAATTCAGCTTTCTACAACCAGTAAAACGAAAAATCCCGTTTCTTCCCGTTCCTGTGGGATTTTTGAAAAATCCTCTCTCAATGCTCCTTTACACTCCTTAAGCAACCTACATGCCGAATTTCAGCTTTCTACGACCAGTAAAACGAAAAATCCCGTTTTTTCCCGTTCCCGTGGGAATTTTGGAAAGTCCTCTCTCAATGCTTCGCTACACTCTCCAAGCAACCTACATTCCGAATTCAGCTTTCTACAACCAGCAAAACGAAAAATCCCGTTTCTTCCCGTTCCTGTCGGATTTTTGGAAAATCCTCTCTCAATGCTCCTTTACACTCCCTAAGCAACCTACATGCCGAATTTCAGCTTTCTACGACCAGTAAAACGAAAAATCCCGTTTTTTCCCATTCCCGTGGGAATTTTGGAAAGTCCTCTCTCAATGCTCCGCTACACTCTCCAAGCAACCTACATGCCGAATTTTAGCTTTCTACGACCAGTAAAACGAAAAATCCCGTTTTTTCCTTATCCCGTGAGAATCTCCGAAAATCCTTAAAATTGTTTTTTATACTAATACAATTAGCTACTTCTATGCCAAATTTGAAGAGTCTAGTAATTATAGTTCATAGGATACCGTTGAACTGAATATATAAATCCCGTTTTTTTCCTTATCCCGTAAGAATTTTGAAAAATCCTGAAATTGATGTTTTAACTAATGTAATACCTACTTGTGTATCAAATTTGAAAAGTCTAGTTATTATAGTTACAGAGATACGGTCACTCGGAATCGAATATTTATCTCCCGTTTTTTCCCGTTCCCGTGGGAATTCCCGAAAATCCTTCCTTAGTGGATGCCTACATTGTATAAGGAATCTATGTGCAAAATTTCAAGTCTCTAGGTCCAGTGGTTTGGGCTGTGCGTTGATATATCAACAGTCAGTCAGTCAGTCAGTTTAGAATTTTATATATATAGATAAGGGACCTTTTTAATTGATCAAAAATTGTGACTGAAATTGCGTAATAAAATTAACTAATTACATGTAAAACCGCGTGGGCAGGTCCTATTTGTTCTATGGAGATATCTACACTAATATTATAAAGAGGAAAGATTTGTACCTATTTTTGTATGTTTGTATGTTTGTAATGAAAAGGCTCAAAAAGTACTGGGCCGATTTAAAAAATTCTTTCACCAATAGAATGCTACATTCTTCCAATTTGACATAGGCTACATTTCATTTTGAAAAAAATTAGGGATCCTTGGTAAAATTTGAACAATGTAACCGAAGGTGTAGAAAAATGAGTCTTAAAATGTCTTTCGTCGAATGCGCTGCCGAAACTATTAGCGATAGAACAAAATAATGTACAACAATATTGAAGAACATCATAATGTCTACAAAAAACTCCGCGGTAGCATATGTCCAACTATTGTAGTTATGTCACTACAACAACTTTTTTCATTTTAAACATTAATGAAAATGCTAACCAAATTCAAACCATGCTATTTATGTGTTTATATTAATCCTTATCCAAATAAATTATTTTATGGTCAAGACCATTTAACTACCTATAAAACAGTTTTTTTCAGATGTATGTATGTGTGTTGTTGTCTATTTTAATTGTCGGATTGGTTCCAACGGAAGACCAGCGTCGGCTGGAAGGCCGACATCATGCTGAGTTGGGACCATTTCGTGACAATATTTATTAAGTATTATCTGTTTCCAATTCCTCTTTTTGTATTTGTTTTTTCTTTGTCACGAATAAATGTTTTTCTTTCTTTTTTTCTTTTTTTCTTTAAATTATTTAAATTGGACATTCCATTCAAAAGATATTACGAATTAAAAAATTCAAACAGTAAACAAAACCGCCATAGCGCCGTGGCCGTTGTTTGCGATGCAGTCTGAAAAGCGCGCCGGGCATCGCGGCGGGCGGGGTGGAGGGGGCACTGAAATTACTTATTTAAGTGCCCGCCACTTAAACCATCAAAGAAATTGAACATAAATAGACTTACATACAAATATAACTGTGGGATTTTTTTTAATATATAATTAATAAATAAATAATAAATAATAATTTTTTAATAAATAAAAATATTTGTGAAAAAAAGTGTTTTATATCCAAATTTCCAAAAATAAATAATTGTCTACCCCGTGCGAAGCCGGGACGGGCTGCTAGTATTATAGATTTTGAACTCTGGTAATTCACTGTTCTATAGAACAAATTGGGAAATATCTACCTAAGCGTGATTTTTCGTATATTTAAAAAAAAAAAAATTATATCTTTTTATTTCATAACAATTATACAATAATGACATACCTAGCCAATCTTTATTTTAAAAGATTCTAATTGCTAGGCTATGAGATTGCTAGGATTTGAGATTTCACCTGAGAGAAGGCCTGTGCCCTCCAGTGGGCCGGTATTCATCGGTTACAGTAATGTAGAAGACCGCGATTAAACCGCTTGATGGGTTTCATCATCATCTTCATTTCAGCCATAGGACGTCTGCTGTTGGACATAGGCCTCCCTCATTGACGCCCAATCATTACGGTTGGAAGCGACTTGCATCCACCCTGAACCTGCGGCCTTCACCAAATCGTCCGTCCATCTCGTTGGTGGACGTCCCACGCTGCGCTTGCCAGTCCGTGGTCTCCATTCGAGAACTTTTGAGCCCCAACTGCCATCTGTTCTGCGTACTATAAGGCCTGCCCATTGCCATTTCAACGAGCTAATCCGTTTGGCTATGTCGGTAACCGGTGGGCCGTATAATAGGGCGAGACGATACGACATAATCTGAATCCTTCCTCTTAATGTAAAATACAAGTCTGAGTAAAGTTCGTGTTGTACAATTTGTGTTGACAGACGTTACCCGCGCTCATTCTTATCTTTATGAGCAAACCGTATGAAAATAAGAATAAGTCGTATACGTACCGAGGAAATTATAAAAGTTCATGCCCTAATTTACTTTCTCTGTTCTTATTTTTTGTAAAAACTCTTATTTTGCTGGCTTGGGAAAATGTATGAATGTTGTAATAACATGGAATACTTAGGTGCTAAGAAAATTCTAGACATTTGCGTGTATTTGTGTCTTGCTATTAGGGTCGTAATTTTGCTTCAGTTTCTATACCTAAAAAGTACCAACGGTAACTCAAAGGCATTGACGTCTGCCCGTCTATCTATCGGTTTAAATAAAAATTAAATAAATAATTAATATCACGGGACAATCGACAACAATTGAGCTAGTCCTAAAATAAACAGTCTGTGTTACGGGTACTAAGCAACGGATAAACATACTTATATAGATAGATACATACTTATTTAAACACATGTTAAATAGTGAGTCAAACGAATCCATTTGCGTGGTACAAAGCCAAGTAGGAACTGAGTGCAGGGAATAAGTCAGCTTGGGAACTGAACAGCACACACGCAGCCAAATCAAGGGAACTTGAGCCGGTAGATTGAGAACTCAAGAATAAACATTCGTATTTCTCGTACAATTATTTACCCCGACCCGGGATCGAAACGGAGTAGTCAAATTCTTGAACTATTTGGCTATTTTTTCGTCAATTTTGTCTCGTTCTTTTGTTTGTCTGTCGGTAACAAGGCTGTAGGTACCTTCTCAACCGTAATATGCAGATACATAAAATTTTCGCGAAGTGTGTATAATACCGCTGTTATGCCAGCAAAATAATAAACATAAAATAAAGTTTATAGTGGGGGACCCACATAAGGAACGAGTTTTTCGGCATTTTTGCTGGACTATTAAAAGCTGTAAACATTTTTAAGCTGAATGTGTTATGCTAACCATGATGGTCCACTCAAGTTTAAAAGGAATTATGATTTTATCTTTTACCTTATAATCACACACTTATGCTTGAACCTGAGTCCTCCCCTTCAAAAAAATTGGAACATATTGTTAAAAAAATATTTGAGTGTAAATTATTGCTTTCATTCTTCTAATGATTGCGTGAATTGCGTAATAAGTGTGATAGATAATGAATCGATTTTAAAACGATTTTTTTGTAGATGCTAAGACGACTAAAAGAACCACGTTTAATTGGATTTCTAAGGCTACATTATGGGCTTACCTTGTGTGGGGACTTGAATGCATCATTGTAATAAAAGGTAAGTCTTAATATTAATAAATCTCTTTTATTTTCAATACAGCTGACCAGAATCCTTTTATGTGTACATCCGTTTCTTTCCAGCTTGATAGGAAACAGATGTATTCAGGGATAGGAAATTTACAAACCTCAGTTTAGATATAAAGTAATAACATTTGCAAGAAAAAAATGCCATGAAATTGAATTCAATTTTTACTGTGGAGGACGAGGTCAATTGATGAAATCATAAAAAGAACGTGATAGTGTATGTTTCTTTTGTTTCAGTGGGAAAAGAGCGTTTAGACAATTTCCAAAGTAGTTCCAACAAACGGTTCGACGAAGTGATATACAACATTATATTCTTGAGCATCCTTATACCGCACTTTCTTCTGCCCATAGCATCATGGCGGCATGGGCCTCAAGTGGCCATATTTAAAAATATGTGGACACATTATCAGGTAATTTAGGACTGAGTTTTTGTTGAAAATTGAAATACATTACTTTTGGACTACTTTCATTTGAGTGTCATCCAAACTACATTAACTGTACCAAATTTCAAGTCAATCCAATCGTTCCGAGAGAGTGAAATTTGAGTTTCAAGTAGTACAAACGGGTGCTCCTTGTTTTATAGACAAATATTTCATAGAATTTCGTTTCATAGAAAATGTTTCACATAATATTTGGTACATATATTTTAATTTCTAATATTATTTTTTCAAGTAGAAACACAATTTAATGAATTTTATGATATTATATTATCATAAAATTCATATTTTCATTTCACAAAGTTATCAAACAATAGAATTATTTTTCAAAGAATATTATTTGTTCAAATTTTATTAACGATCGCTTTAGCCTAGTTGGTAGTGACTCTGCCTACGAAGCAAGAGGTCTTGGGTTCAAATCCCGGTAAGGGCATTTATTTGTGTAGTTGTAGTTGCTCATGCACGAATATTTTTTGTTCCTGAGTTATGGATGTTTTCTATGTATTTAAGTATTTATTTATCTATATAAGTATGTCTATCGTCGTATAGTACCCATAGTACAAGCTTTGCTTAGTTTGGGACTAGGTCGATTTGTGTGAGATTGTCCCCTAATATTATTTATTTATTTATTTAATGTATTTTTTCATACCTAGTATTCTATTTCGTTGAAAATTTCAAAATAGACGTTAAGCTAATCGTAATTTTATTAAGGCTACGTCTCACGAGATATATAACTTAAAATATATAAGATGTAATATCATGTGTAGTTCAAGTTTTTTAACCAAATGTAATGGAAAGGGGGAGTGCAGAGCCCCCCACAAGGGGGCTTGGGGGGCGAAGCCCCCCGCAGAAAAAGAACTAAATGCTCCTTACTCTTGTAGGTTAGGTTAGGGTTATCTTCTGTCCCTTAGAGCGGAAATAGCGACACGCTGGCGTTCAGGTTAGGTTAGTTAAATAACATAATAATAATATGCCACTTCAAATCAATATCAAACTATAGAATTATTTTTTAAAGAATGTTATTTTTAATAGGAGGGTAGGTATGCGTTTTGTTAAACATATGAAATGAAAATTTTAGAAAATGTCATTCGATAGAAAGTGTTGCTTGGTAAAAAGTTTTTTATAAACTAAACAATATGAGGATAGATAATATTTGAATTAAAATTCTATAACGTGAAATTCTTAACATTAATTAGGTATATTTGAAACAAAAATCAAAGAACTTATATTCTTCAAAATAAATACTCTGCGTATTGATTATTTTATGTAATGATAATATGAGGAACATTTTCTACAAAATGAAAATCTATGAAATATTTTTCTATAAAATAGCGTACACCCTATACAAACATACGTACAATAATACAAACAGTGGAAGTTAAATAAAAGGTACCTACCTAGTGGTAAAAGACATTACAAGTTCCCAATCCGCACTGGGCCCGCGTGGGAACTACGGCCCTAGCCCTCTCATTCTGAGAGAAGGCCTGTGTCCTGCAGTGCACAGTGGGACCTGGGTGGGTATATAGCCTGGGACGACCATGAAAAGACATCCATTACACACTGTGACCTTTCCAGATTTTTTATAGGCTTTGAGAATTTTTATAACGGGAAAGGTATTAGGAAATATTCGATTCAGGCACTCTGCCAGCTACAACTACCGCAGAAAAATAGAACTGATCTGTTTGACGTAGAGGTTACTGCAGGCGGTTTTGCATTCAGAATTTTGGATTGACAATATAAAATAAATCTAGTTCAAGACGTTGGACCCGGTATAAGTTTGTGTATTAACTTGCGCTTAAAAGTACAACTAAGTAGATTTTCTTGCTGTAAGTAGCCCTAGTCTTACTATATTGAGCATAGTGACAGTGAGCTTCAGAGATTATTCTAGCCATAGTTCACCAAATTACACGCAAACTTTGATATTACATTGCGCCAGAGCAGTTGGAATTTGTGAGTGTTGCAGATTTTTAAATAACAAGATCACAAATTCAGTGGAAACACTATTAACTCGTAAATATTTTTTCCGCAGTTAAAATATCTGAAGATCACAGGCACCCCAATTGTATTTCCGAATCTTTACTCCCTCACTTGGGGTCTGTGTTTCTTTTCTTGGGGCCTCAGCATTGCGGTCATCTTGTCGCAACATTACTTGCAAGATGACTTTGAATTGTGGCATACCTTCGCTTACTACCACATCATTGCTATGTTGGATGGATTCTGCTCTTTGTGGTAAGAAGTGGTGTAAAGAGCTTTAAATAGAACAATAGCAGTCTTGCTGTTTCTACAAAAATGTTTTTGCTGTGAGGGTTGTCTTTTTTAACCTCTGAATAATTGAAAAACATGTGGCATTATATTTATAGAACGCACAGGATGATTTTCTTTGGTGCGATATGATATAAGATTAGTATTTTAGCTCATAGTCAGTTAATAGGGGATATTAAAATGGTTTAATAAAATTTAAGATGTTCATTTTGGTCACGACGAGCGTCCAATCAAGAGCAGGCCAAAACAAAGACGATGGGATGATTTGGATCGTTTTTACCGAATTTAACCAACTTTTGGCGAGGATATAGACGGGTGGAAAGAACACATTAACTTTGTCAAAGTATGGACATACTAAATTAAAAGTGACTATTAAAAAATAATGCATTAACATTGTCTAGCATTTTAGAAGCTTGGAACACTAATTTTGTATCATAAAATAAATTAAGCCTGTAGATAAACAAAAGTAAAAACAAAAAGAAAAAATAACAGTTTATTTCCAGTCACATAATCTTATAAACCTTCATGAATAATAATTAGCAATTTCAGAGATTGTGGTCTTAAACGACACTAGAGGCCATAAAATGTCTAATGCGCGGGCACTTGCTATAGCTTTCACCATCTGTTTCTGTCACCTTCTTATACCGTTTGACACAAAGAAATAGTGAATGAGATAGCAAGCATCCGCGCGTCAAACAATACGGCCCCTGGTAGTCTTCAGGATTTTCAGTCAACCTCCTCTTTTGATTTTGATTACCTTTACTTGTATTAATACAATGGAATAATGGATTTATATATTATAGATAACAAATAAAATAAATTTCAGGTACATTAACTGTAATGCATTCGGCACTGCATCGAAAGGGCTAGCACAGAACCTCCACAAGGCTTTGGAAGCTGATCATCCAGCGCTCATGCTGGCTCAGTACCGTCATCTATGGGTGGACTTGTCACATATGATGCAGCAGTTAGGTATGAAATCACTATAACTTTACGATATTAACTTATTTATAATTACTTATATACTGGAGCTTGTCTAAATTAAAATGACGCGCGCCCTCTATTGAGTCAGTTGATTTTGATGTGTGCGTGCAAATATTAATTACGACTCTTCATCTGTTTGTTGGGAGCGTCGACTATTATGTGAACTATGATCACTGTGCACAAGTGCTGATCGACAAATTGCATGAATAATCCTGTATGTAAATGCGGTACTATAGGGCGCGTCATTTCAAATTCGACAATACCTGAAATCATAGCTAAATATTAAATGAAATTTTCTTTGGAACTGACATATTTTTGATGCACAATTCTTCCTTCTTTTATTGAGACGGATTGGGAATTTCACCAACACCATTGAATTTCTCCGCAGGTGTGTGTAGTTTCCTCACAATGTTTTTTCTTCATTGTAAAACTCATGGTAAATTTAAATATTAATTTCGCACACGAATTCCGAAAAACTAGACAAGTCAAACTACTAGGTTGCCACGTCTATTTCTATTGCTAAAAAAAACGAAGTATGGTTTCCTTGCATAGCTCTGGTGGATACACAACCTTATACCACACAACTTCCTTACGGGCGATGTTATCATGAGCTGTCTCCGCCAGCGCAGATTTGCCGGCTTGATATCCTCCGCCTGTTGCACGATGCATTTATACCCTTTGTGGCAGTCCAAAGAAGGTAACCCAGCGACTTTGTAGATATTGTAAAAGGGTGTTCAAGTTTTTAATGCATTGTGGCCATATTATAATGTCATAAACTGATAAAGAAGCTTTTAATATGATGATTTTGGTCGTGACTTTAGGGTAATATAGGGATGATCGAATGAAAAAAAAATACAGTAAATAACAAAATAGCATCAACACAGTCATGGAAGTTAAGAGGATCGTTTACATTATTGTTTTGTGTGAAATATAGTCTTGTGGGCTAAATTGTCTTCGAGTGGAGGCTTTGGAGCCAGTAGAGGCCTAGGAGTAGACCAGAAACGCGGTAGAACGATGAGGTCAAGGAAATTTCAGGGTATGAATTGGATACAAAAGGCGTAGGACAGAGTTGAATGGATGAAATTAAGGGAGGCCTAAACCAGGATGGTTGAAAGAGGCTTAGAAGAAGAAGAGATTGATAATTTTGTGAAATGCATGCATGCGTGTTATTACCATCTAACGTAGATTGCTTGGCAAGCATTTAAACATAAATATGTAAATACATGAAGCGGTGCATGAATAGAACACTTAAATATCGAATGTGATGCTAATTTCATACCTTGGAATAAATTTCACAATCGACATATCGATAGTATCGATTACATTTCGAAAAATAACATCGAACTTTCTTACCAATGCATAGATTAAGAATTAAAGGCATTATTCAAGGCAAGGCAATTGTTCTTTTCGTGGTACAAGTGAAAAAACTATTTGAGTTTCAATTATTATTATATTCACATAAAAAATGAGTTTCTGTATTAGAAACTGACAGGAGGAAGTTTTGTTCCTAACTTCCAAGACCTAACAAATAATAATAAATAAATAAATATTAGGGGACAATCTTACACAAATCGACCTAGTCCCAAACTATGCAAAGCTTGTTCTATGGGTACTAGACGACGATAAACATACTTATATAGATAAATAAATACTTAAATACATAGAAAACATCCATAACTCATGAACAAATATTCGTGCTCATCACACAAATAAATGCCCTTACCGGGATTGGAACCCAGGACCTCTCGCTTCGTAGGCAGGGTCACTAGCAACTAGGCTAAAGCGGTCGTTAAAACAGGCCACAATATCATGAACATTTGGTATAAGTACAATGAATAAATGGCACTTATCAAAATCTAAGGCGTAATCTGGAGGATAAAATGGCTACGCCATTTGCGGCAGGTGGCATGCAATAAGGAGCTAGTGCCATCATCTGGGCCATTTTAAACAAGTTAGCAAGTAATCTGATGTTTGGAGCACGCTGGGGGAATTTTTTCGCTAAATTTGTTACTAACTTTGGGAAAAAATTATATTTTACGAGCTTTATGTTGTGCTTTATTTCCTTTTTAACCGACTTCAAAAAAAGGAGGATAAATTGGATGACAATGCAATATTATTATGACATGAAGCTGACCTGATGATGGAGCTGGAAGGTGGTTATAGAAACTCTGCAATAAAACGATACGGCCACATCGTGTTTGAACTCGTATGATTCGTATTGACGAGTACTTTGATCCTTGATGGTAACCAGGGTTTGACGATGGAGCTGGAAAGTGACCATAAGAACTTCGTAATAAAATGACATAACCCCATCAAGTTTGGTCTCATTTGATTCGTCTTGATGAGTACTTTGGTAACCAGGGGCAAATACAGTCAGAAAAAAAAACTTGTATTAAAAATATAATTTTAACAAACTCATTTCGAAGTCAAACGATTTTATCCTACTGATCTATTTATACAAATACGAGTAAAAAGCAAAAATAAAATATTTTTTAAATAAAAAATAAAAAACCGCCTTAAAAAAAAACAAAGTAAAAATGAAAAAAATGAAAAAATTGAACCGACTACAAACAAAAAGCATGAAAATATCTTTCCTCTGATCTGTTTGGCGAGCCTTGGGGGAGGCCTATGTTCAGCAGTGGACGTCTTTCGGCTGAATGATGATGATGAATCTGTTTGAAGTCGGTGACTCAGCATGAGCCTTTCTCCATACAAATGTAGTTCCCTCTTTCCGTCGTGAATAATTACATTAGAGAAAATATTTTTTCCTTAATCTATATCTACCACGGCCGTGTTCCTATGTTTTGATTTTTTCCAAATTCTAATTATTATAAGAAGTAGCAGCCTTCAAAAAATATGAAAATTCCCCAATCTGGACGTCATTTTCAAACGCTCATCAAAAAAAAATTACTCGTATTAACAATAAAACAAAAACATAGGGGCAGAACTAAAGCCTTCCTCCAATTATTTACGGAAAAATATTATTACTAGTCAAATTTTTGTGGGGACAACAACAGGCGACTACGAAATACAATTTTATAGGAGCTGCAGTTTTCCCTTTCCTACTGTACATAATACAGAGGAGTTGGAGTGAGATAACGACATTTAATTAAAATACCTATTTTTCAAAAGTCTCCCAGGCATCGTATCCTCGTAATAGCAACAATGGGTCCTAGTGGACCTGCCGCTTAAAGCACCCCGCGGCCTTACCCCATTCAAGTTGATGTAGTGACGCCATTAACTTTTAACAAACGAATTAATTTATTTACAGGTCGTGCTTATTCAAACATGTACGGCATCTACTGCATGGTCATATTCTTTACGACCACGATATCGTTGTACGGGGTGCTCTCCGAGATATTAGAACATGGCCTCAGCTACAAGGAGATGGGGTTGTTCGTGATTGTGGGATACTGCATGACGCTGCTGTTTATTATATGCAATGAGGCGTATCATGCATCGAGAAAGGTAAGTGTCTCAAGCATTTACCCTAAAACGGGGTAATACCGATGACTCGAATATTTCGCAGACAAAGTCGCGGTCAGCAGCTAGTACAGACAGACATAAACAGAGCTGCTTTTGTATTAATAATATTAGTATGGATTAACGTCAGAGATTGCGCAAAAAAAAGGTATAAAACTTCCTGTGAGGTTCATCCCACGCTTCTTTACGTTTTAATTACGTTCCAGCTTTCAGTGACTTTTTTTAATAATGACTGTCTTTTGTTTGTTATAGCAACGTTACAACTGGTAATTAGCAGTACGTAATAACAATGTTGCGGAGAAACAGTATTGTGACTTGCTGATAAAGTTTATTTCATTACCTTCTCATATTATGAATATGAAGGGTACCTACACATAAATTACCATGTCTATTTAGTCACCTAAGCAACTTTTTGAGTTATGGCGGTTTGAAAGTTACCATGGTAACTAATTACTATGGTAACCGTTTCTTTGTTGGTGAAAAAATACATATTATTTTCAGATATCCATATTTAATTTAAAGGTTACTTATAGTACTTCGCGAGCTCTACATTTTGAGATTAAAATCTGATTTTTCAAAAAAGTTGACTAATCATTTCTTTCTTTCCATGTACCCTTCATTATTTTGTAATCCTGCTAATCCTGCTAATATTATAAATAAGAAAGGCTGTGAAAATTTTTGGATGTTTGAATATTTGTCTAAATCACGCAAAAACAGCTGAACAAATTTGGGTGAGACTTGACGTACAGATTGACAAAAATTTTGATCAAGACATAGGATATTGATATCCGTAATATTTTAACTTGAAACGAGAATAGAGGGCGCTGTCCAGAAAAGTTGACATACGTAACTCGGCTTTCAAGATGGCTTTGCCCGAGCTAACGTTGTGTTTCAAAAATGTTACCGTACCTAACCTTTTTTCTGGCCAAAAGTCCTAGGATTGTAAATGTTTTTCATGAAGGCATTTCTAACGCGGAAAAAATAAGCAGAAAGTAGAACACATTGAAAAACTAGAAAATTCTATCTGGGACTATGAAGTCCACCCTGCCTAAACAACTCTCAAGTTTTAACAATAAAACCGACAACTTTCAATTTCGACCATAGGAGTCTCCACTCCACTACTGGAGCAAGTTATTAATGGCGACGTAGTGCAATAATTGGTAGCATACTCAGCGCGTTTAGTCTGAAAACGAGGGTTCGAACTCCATCCGTGCACCAAAAAAAAATGCTTTTAAAAAACCTCCGATTTCGTTGTGGAAACGTTCTGCCAAAAAGCAAAGAAAACCTGTTCAAAGCATTATGTCAAATTCACAAAATGCCATACTTACACATTTGTTTGTTCGCGTCTCTCCTGTAGGCTTATTGTCTAACGTTTTTGACGCTTGCCTTCGCAATCGCTATCTCTTTCTGTCAAACGGTATAAAACGTTGACAGAAAGAGATAGTGAAAGCGAAGGCAAGCGCCAAAAGCGTTAGACAATACGGCCTCTGGTTGACTGGCAAAAGTTAAAGGTCTATTATAGCCAATATTTTTAGTCAAGTCTGAGTAGGCGTGAGGGACGCCTGGCCATCTCTCGGCCCATTTAAATAAATCTTAAGTTTACTGGAGTTGCTAATTTTATGTCCACAGGAAAGACAACTTTTGTTTCTTACGCTTGCCTGAATATTTTCTCAGGTGGGCCACGAATTCCAGGTGCGTCTCCTCAACGTGAACCTCGGGGCTATCGACCACAGCACGCAGCGCGAAGTGCAGATGTTCCTGGTGGCCATCGCCAAGAACCCGCCTATCATGAACCTGGACGGTTTCACCAACATCAACCGAGAACTGTTCACTGCTGTAAGTTTGACTGACATCATCATCATCATCATCATTTCAGCCGAAAGACGTCTACTGGCTCCCCCAAGGCTCGCCAAACAGATCGGCCTTGCACTATCCGCATCCAATGCGTTCCCGCTACCTTCACCAGGTCGTCGCTCCATCTGCCATGTTTCACTTGCATGTCTTTTAAGTAAGTAACGCACAATACAAAAACAAAAAAACAGGCGGAGGTGTCTTTTCGGTAATGTAATGAGTGAGTATCCTTGCTCTAAAATAGTTTTCACTACCTATATTTTTAAAAACTTTACTTAAATATTCATTTTTTGTGTCAATTTTGTAACGACTAAACTGTATGAAGAAAACGTTATAAAATTGACACAAAACATTGAGTCGTTTTTTTGTCATCAAAATCAATAGCGCTCTTGATTTTAAATAAGTAAGAAAACCCCAAAATTTCCTCATTTGAAAAAAAAGGTTAATTTTTTAAAAAAACTATAAAATATATATTTTTTGTAAAAACTGACGTGCGTCAGAGTACATCATGGCGTTCCAGCCCTATAGACGCAGTGAACACGTTGTGCATTCTCGGCAAATCGTTTTCGCGCCCGCAGCGAATCGTTTGCGCGCCCACGGCAAAACGTATTAGGGCCTAAGCATACGGTGTTTTTTAAACGCGCCGCCGACGCGCGTTTTAGGAACGCGCTGTTTAGATCAACCGTAAGGCCCCTAGCACACGGCGTTTTTTAAATAACGCGCCGTCGACGCGCGTTTGTATCGATACAAAGACGCGATGCCGCTAAATCTTCAATCGATGTCGCGAAGACGCTATGGGGTAGATCACGTCGGGGTCACCACTTATATGGGGTATATCACAGGAGAGTTGACGAAGGCGATGTGCTAGAAGTAGAAAGGAATCAAGCATCAACTCTTTCCACCATATATATATTGACTGCTCAGAAGGTCAGAAGAATTAATATTATATACACAACACGGTAGAAAATACAGAAGAACAATTATAACAGAATTTAGTTAAAATGTACAGCAAAGCAAAACATGACAGTTAGTCACGCAGTGACGTGAGTACGTTGTAGGTTTTAAAAAATGACAACCATTTTCGCAGATGCGCACAACACTCGTCACTGATTCGCTCGCGACCACTGAGTTATATAATCCTCGCGACCGTTCGGCAGGCGCTCGGACGCGCTCGGGCGCTCGGCTCTGTTCGCATGGCGAACATTCGCGAGAGTGCCCGAAGTCTGCCGAACGTCTAAAACTAATGAGTACAGTCGCCACAACGCGTTAAAAATACGCCGTGTGCTTAGGCTCTTATGCGCCCACAGCAAACATGCCGCGAGTTCGCTCCGCTTCTAATAAGTTCGCAAACCGCCACTACCGCCAGTGTCATAATGACTCTGAGCGTTGCAGCTGAGCTGATTTTATCATTGTTCTTGCGGCATCAGCTGCTTCTAAATTTTATTGCATTTCTTTTTCGCTTCCGTTTGTTTTAATCATATTTTCATTTCTGCTTAGATTATTTTGAGTACCTGGGCGACCGAGCTCCGCTCGGGTTGAAACTCGGTGCCAAGCGTTTTCCCAGAGATAAGACCAAGCTAGATCAATTTTTCATCCCCGAAATCCCCACGTACCAAATTTCATCGAAATCGTTGGAGCCGTTTTTGTGATTCTGATTTGATTATATATATAAAGTATATACAAGAATTGCTCGTTTAAAGGTAATTCGCTTGCGTATTACGGAATTTAAAGTTTTTTTGTTACCTATATGAGAAAGTAGAACAACTGTCTCTAACTTTAAAACCATCGTAGGTAGCTAAGTTTTAACAATGTTTTAATTCCATTGTATTGGTTAATGTTGTTTAAAAACATAAGTAGGTACGCGAAAAAAAGCAGGCACAGCAACTACAGGGCACAGCCCTCCTATCAGAATGACAGTACTTGGGCCGTAGTTAAGTACGCTCGCGGGCTCAGTGTGGATTAGGGAATTCACTGACACCATTGAATTTCTTCGCAGGTGTGTGCAGGTTTCCTCACGAAGTTTTCTTTCACTGTAAAACTTGTGGTAAATTTAAATTGTAATTTCGCACATGAGTTCTGAAAACCTCAGAGTTGTGAGTCCGGGATTTGAACCCACGATTCTCTAATTGAGAGGCCATAGGTCAAGGCTGCCACGACTACCTGACTGTTTAACGTATTTAACGTTATTTTTAAAATGATTTAATAAATAAATAAATAAATATATATCACGGGACAATTCACACCAATTGACCTAGTCCCAAACTAAGCAAAGCTTGTACTATGGGTACTAGACAACGGATAAACATACTTATATAGATAGATACATACTTAAATACATATTAAACACCCAAGACTCGAGCACAAACATTCGTATTATTCACACAAATGTCTGCCCCGACCGGGAATCGAACCCAGGACCTCAAGCTTCGTAGTCAGGTTCTCTAACAACTAGGCTATCCGGTCGTCTTTTATTTACTTACCTAAAGATAATTTGTAGGAATTTTTTCTTCGTAAGGTAGGGACAATAATCTACTAATTTCTCTTTTTCCGCAGAACATTTCCTTCATGTCGACGTACCTCATTGTCCTAATGCAATTCAAACTGACGCTTCTCCGTCAAGGGGCACGAAAAGCGATTAAATCTGTCGCAAAAGCCGTTTTCAACACCACCACGACCTTAGCCGATGAAGAATATGAAGATGAAGAGTAAAAGAGTTTTAAATAGCTTTAATATACCTTGGTACGTACCTCAATTGCAAAGTTACATTTACACTTAGATTTAAACGTTTCCTGTAAAACAATAAGTTGTAGTGGTAGAGCCATGATGTAGCTAGCCGCTGCATCACGAATGGGCCGGCTCGTCCGGGGCAGTACCACCCTCTCACAGAACACCGGCGTGAAGCAGCAGTAATCTTGCTTGCGTTTCGTACGGTCAGTGAGAGTGCCGGGGGCCCAATACCTCACCCCTTCCCTCCCTCATTCCGTCCCTCTCCTTTAGGGCCGACAACGCACTAGCATCGTGTAAAGCGCTGCGGATGTCTATGGACAGTGGTGTTCATTTAACATCAGGTGACCCACTAGTTCGTTTGTCTGGCCTATCTAACATAAAAAAAAAAAAAAAAAAAAAAAAAAAAAAAAAAATTATCTTTCAGAAGAAGTATTAAAAGTAATTTACTACTTTTTTAGGTGTTAGATGAAAATGTACATAGCTACACCCTGTACAGTAATAAAGATTCGTGTCGTTTTATTTTAATACTTTTTCAATTCAAACTTGTGTAGAATCTAGCACATTACAGTCCCTTGTTAAGGCGGGCCGACGCCACGTAGGTAATGTAGGTAAGAAAAATGCTATCGACGACGACACTGTTTAAAACTTTCTCACATTACACAAAAGGACTTTTTGTTCCCACCCAGTTTAACATTCTTCTAATTTAGCAACTAAAGCAAGCTTCTAGTAGAGTTTCGGGCGAATAGTATTTACTTTCATTATTTTACCTTTACAAAGTTAAGCTAAAATACATTCCCTTCGCTCGTAAAGTGGTCATAAACAAAACTAGGTAAAAGAGTTTCCTCGTATCGACCGCGTTAGGGCAAAATGGGTACTAAATATATGTTACCGGTTTACCGCAAGAAGAATCTTATAGTCGAGGATCCGTACTAGAAGCGGACTTAACCCACCGATCTGTAAATAATTTTATATTAAATTTAATAATTAGGTATATTAAAAAATATATCTCCGGAGGTTTGTCTTAAAAATTCCTCGGCAGACTATGAAACCCTAAAAAAATACATCTATATATATAAAAGAAGAAACTGACTGACTGACTGACTGACTGACATATCAACGCACAGCCCAAACCACTGGGCCTAGAGATTCCAAATTTGGCATGTAGGTTCCTTATAAGGTCTAGGGGTGCACTAAGAAAGGATTTTTCAAAATTCACTCCCTAAGGAGGTGAAACGGGGGTCCAAAGTTTGTATGGGGAAACAAGATTCGTTCGCCTATTTTATTCGAAACTTCACAGAAGTACTCCTAATGATAAATGAGTAAACACGTGTTTCAGGTTTTTTGAGAATTCAACCCCTAAAAGGGGGAAAAGGGGTAACAAAGTCTGAAAATCAACATGGGTGTTGTTTCTATGGTTTATCGGGTCGCTGGTTATGAAAACAACAACGGTTTTAAAATTTGACGTGGCGGACGTAAAATACCATCTCCCTGGATGGGGTGCGATGGGGTTGAAATGTCTAATTAAACTAAATGACTGTTGATATATCAACGCACAGCCCAAACCACTAGACCTAGAGACTTGAAATTTTGCACATAGATACTTTATACAATGTAGGCATCCACTAAGGAAGGATTTTTGGGAATTCCCACGGGGACGGGAAAAAACGGGATTTATATATTCGATTCCGAGTGACCCTATCTCTGTAACTATAATAACTAGACTCTTCAAATTTGATACACAAGTAGGTATTATAATAATTAAAACATTAATTTCAGGATTTTTCAAAATTCCTACGGGATAAGGAATAAACGGGATTTATATATTCAGTTCAACGGAATCCTATGAACTATAATTACTAGACTCTTCAAATTTGGCATAGAAGTAGGTAATTACAATAGTGAAAAACAGTTTTAAGGATTTTCAGAAATTCCCACGGGATAAAAAAAAAACGGGATTTATCGTTTTACTGGTCGTAGAAAGCTGAAATTCGGCATATAGGTTGCTTGGGGAGTGTAGAGGAGGATTAAGAGAGGATTTTTCAAATTTCCCACGGGAACGTGAAAAAACGGGATTTTTCGTTTTACTGGTCGTAGAAAGCTGAAATTCGGCATGTAGGTTGCTTGAGAAGTGTAGAAGAGCATTAAGAGAGGACTATCCAAAATTCCCACGGGAACGGGAAAAAACGGGATTTATAGATTCGATTCCAAGTGACCGTATCTCAGTAACTATAATAACTAGACTCTTCAAATTTGATACACAAGTAGGTATTACAATAATTAAAACATTAATTTCAGGATTTTTAAAATTCCCACGGGATAAGGAATAAACGGGATTTATATATTCAGTTCAACGGAATCCTATGAACTATAATTACTAGACTCTTCAAATTTGGCATAGAAGTAGGTAATTATAATAGTGAAAAACAGTTTAAAGGATTTTCAGAAATCCCACGGGTTAAAGAAAAAACGGGATTTATCGTTTTAATGGTCGTAGAAAGCTGAAATTCGGCATATAGGTTGCTTGGGAAGTGTAGAGGAGCATTGAGAGAGAACTTTCCAAAATTCCCACGGGAACGGGAAAAAACGGGATTTTTCGTTTTACTGGTCGTAGAAAGCTGAAATTCGGCATGAAGTTGCTTGGGGAGTGTAGAGGAGCATTGAGAGAGGACTTTCCAAAATTCCCACGGGAACGGGATAAAACGGGATTTTTCGTTTTACTGGTCGTAGAAAGCTGAAATTTGGCAAGTGGGTTCCTTGGGGAGTGTAGAAGAGCATTAAGAGAGGACTATCCAAAATTCCCACTGGAACGGGAAAAACGGGATTTATCGTTTTACTGGTCGTAGAAAGCTGAAATTCGGCATATAGGTTGCTTGGTAAGTGTAGAGGAGCATTGAGAGAGGACTTTCCAAAATTCCCACGGGAACGGGAAAAAACGGGATTTTTCGTTTTACTGGTCGTAGAAAGCTGAAATTCGGCATGAAGTTGCTTGGGGAGTGTAGAGGAGCATTGAGAGAGGACTTTCCAAAATTCCTACGGGAACGGGAAAAACGGGATTTTTCGTTTTACTGGTCGTAGAAAGCTGAAATTCGGCATGAGGTTGCTTGGGGAGTGTAGAGGAGCATTGAGAGAGGACTATTCAAAATTCCCACGGGAACGGGAAAAACGGGATTTTTCGTTTTACTGGTAGTAGAAAGCTGAAATTCGGCATGAGGTTTCATGGAGAGTGTAGAGGAGCATTAAGTGAGGACTTTCCAAAACTCCCACGGAAACGGGAATAAACGGGATTTTTCGTTTTACTGGTCGTAGAAAGCTGAAATTCGGCATGAGGTTGCTTGGGGAGTGTAGAGGAGCATTGAGAGAGGACTTTCCCCGTATTAAGAAAGTATTTTCCGAAATTCTTACGGGAACGGGAAAAAACGGGATTTTGCGTTTTACTGGTTGTAAGCTAAAATTTCAAAATTCATAAGTTTATACTGTAAGTAGGCCGCAAAGGGCTCTTAAACTGACTTCAAAAAAAGGAGGAGGTTATGCATTCCATTTTATGTATTTTTTTATGTAGGTATGTTCACCGATTTCTCGGTCAATTGTGGACCGATTTTAAAAATTATTTTTTTATTCGAAAGAATATAATATACTCCTTAGATGGTCCTATTGTCACGCAAGCAATCTTGCTTGCATGCTTGCATACTTGCTTGCTTGCCTGTATGCTTGCTTGATATCTTAGTTCTTTGGAATTCTCATGGTACACGCGAGCGAAGCCGCGGGCAAAAGCTAGTTTTTTATAATTATATTTAATCTATACGTAATAAATCTGTAACAAGTCCGTGTTACTAAAACTATTATATTACTAAGGCTATTTAATAGCGCAATAGAACCTATAATATCTTCATCATCCCAGCCTATATACGTCTCACTGTAGGGCACAGGCCTCCTCTCAGGATGAGAGGGGTTGGGCCATAGTTCCCACGCGAGCCCAGTGATCTACTGTGTTAAATTTTTTTGTTGTATTAAATACCTATACAGTGTTTTCCGAAACGGTGGTAGATTCATCGACACTCATAAGTGATTGAATCGAAGCCAAAACTGAATGAAAATTCAGAATTGATTTATTTTTAAAACAACGATTTTTAGAATTATTGTTTGTTTGTCCGTATGTTTCTTCGCACTAATCTCAGAAAAGTTTTCATTGGTGTTTTAATCTTATGAGTGCAATATGTAATAAAAAATTCAATTTTAAATCAATCTTAGTCTGGCCAGGAATTTTTTGGCCAACCCACTGCAGATATTTTATGTTATGTACTTATGTAATACATTAAATTTGATATAAAACTCTTTTCATCCATTAAACAGATGGGTGAAGGTCGTCTCTAGTTCGGATCCTAGACTATTGCATGTCGTATTACATTGCGAAGCCGTAGAGCGAGAGTTTTGAGTGTGAGTTCGTACACAGTAATGTAACGCTACTAGGAACGCTACGTTTATAGTTTCATGTGGAAACAGGGCTTGTGAGAAACAATAGGACATTTATATGCGACGCTAAATTTAACTCTTCGTTAAAGGAAAACTTTGTGCAATGTAAAGTATTTCTTAAGTGTTTCAAAGAGTTTGTAAACGGTTGAAAAAATTGCGTTTTACTGGAGGTACAACTCGGGCAAGATTGTAGTTAGCACTTACCACCTGAAGGGGCGGCGGGGGCGGCCCGCCCCGAGTATCACCCACTTAAGGGGTGACACCGTGAACATCAGTAGTGCCACCTATAAAAAAACCAAAACTGTGGCAGAAATTATTAGGTACATTTATTTTTTATTTTAACAGTTTTGATTGAGTTTTGGGGTGACACCTACAATATCGGACCCGGGTGCCACCCATGCTAGCTACGCCACTGACTATTCATTTAAGTTTTTCTCAAAATTAAACATAATTTTGTTTGATGGTAATCAAAACAATAACAGTTGTTTCTGTGATGTCATTGTTATTTGTTCTTTTCTTTGAAATATATTGATTTTGTGAAAAACAGATGGAATTATTAATATTTTTTATTTTAGTTTTTTATGACAGATTTAGATGAAATTCGATATAAAGATAGCTGGACGTTTGCAATTAGATAAGCTACTTTTTATCCCGATTTGACCACGGGATCTATGTAAAATCCCAAAATCTTTAACCATTAGTGGTGCTAAGCCTAAAGTCATGAAAGTTTGCACGGGTGTTCATCATACAACGTAAATAAAATATGCCACTATGTTATTTTTGGGAATTCCCATGGGAAGTATCTATACTTCATTTAATTTAGAATTAGAAACCACAATAACATTATATTGCGTCTGGTCAACTATTTCTTACCTAGAAAATAGTAACATGACAAATAGTCTGGAAGCCGCAAAATAAAATTGTTTTAATGTCACTTTATTTGCGTGTCGTCAATTGTTACTCTAGTACAAATTGTAAAGAGATTACAGTTCACGAGCCGCAATATAATGTTGTTGTGGTTTCTAATTCCAAATTAAATGAAGTACATATAGTAGTATATGTGGCAGGAGCATGCTCTCGATAGAGACGAATGGCGGAAAAAGGGGAGGCCTTTGCCCAGCAGTGGGGCACTTTAACATGCTAAAAAAAAATATGTAGTAAAGTTTCGGGATTTCACTTCAACTGCCGGATGTAATGGTTTCGAGAGCGAAGCCGTAGATACTAGTATCTAAATAAATTAGTAGAGGAGACGTGGAAGATCAACCTTCACCGATCTGATAACTCAATGAGACATATTTTTTATTAAATATAATTTATAAACAAATATGCCTATGATAACTTGCCTGTCGAAAAGTGTTCATAGATTTTTTTTTTGTTTTATTGTGGAATGCCTTTAGCCATCTTCCAGCTCCATCATCAGACCCTGGTTACCATCTGGGATCAAAGTACTCGTCAAGACGAATCAAACGAGTTTAAACTCAATGGGGTAATTCGTAATTTCATTAATTCAGTATGGCCAAAGGCACTCCACAATAAAACGACACAACCCCATCGAGTTTGGACTCGTTTGATTCATCTTGACGAGTACTTTGATCCCAGATGGTAACCAGGGTCTGATGATGGAGCTGCAAGATGGCTAAAGGCACTCCACAATAAAACAAAATAAAAAAAAAGCTATGAACACTTTTCGATAGGCAAGTTATCATAGGCATATTTTTTTATAAATTATATTTGATAAAAAATATGTCTCATCAAGTTATCAGATCGGTGAAGGTCGATCTTCAACGGCTCTTAGACCAAATGTAAATATGTTATTATGTTTAAATTCTCCGTTCCTTCTTCCTAGCTACTAATACGACAAACTTGTAACTATTATACAACCTCAACCGCCGAAGTGCTAACTGTGCGTCTTAGGCACACTGATTCGCTCCCACCGCAGAAACTGTTAGATGTTAATTCCCTATAGAGATGGCGTGCCAAGATAGGGGAAAACAGCTTTGATTCAGAAATACTAGGTATAGTATTTTAAACAGCAAGTAGAAGACTGTTTGAAATAATTTGAATTTTGGTTACACCATGGTATAGTCGGGGTAAGAAAAGGTTCGCCACTTTTCGACTTTAACTCGTTGACATAGAGTCGAAAAGTGACGAACCTTTTCTTACCCCGACTATACCTATCTACCGCATTGCTTAGTAACTCATCCGAAATTTAAAAAAACAAAAAACCCGACTGCGTAAAAAATAAACTAAAAGCAAGCTAAATAAAAATGGACTCAAAAGATCTAATGACACCACACACTTCAAAATCCATCATCGAGCCGTTTAGGCTGCAGGGCGTGCCAAAGAATGATACATACATACATACATACATACATACATACATACATACATAAATACATACGCCCTGAAAACATAACCCTCCGGCAGTCGGGTAAATATACTTCCAATGTATAAAAGTCTCGTGTGCTTACCGAACTCCTCCGAAACAGCTTGACTAATTTTTATGAAATTTTTTGTCCATGTTCGGTAAAATAGGTCGTAGGCTATTTTTTAAACACCTATTCTTCGCAAACCGAGTCGCGGGCAACAGCTAGTCTTATGAATAAATAAATCAGACTTGTGTGGAAACATCATTACTTACAAAAACCTATAAGTTCTTCAGCGGTTTCTTGATAGAGCTTGTCTAATTTAAAATGACGCGCGCCCAACCATCGTAATTACGCACATCTGCCAAGAGAAATATTTCTCTTTTGTAGCATTGAGTTTCAAAAATTAAAGTTTTAAATGCGGTGGTGCGGCGCGTCATTTTAAATTAGATAAGCTCTACTAAATAATAATAAGTACTACATAGTAGTAGTAGCAGTAGCAGTAGCAGTAGCAGTAGTACTTTAGTTATTTTTGAATGTTTAAAATTTTAATTTTTAAAGAAAGTTTTTTTATTGACTAGGTATATTTTTTGTTTTGACTGTACAGTCGTTCGTAGAGCGTTCTCACAGTGAGCGTCACAATGATTTTCCTTGTCAAGCAATGCGATGTCGTTGTGACATTTTCTGTGAAAAGGTTCTACAGTGGGTCACGATTTCGTTAGTTCGACTGTACTTGCATTGTCATTCAACCTTCGTTTCCATACCAATTTTCAACTTAATTCGACCATTAGAAGGTTTGTTTCAGTCATACTCGTTGCCCTTGGCTTGTCAACGTTAGTAGGAGAATCACATAAGGTAAAACACCCAGCCTTTTAATAATATCGCCCAGTAGTCTGCCTATCTTTTGCACGAGTGATAAAAGGTAGGAAGACATTTTTCTTACTCTCCGCAGTCATTATACGGTCGACTACCGGTGCCTGGCTGAATACCGGGTATTGAAAGTAAATTAAAATTATCAAGATTACTTTTACTTGATATTTATCGTACTACGAGACTGGTCCAGCTCTAAGCGTTAATTTCTCAAAGCTTGACTTGGAACCACACTTTAAAGTGTAAAGTCGAGGTTTCCAGCGATCCGACACGTTTGCAAACAATTTAAGTGATTAATTTATTAAAAGTGAGAACTCGAGTGAAGACAAATATTGTAAGTTTAAGTTTTTAAATACTGATTCATACATTCATAAGATAACAACATTAATAGGTACATCACTTAAGAAATAGCCCGCTATTTACTTACCTGTTATTATACAGGGTAATTTTTTATTAAGTGCACAAATTTTATATGTGATTCAGTGTCGTTAAAATAACAAATTTCAGTAGTTTTCGTTAAAATATTAATCACTATTTTTTTTGGTTTTTCATAGTAACTCGACCAATTATTGGATGAATTACTATGAACAACCCAAATTTCAAAATTTAAAACAAAAATCTTGAACAAATTGTGATCTATCAAAGATACTGAATCACATATCAAAATGTGTGCACTGATTAAAAAAATACCCTGTATAGGGTGGCCAAATAACATGTATACACATTATTTTTTTAATTTTATTCTATGAAATATAAAAATTATTAATTATTTCGTGTTAAATATAGTATTAAAGGCCGGCAAATAAACGTGGAAAATAATTCAGACAAATATGCACCTCGAGCTGCATAGCAGATGTGAACCCTTTATTATTATTATTTATTTAAAATATGGCTTCTGTCCTATTGTAGGACAATTTCGCCAGTGTCAAAGTTAGCTCTCTTTGGGAGCGACTTTGTACGGTGATTGTAGTTTCTGCAACTTGATAGTAAAAATCCAGAAACCACGTGGAGACAACTTGCGCATTAAAAAATGTCAGACACGAGAGCAATATAGAATTTTGTGATCACTGTTAATTTTGGTTAAGTAATTGCCGCATAAAACACTATCAAAATTATACTTCAACTAGCCAAAAAAACAGAAATACCAAGATTAGATACTGTCTACATCCTCCATGTTCGAATGCTACAAATCGAATTGTGAACCCTTTTCATCGCGTTTTTCATCACATTTTTACTCTTCACTTTTCTTTCTTTTCTCTTCACTTTCACTTTTCTGGTATTTCAGTGACTGTCTGGAATATTTTGTTTTAATTGCTGAAGGTTCATTAGTCCTGTTAGCATAGACACGTTACTTTAGATAGCCCCACAGAAAAAATCAGGAGGTGTTAAATCAGGCGATCTTGGGGGCCAATCAATGTCACCGTACAATTAATTTTCTTAGAGTTTCCGCAATACATGATTGGGTTGAGTAGAACGTTTTAATAATTAAAACACGCTGTTCAGCCGTAAAATGCTCCATAACAAATTTTCCGTATCTAAACAAAGTAATTTTCATGCTACAACTGCCATATTTGCCGCCAAAACAAAATGGCGGCAAAAAAAAAGTTGTATACCTCCAAGTTGGCCACCCTGTATAATATTAAAACAAGCATTAATTAATTAATTGTTTTTGTTTTTTGATTTGTCCACGGTTTTTATTTTTTAATAATAACTTAAAAGTTGAAGTAGGTACATCTTATCTAAAGCGCAAGCTTTTTGTTTACTTACATAAAAGTTTCTTAAATTGATCTGTATTTACGTTTTTTTTTATTTTATAACAAATACAAGTAAACAAGGAAAACAGTTTGAACACAACAAATTAAATTTTTATATGAAATTAATGAATGGAACAATTTCATGTCAAGATTTATTCTGATTCAAATTAAAATTCTCAAAACGATGTTAGCAATATTAATTAGGTTTGTGAAAGCTTTGTGAAACGTTGTAATTAGCTTTCTTCAAAAAAGTCATTTCGTTACAGTGACTAATGATCGCCTTTGAATCAATCGCGTTTCTTCTTATAAATTAAAAAGAATTGCTGTCAGTCAGGCTTGCATGAGACACGTAAATAATATTTAAAATACTAGCTGTTGCCCGCGACTCCGTCTGCGAAGAATACGGGTATAACACTAAAGATAAAGATTTTTTTTTAAATTTTGTATTGTTTTTTCAAAAATAATTCATGGTTATTTCTTAAAATATTGTCAACCCTCTGATTTTTAAATATTTCCCATTAACTTTTGCCCGCGACTACTTCCACGTAATAGACTTATGTATGAATGGTCTGACTATGCCTAATTCATTGTTTTAGTGATCTAAACATTTTTGCATTAGTAACTTTAAAGTGAAACCAGTTTGGTACTTAAGTATCGGTTGGATGGTTTCAACGTCTTTAATGGATTTCTAGGTAGCATTTTTTTATGTTTTATATTTGTAGATTAATGAACAATTTTTCACTTTTACTGCATATTTAACATAACTTTAGTTAGATACATCAAGTCCTACGCAAAATAGTAAGTATATTCGGCATCACGTGCAGGCTCGAATAATAAGAATTATTATTCGTTGCCTGCAGGTGTATACCGACATCCAGTATGTAATTCCTATGTCAACACAGCCCCCATTGCACTCAGCGGTAGACTAAAAACCCGTAATTTGTCTAAATCATGTATTTTTCATTTATCAGTTATTTTTCCATGCTTGCGCTGCCGCCATTTACTTCTGGGGGTAAAAAATTGACTTTTTCATTCCCGTTTTATGAAAAGCTTGCTAATGGTTACTTTCAAAGTTTAATGGGTACGAATTAATCTCAGGCATTTCATTTATCAGCGAGCTAACAACTTGAGACAAATAACTTTTAGATAAGAAAAAACGTTGATTTTGTTGCCGTACTTTTTAGTTGTACTGCCATCAGATTTACAAATAGGAACGGTCGTCCTCAGAAGTTCTTTGTTACTTTCACTAACGTGACATATTTCAAACTTCACAATATAACTGGTTGTTGCGACAAAGTACTAAAGTGTTCAGCTACTTCTGAGGCTGACAGTAATTTCGAACCAAAAATTACTGTCATAGTGTTTTTTTTTAAGCGATGAAATTACCTTTCGTCTAACTTGCCTGTTTATTTATCTAATCTCACCGAGCTAACTTACTTAATTGTTGTGCTAATTAAAGAATACCTTACTTATATTTCATTATTTCTTTCTTGATCTTCTGTACGGTCAAGTGCAAAAATAAGTATCGATTTAATCCTCCCATCGTTATATACCTATACCTTAATTCGACGACATAAGAGCTATGGGACATATTTATGAGCAAGTTGTGTGCACCCATATTTTTACACTTGACACCAGACTTTTAAATAGGCTTATTCTTATTTCTATACCGATTGTTATTTTTAATATCGAGAAAAAATATTTTTCATTTAAGACCTCAATTTTATAATAGATTTACATTGTTATAACTAAATTAGTCTTTAAAAAATTCAAAACCATACAGATACCCTAGAGCGAATATTCGTCTGAAATTATGAATCAGCACTCAATATTTCAAACTTTCATCGGATAAAAATTCCAACCGCCGCTGAAATATGAAACGAAAGCGAATAATTAATTGAATTTACATTTTTATGACTTTGTTATTTGTATTCGACGATTTAGTTAAATAACAGAACATAGAATTTTTAGGACGTTTCATTGTTTGATTCTGAATTGCCTTCGATGTCTTTCTGTAAAACTAAATCAACGTAGCATCATCGCAACGTGTTAAATGTCGTGGAGAATGTTCGCGAAATAAGTTTCTATCTTTATTAGTAGCTGTTGTTTTAACAAAAAATCATGTTATATTTGTATTATTATTCAATCTACACACACATACTCGATTTCTAATTAATACAACAAACTTAAAGTGGGTGCATTCGTCTTGCAACATAGGGAAGTTAAATAAGACTGTGTTTGTTAAAAATTTAATTTTTACACAAGTTTTTTTACTGGCTGTTATCCAATTTATATATCCGCACCAACATAACTAAGTCAATGCCATTAAACGTTGCAGAGTGCCATCCTACGGAGATGATCCTTGCTGGACCATCCGAATTTCACTACCAGAGCCCCATTCCATAACAAAATACAAGCAAATATTATTAGTGAATTTCAATACAAAATAGCTAATACTATTAGCTTGTAATTTGTTATGCAATTGGGCCCATGTTATTGTATTGTCACAAGATTTACGCAAGTAGGTATCCCAAATTAAAGATCAATCGAATTCTAAGACATGGTCGAAAAATGGTTAGCAAAAATTTAAACCACAAACAACTTACATACAAACAAACTGGCACGTATGTTGCAAAAAAAATCTAGCGGTAAAGAATATAATCTCTTTATTTCGATAAAATAAGAATTTGTTTTGCCTTTTTATACTCATAAACACAATTTCAAGCATAAATAAATATATATTTTCTTCAATTAAACAAGTTGTGAGACTGCAATTCGCCACTATGTTCAGATAACATAAAAAACCGCCTCTTTTCTGACTGCATCGGTTAGTGAAGAGCTTTCAGTCTGAACAATTCATCCGCGTACCTGCTTACGAAAGAAATAACATTCGCCTGCACTGCGCAGTAATGCCGTCCCTTTAGCTCAATTTCAAGGAAATCTGAAAGAGTAGGTAGAGTCGCTTTTGGAACTAGATAAAGTTGCCACATTTTCAATCCAATCTTTATTTTGCTCGTTTGCCTCATTCTCTTAATAATAATTATCTTCGTAATAATATTAGAAACAAAATTGTTACAAACAACTCCAAAATAGTGTGGTTAGTTAATTAACCTCCTGAGGCCCAAACTATTTTTAGGACGTTTGTAACAACGACACCCAGTGTCCTATTTATAGGCACTTGTTATGGTAGCCCAGGACTTCAATTATTACAAAATCATTATATACCTTAAGGGCCTAAGCACACGGCGTATTTTTAACGCGCCGTCGA
Organism: Archips xylosteana; assembly: GCA_947563465.1. Classification (NCBI taxonomy): domain Eukaryota; kingdom Metazoa; phylum Arthropoda; class Insecta; order Lepidoptera; family Tortricidae; genus Archips; species Archips xylosteana. Next base: position 16,075,052 of record OX387356.1, read on the forward strand.
CGCACGTTTGTATCGATACATTAGTAAACGCGATACGCACGCGGGTTATTTAAAAAAAACCGTGTGCTAGGGGCCTAAGGTTGTGCTAATGGAATGAAAAACGCGCTGTAAAAGCGCGTTCCTAAAACAGCCGTTGCTGAGGCCCTAATATACATATTTTAGAGAATATAGTAATTGCAAAATAGTGCGTGTCCTTGACATTTGGACGCTATTTGATAAAATTTTAACATTAACTTGAGCTGAAAGAATTATATTTTACAGTCCTAAAAATAGGACGTTGGGCCTCAGGAGGTTAAATCAACAAATAAAGAAAACTTATTAGCGAGGCTTCACTTCGCATTACTTATTAAAATAAACAACGTATCTGTGACACCCTTAGTCCATGGGCGGCGGTGATTGCTTCCCATCAGGTGACCGCATACTCGTTTTCCCCCTTTCGTATAGAAATAAATAAAGTAAACATGAAAGCAGCCGCAATTATTTTTGAAGGTACTTATTTTAGACGTGTAGACTGTAGGGGGTGGTTTTAAATAGGTACCTTTTTCCTTTTAACATTCGTATACCTATTTGAGACAGCAAACGTCGTCTGAGGTTTGAAATAAACACGTGTTTTTACCCTACAAGCATAAAATGATCCAATGTGCTAGCTTTCGTTCAAAGCAGACTGATATTTGCATACAAAGTGCTCGACTAGGGACTGTTATTTTAAATATTCAGCTATTCCTAAAATAGATATCATCTTGCTAGGATCGCAATATGCGCAAATCTAGAAATGGAATTTGAAAATGTTTATTAAAACACCTTTACTTAAGTAAGCTGTTTATTTACAGCAGTGTGCCATTTTACTAAACGTCATCATAATCATCATGCATGATTTTAACCTAAAGCAGGACCTTGCTCACTTCTTGATTTATAATGATTCTCCAATGGTTTCCAGATCGCTCCAGATTCATTTGGCTGCTGATCGGAATATACTCACGTACCATTCCAAAATCACAACCGCTAAGTATACCTTATAGACACATAAAATTTTGCATGGGTAATTAATACCACCTTAAGTATTATTGAATTAATCACGACTAATACAAATATTTCAATTGTACCTATTATTCAGCAATAGGTATAGATAGCTAGCCGTTATTAGGTTATGAACATTATGAGAAGTTTAGATGTTTTTCATACAAGGTTAGTGAAATCAAGGACGGCGTTTTCAAGATACGATTTTTAGGACCTAATAACATTGAACCGTAGTAATCGTATAGGAATAATACTTTTTCTTCTGTACCAATACTTGCAAAAATATAATATATCTTATTGTCGATTGCAAGTCTAAGTTGATAGTCAAACTTTTACGGTAAACGAAACAAGAAACATCGACGTTTTATTCCATAACTCAAAGCATGAGATCGGGGTGGCAATGCGGGAGCCCACCTGTTGCTATGACAACAAATTACCGCTTTACATTTGCGGATAAAGCAAACCCTAACATTGAAGTAATAAAGACGATTTCTGAGGAACTTAACTTTACTGTAGGAAAGTTCTGGAAATAATGTTGAACATTGTTCAGCGTGCGTGCACATCTGCGTATGAAGACACTGTTTGCATTAAGTATTATTTTAAATAAAGAACCGTATTACCGGTTTGTGTACCGTTAATTTTGTCCCGGTTTGATTAACTGTTATGTAAAGGGTAGGGTAAACAAATTTTCATCTTGTGTTAGTACGCTTTCCAAAAACCAAATTGCAATTTTGTGGTACAAAAGGTTAAAAAATCTATCAAATACATGTACCAACTTAACCCTGCCTGTAGTTTGGATTAGGTACGCAGCTAAAAATATAAAATGAACTGAAACAATTACTTTGCTCACCCGCGATCATATGATAGTTACGTTTATGCAAGAACTGGGTGTTCATATAGTTCCTCCATCTCCACACTGTAGAACACACACAAATCATATAAACCCAACTATCACCACCACCAAACTACACTGACGCGATTCGAACTCAACCAGAGCTCATCTTCGGAGTATCGCAACCGTTCACTATGCTACCTAATATTATTAAACTCAATGAATATGCAATCAGAAAAAAAAATTGTTTAATTTTTTTTTTATGAAAGCTTATTTTAGTCTGAGTTTATAGCTTATACTAAATGGTGCTCAGAATGACATTTCACCACGTCGACTTAGTTGGTTATACTGCTCATGAGTGCCGGTTAAACTTTACCGTCAGTGGAACCCACAAGGCACTCATGAAAGGAGTAGGCAATGGACGCTTTTCCCCTTCCAAACAAATCGCAGACAATGCCCAAACTCGGCATGGGACCTGTTTATTTTTGTGCATATTTGGCATTTGTGTGGCAGGTTTTGTTTTGGTATGATGTAGATGTAACAAATATTGATATGAGCGTATAATATGGAATGTACGTAATAGTGCGTATATGAGTACACTCGTACATCCCTCTACGAAAACTGGTTGAAAAAGCGTAAGTAGTTTTATTAAAATTTTATTTTAAATAGTACCTTTTTGCTGGCTGTATTTCCGTGGTTATCCAAGCTAGATATTCTGTAAATTTGTCTTGTAAAATTTGGCCTTAACCAACAAAGTAGCGTTGGAAGTAAAATAAAAACTTGTAATTGGCTAAGTTGGATGTGTTCTTAAGTGGTCCGGAAAACGCGTCGTCCGTACGCCTCCACGATGTGGACTAACGACCTGGTGAAAGTAGCGGGTTTGGGGGATGCCTACGTCTAGCAGTGGTACGTCTTTCCACTGACGATGATGTTGAAGACGCCAAGGTCAACTCTTGTTATTAGTGCTTTACGGTAGAACCACGGTCTACTCTCAGTTCACTAGACGTATGAATAATGCATACTTAGTATTATTATCAGAGTCTACTCAGCTTGCTATAGGTTATTTACCATCGGTTTCACAGGCGATTGCCCTGGAGGTTGTGACTGTTTGCATCCTGTCTGCGTTTACATTGATTTACATTAGTTGTTTTCATTGTACGGTCAAGTGCTAAAATATATATACAATTATTTCATACTAAATACAAATTGAAACATAGATGCACTGAAAAAACCCCAGAAAAAAGACCAATGCTGGGAAGCATTGCGATTGATTTGAGGAAGGATTTCTGCAAGGTCCTCAGCATTCCATGCCGCGTGCCTTTCCCCTACACCATCACTGGTCAAGAGTTAAGCCACAAATTTTTCCTATGCATCATACATTCCAGCCTGCTATCATCACTTTTGCAGTGATACAGTTCATCTATGTTCAGTTCTCATCGCGAAAAATCAACACTCCTTCTAAACTAACCTATATATACAATTCAATGTCGTCTATGGCTTTAAAGGGGGGATGAAAATTTCATTGATTTTGCCGTAGGATGCACCGTTTTCAAGATATTTGACAAAACACCGGTTCTCGTCCGATCACCGAGGTTAAGCAACGTCGGGCGCGGTCAGTACTTGGATGGGTGACCGCCTGCTTTCATTTTTGTTTTTCGAATGTTTTGTTATGACGTTGTCACGTTAAACTATCGTCCGTAAACTGACTTTACAGACAACCGGTTTTTTAAAGGAACCACAGTCCAAACCCTCTCATTCTGAGAGGAGGCCTGTGCCTACATTGGGATGCATACAGGCCCAGATGAGCGGATTTTGTTTATCAGTGAATATCGGCCTTTATCCGGCTGTTGATGATGATGATTGGACACGTACCGCTTACGATCTTAAGTTTGATTACAATCTCTAAACTATGTATTTTCAAACCTATGCACGTTATCTTTGCAGATAAAGACAGATTAATTTAAGCAACACCATTAACTTTCAAGTTATCTGTTAGGGATTTCAGAGCTGGCAGGATACCAAACTGAGCGCCGATTCTCGGAGGCAACGAGTCTAATCTCTACCATGATACTGTGAGGAAAGTTTAACGTATTTCAAGGGAATTTCAACAAGAAGATATATCTCTATTGCAACGAGAATTGGGACCCAGCTCGTAATTGCCAGTGAAACTTACTAGCAATTTGTCTACCTGCCTAAATAGATTCCAATACGCTTACTTTGTTATTTAGCAAGGCATCTGGGTACGGGAATTTAGCTAAACGATCTTTTAAGTGTTTGAATAGCCCGCCAAAATGTGCTGCAGTTTCTGCATTTCTGAGTTGCCAACGAATATACGAGTAAAAGGATTATGCAGTTTATACATTGTAAAAGATTTTGTGGCTCAGAAAAGTACTGTAAACATTTAGCTGTTGAGAGTTTTGTGGATTATTTATCTGTAGCAAGTTACATTGAGTATAACTGGAAGTTTTTAATTACTCCCATCTTATTCATTGCAAAATGAAGACTTGATGAAAGATGGATGACACACATCACGCCTTTATTTCGGGGCTACTTTTAGCAATTTTAGGTTAAATGTTTGATAAAAGAAGTACAACGGTGACAGGTTATCGCCTACAATATACTTTAACCTATTTCTTTAGTGGTTTCTTACGACATCCACGGAAGAAATGGAGAGGTAGGTATATCCTAAACCCTGTCGGGTAAACACGGATAAAATTCATAATACAACAATTAGATTCATAATATAATAAACAATTTAAACTTTTTCCCTGTTAATAATTAAATAATTCAAACAGTTCTTTGACTACAAATTAAATATGAAGATTTACGGGCTGTTTAATAAATAAATGTAATGCCGTCTCCGTCTATTCGAAAAAAACAAACAGAGACGGCATCACATTTAACCGTCAAATGAATTTGATCAATGGATGGTGAAACAGGGTACTTATTCTACTTATTTTGAAAAAGTTTATCAAATCTATAGAATACTTCAGCTTCAATTGGGTGCGCTTAAAACACGATCTGTAATTGTCGACCCGGAATGAATAACAGTAATGTACGACCCAAGCCCACAATGCCATAAGGCCATGTTTTGCTTAAAAATAATCGAATTAATAATAATAATAATGTTAGATACATGATACGCACGAAAAACATAACCCTTTCTTGTAGTCTGGTAAAAAAGAGGCTCCGGGAAATGCGTGTGTTCTCCTTACTAAGCGTTGTTCCTGTTTGGTAAAACAGAAGATATCTGCGATATTTGAATCCCATAAAACAAGCTCCATGGCGCATACAGATACGCAGGTTTACTAACCATAAAGATTCCTCCGACAAGATTTGCTTTAAACGATTCTGGGGAGAAAAACTTGCAATAAAATTGGCAATAAAATAGATGTCAGGTACGTACCATTTTATTTGTTCTGGGTCATTAGGCCAGACCCAATTTATGGGTTTACGTCTGAGCTGTGCTGGACGAAAGGTACGCAGTTAAACTATTTCGGGCTCACTAAGATTTAAGGTAAGTTACGGTTCATGGAGTTTATCGTGTTGTGTTGTGGCTATTTCGTCGGATTGCCTGTGATCAGAGAGTCAAAGTATACATGTAGATGTCCAGGGGCTAAATTCAGGAACCTGGCCCAACACTGTTTTTGAGCGGTAATTCAATCGTTTGCGATAGGATAGGGATGAACTGCTATTCAGGAACGCCAAAAATCACTGGTTTGCGAGAGGTTTGGGCTGAGATTGGGATGAGCCGTATTTATTTATTATTAAGTAAGTAAGTAAGTTTTTTTTATTTGCTTTAAATGTGGTTAACAATAGATCTAAAAATACATTTAAAATGATCACACATATAGCTGTCACATAGCATGCAAAAAATATATCTTAATCTAATTCTATTTAAAGAAGTAAATTAACATTTTTATTAAAATTGTTGTATAATTATTAGCTCTATTCCATCATGTCATAAAAGTCATAAAAACATATAGAATTAATTAAATTAATAATAATAGTATAAAATAGCACGTTACTTACAACAGTCATAATCAAAATACTCCTTAATATTGTAAAAATTGTTATCTATAAGCCATGAATACAATGTCCGCCTAAATCTTTGTATGTCACAGATTTCCTTAATGTAAATCGGTAAATGATTAAAAATTTTAATTGACATTATATAACAGTTATTTTTAAAGAGTGCACTGTTACATTTTGGTCTTATTAACTTGTAAGGATCTCTACAGCGAAGTTTTGGATTGACAACAAGTTTTGTAAATAGATTTGGATTTGTCTTTACAAACATCCCCATTTCCAAAATATACATACTAGTCAGGGTAAGCAATTTAAGTTTCTCAAATAAAGGTCTACAGGAGTCCAAGGGTCCTTTACTACAAATAGCTCTGATGCATTTTTTCTGGCTAATAAACAATTTTTTTTCTGGCTAATTCATTTATTTATTTACAAATCGAATTAACAGGAAAATAAGGCTCATCCCAAGCTCAGCCCATTCCTACCCTCTCGCAAACGATTGAATTACCGCTCGCAAACCGTGTTGGGCCGTTCCCGAATTTAGCCCCAGGCTGACTCAAAACCAAAACACAACGGTGACTGGGTAAGAGGTCAAGTTATACCAGTTGTAAAAGTCCATGTCACTTATACTAATGCATGCAGGCATGCGGTATAGAGTTAGATTACTTACGTTAAATGTAAGTTCAGAATTAGATATTTAAAATAATAATAACGATTGTCACTGTCAAGGTAGAGCAGGTGAGACCCTAGGGGTTTAGATTGAGTGAAACAAAATGAAGGTTTAAGACGTATATTTGCCCCTAGGGCTTTACTGACAGAAAAATAGATCTCGAGGGTCGCGGATTCGAGAGTTGAGTGGGAAAGCGTTTCTTGGCAAGGCTTCCCTGGATTAGGGTCCGAAGTGTAGACTGCCGGTGCTGGACGAAGGCTGGAGACAGGTAGTGGCCCCAGGGTCAGCAAGCGGCAGGAGTAGGTCTTGCCGTACGAGCAAGGAGAGGTCTTCGGTTCCAGGCAGCCAGCCGTAGAAAGAGCGCAAGAGGAGATGTGCGGATGTTGGAGTGGTACCCAGATTCCAATCCGTACTATGCCGCCCTGAAATTAGGTCTTGTACAAGGGGTTCAGGTGGTCTTTTTCTGCCATCCATCCAACCGGCGTGAAGAGAAGCTTCCTAACCAAGTCAGCCGTAATCGTTGGAGGTGGTAGAAAGAAAATCGTTCTTATTTAAGTGTCATGGACAATTTTTCTTATTTTTAGGGTTCCGTACCCAAAGGGTAAAAACGGGACCCTATTACTGAGACTTCGCTGTCCGTCCGTCTGTCACCAGGCTGTATCTCATGAATCGTGATAGCTAGACAGTTGAAATTTTCACAGATGATATATTTCGGTTGCCACTATAACAACAAATACTAAAAAACAGAATTAAATAAATATTTAGGGGGGCTCCCATAAAGCAAACGTGATTTTTTGCTCATTTTTGCTCGATATTGATAACGGCAATAGGTAGACGCTTGAAATAATCACAGAATATTTAGTAATATATTCACTTTAAAATTAAATAATTAAATTAAAATAAAACAAATATTTAAGGGGGCTCCTATACCACAAACGTGATTTTTTTATAGATAACTAGCTTTTGCCCGCGACTTCGTACGCGAAGACAATAACGTAAGAGTTGTTTGCATGAAATTTGGCACACTGGTAGTTTATTACGTGGATTAACACATAGGGTAATCCAGGAAAATGTAAAGTTCCCGCGGAATTTGAATAAGTGAATTCTAAAGCCGGTAAGCCGCGGTGGCCTGTGGATTGACCTATGGTCTCTTAAGCAAAGGGTCATGGGTTTGAGCCCGGGCTTGGACCTCTTGAGTTATTCCGAATTCGTGTGCTAAATTACGTTTGAAGTTTACCATGAGCTTTTCAGTGAAGGAAAACATCACGAGAAAAGCTGCACACACCTGAGAAGAAATTCAATGGTATACACCCGCGCTGTACAAATCGCACTGGGCTCAAGTGGGAACTAAGGCCCAAGTGTTCTCGTTCTGGGAGGAGGCCTGATTGAAACAACAACATTCTATCCCGGGAAAGTGTACCTACAGCATACCGCGGGATAGAAATAACTGTCAAAACATTTTGAAAATCAGAGACAGTGTAGCTTTTTATTAGTGAAATAATTTTAAAAATCAGCCCCCACGTTCTATTCACTTATTTCTATCCCGTGGGAATTTTGGATTTTCCCGTAGAAAGTAGCCTATGCCAATCAGGGATATTGTAGCTTTCAAATTGTAAAATATTTTTTAAAATTAGCCCCAAAGTTGAATTTACTTATTTGGATCCCGCGGGATATTTGCGTTTTCCCGTAGAAAAGTGGCCTAAGCCAATCAGGGATATTGTAGCTTTCGAATTGTAAAATATTTTTAAAAATCAGCCCCTAAGTTGAATTTACTTATTTCTATCCCGCGGGAAATTTGCATTTTCCCGGAAAAAGTACTTTATGTCAATGAGGGATACTGTAGCCTACTATTGGTGAAAGAATGTTCAAAATCAGCCCCGAAGTTGAATTCAGTTTTTTCTATCCCACGGGAATTTTGTATTTTCCCTAAGAAAAAGTAGCCTATGTCAATTGGGGATAGTCATATTAAATCATATGAAATAATTTTTAAAATCAGTGCCGAAGATGAATTTACTTATTTTTATCCCGTGGGAATTTTGCTTTTTCCCGGAGAAAAGTACCCTATGTCAAACAGGGATACTGTAACTTACTATTGGTAAAAGAATTTTTAATATCAGACCCAAAGTTGAATTCAAATTTTTCTATCCCGTGGGAATTTTGAATTTTTCCAAATAAAAAGTAGCCTGTGTCAATCGGGAATAGTCATAATCACAGAGTGTGTAAGAATTTTTAAAATCAGCCCCGAAATTGAGTTTATTTATTTCTATCCCGTGGGAATTTTGCATTTTCCCGGACAAAAAGTATCCTTTGTCAATCAAGAGTAGTGTAGCTTTCTAATACTGAATGAATTTTTAAAATCGGCTCAATAGTTTCAGAGATTCCGCTACAAACAAATAAACAAAGAAAGTTGAGATATTTCCCTATCCCGTGGGAATTTCGAAAAATCCTTCCTTAGTGCACCTCTACAATACTCAAGGTACATGTGAGCCAAATTTCAAGACTCGAGCCCCAGTGGTTTAGGCTGTGCGTTGTCTGTCAGTCAGTCAGTCAGTCAGTCATTCAGTCAGTCAGTCAGTCACGGTACTGTTTTATAGGTATAGATAGATAGAAGATAGATGGTACGGAACCCTTGATCGTGCGCGAGTCCGACTCGCACTTGGCCAGTTTTTAACTTACGAATAGATCATCATCATCATCTTTACAGCCGTAGGACGTCCACTGCTGGGCATAGGCCTCCCTCATTGATGCCCAACCATTACGATTGGAAGCGATTTGTATCCACCCTGAACCTGCGGCCTTCACCAAATCGTCCATCCATCTCGTTAGTGGACGTCCCACGCTGCGCTTGCCAGCTAAAACGAATATTTACGAATAGATAATTTATTCAAAAACCGTTACAATACCGAGGAAAGATAAAAAGCAATGTTCCAAAGTTTCACAAGCACAAACATTCCATGTTTTCACAATTTGTCCTAAACGTTGTAAGCGGCAGTTTGTTCAGTCAGCTTAGACTAAACTATAATCTTAGTGAGTTTCCGTGCCAAGCCATGTTTCTAGAGTTTCACCACTTTCGTGTAAAACGCGGAATTTTGTATAAATATCATCATCATTTCACGAATGACGTTCACTGCTGAACATATGCCAACCCCAAGGTTTTCCGAATAGATCGGTCCTGCGCCATCCGCATCCAATAAGTTCTCGCAACCTTAACTAGATGGTCGCTCCATCTTGTTGGAGGCCTACCTTAAATACGTCTTTCAGTCCGAGAACCATTCGACAACCGTTTGAAAAATAACATACGAAGTTACAAATAATACTCCAATCTTTTTACTTACTTTAAAGTTACCTATATTAAATTTTTCTTGTATACTTAGTAGCGGAATGAAAAGGTTCGTCAATTTTCGACCTTAACTCGTTGACGTAGAGTCGAAAAGTGACGAACCTTTTCATTCCGCGACTGTACACTGTACCACTAAATCGCGATAGCCTAGTGGTTTGACTTAGGGCCTCTCAATCAGAGTGTTGTAGGTTCAAACCCGGGCTCCCACTTCTTTTTTTCGGAATCTGTGTGCGAAATCACCCAACCAACCAACCCACCCAATCAACCGTATACCTAAGAAGTGGTATTCCCTGCCTGCGACTGTGTTCCCTGAACACTACTATTTGGCCGCTTTCAAGTCTAGGGTGAATGAGTATTTACTAGGCAAGCGTGCCTCATCTTCGCTTTCCATCAGGCGTGATTGTGGTCAACGTAAGCCTATTTAATATAAATAAATACATTTGAATTTCACCATGAACTTTATTTTAGGAAAAAATTGTGAGCAATCTTGTGAAGACATTCAATAGTGTTGTGAAGTTCCCAATCAGCAATGGACCGGCGCAGAAACTACGGGGCGAGCCCCCTCATTCTAAGAGGAGGCCTGCGCCCTACAGTGGGACGTATAAACGCCGAGCATTCTTCTGTCTTTTCCCATGTTGTAATTAAAAACCTCAATTTCGCTATCAGTTCCGCTTTCACGGCATTTAGACATAAGTTAATGAAAAATCTTTGTCATCTAAGCTTCGTTTAAATGAGCTTATACTTAATCAACCTCAGGTTCAAATACGGCACAGGAGCAATTACCTAAACGACCACCAAATCGATTCTCAGATTATCTTCCTCAATACCCTCATCACCGTCAGGTATTGCCAATCAAAATTCAAGATTATTTTTCTTAATATCCCTAATTAAATTTAGCATCCCTCATTCGCATTAAGCCACTGGCAGGCAAGTTAATTGGATCGTAGCTGGCAATTTATCTGCAAGGTAAACACTCGACGGTCGTGCCGTCGCCAAGAAATTCAATTAATCCAGGTAGAGGCTGCATGTCCTTGCCGCGGTGTCTGCAGCATCATAGCGCTTGTTTTGCGGACTTACTCGTTTACTTTCTTACTTGAATGAGTTAAAAAGCAATAAATGTGCAGTAATTAATATAAGTTTTATTTCTCTGACAGACATCTATTCTTGACAAAACATAATACCAAAGACAACACCCACCCTCAAGAATGGATCCATTAATTAATACAAACATAAGAACTAATTAACTCAATTTAACAAAACAACTCTACTTACTTGAGTTAAACTCTAAACTTGAGTCTACTTGTGACTAAATAACCAAGATGTGCAACGCTATAAACATTATTTGGAATTATAACTGCTACTCAGTCGCATAACAACTCTTAAGATATAGTTCATAACGTTACATGTCTTATGCATACACCAATATCACATAATACATATTATGATAGTAAATTTCTCATATTTTGAATGCTGGATCTGTCCCACCCTCAATCAAAAGATGCTTAAATAAAATAGTAAATTTACTTAACTCTCTAACCTAACCCTAACAATCCTCTCAACATTTCAAAAGTTTGTCGAGACACAGGTTTAGTTAATATATCGGCTAACTGTACACTCGTATGAACATACTGAATGTTGACAATTCCTTGAGTAATCTTTTCGTTTATAAAATGATACTTAATATCTAGATGTTTCATCTTTTTCAGCTGTTCATGCGAATTGCAAGCTTTGATAGTGGACTGGTTGTCCTCATAGACAGTTACAGTATAATTTTCATGAATTTGCAATTCTGATAACAAATTTCTCAACCAGCAAACTTCACTAATACAATGCGTGAGAGATATATATTCAGCTTCACAAGAAGAAAGTGCAACTGTGGTTTGTTTTTTTGAGGTCCAAGATACCAAATTGCCATAGATTTGTAAGCAAAAACCCGACGTTGACTTTCTGTCTAGAGTATCATCTCCCCAGCTAGCGTCAGCATAAGCAGTTAATAGTTTTTCACCTGAATTTCTTTTATATATCAATTTTAAATCTATAGTACCCTGTATGTACCTCAGTATTCGTTTTAGGCAAGTCCAAAGTTCATTACTTGCACAGTTTTGAAATCGCGACAAGTAAGTTATGCTAACACACAAATCAGGTCTGGTACCAATCATAGCGTACATTATACAACCTATCAGCTGCCTACATCTATGCTCTAACTCGACACTTTCTGATGTTTCTTTCTGTAGCGTTGAGAAATCAAATTTCGGATCCATAGGAGTAGTCACGCTATGACAATCTGACATTTTAAATTTATTTAAAACATTTTTTAGATACTGGGATTGGTTCAAAGTAGTGATACCATTCTGTAAGTCTTGTTGAATAAGAATTCCAAGATATAAGCTAGCAAGTCCCAGATCTTTCATTTTAAATTCATTTTTCATGCTTGTTATAATTTTATTCAACATTGGACCAGAACCAGTACACAAAATGTCATCTACAAAAACTAATATGTAGACCTTACTACTGTCATTGACGTAATAATATACACAACGGTCACTTTTCGTTTTTGAAAACTGTTGGTTTAACATGAAGTCATTAAATCGCTCATACCAAGCCCTAGGTGCGCTTTTCAAGCCATATAGTGCCTTATTTAATTTACATACCTTTCCAATAGGTACCACAAAGTTTTCAGGTAATTCTACGTAAGTATCATCCTTAATTATGCCATTTAAGAAAGCGCTACATACATCAAGTTGGTATACTGGCCAGTTGTTTTTATTACACAAAGCTAATAATGATTTTACTGTAGCTATTTTTACAACAGGCGAGTATACGTCACAATAGTCTAACCCTTTCTGTATAAAACCTCTAGCGACTAATCTAGCTTTATACAAATCAATTTCATTATCTTTATTTCGTTTAATTTTGAAAACCCACTTAGTGTCTATAATAATAATCTTATTATCAGGTTTTTCAACAAACGACCAAGTGTCATTTTCAGTAAGAGCTTTCATTTCAGCCTTCATTGCCTCCTCCCATTTACAGGCATTTGGAGACGTCTGCGCTTCTTTCAGAGACGTCGGCTCTGCTGTATCTAGGAAAGTGAAATAGGACGTATCATAGTCTTGTAGACGGAGAGGTGGCCTCAGCGTATTTCTAGGCCGTAGAGACCTAGTGTTCGAACCAGCAACTGAGCGATTATTAAGGTCTTCTATTACTTCTTCTGACGATATTACTTCACAAGTATCAACAAACTCGTCTTCAGATTCTTGAACGCTGTCAGTTACCGAGCTTGTTGTTGGTTTATTTGATTCAGTGTCGGTGAGCTCAAGCAACACTGGGATATTTTGTACTTCATCTACCACAGAGCTCTCCATTAACATAGTAGGTGATACTATCACTTCTCTTTCAATCGAGAAGGTATTATTTTCTGGATAATAAATTTTGTAGCCTTTTGTGTTCTCACCATATCCCACAAACATCCCTTTCTTACTCTTGCTATCGAGCTTCTTCCTTTTTTGTTTTGGGATATGAGCCCACATTTCTGTGCCGAAAATATACTTAAGGTGGGTAACATCAAACTTTTTTCCATAGAACAGTTCATAGGGGGTTTTACCTTCTTCAGGACTCGTCCCTGCCCTATTAATGACATACACGGCCGTATTTACAGCTTCCGCCCACAGGTTCTTGTTAACTTGGCTTGCTTTCATCATCGTGCGAGCGGCCTCCATTACAGTGCGCATTTCACGTTCAATTTTACCATTTTGAACTGGCGTGTATGCGATTGAGATTTGATGTTTAATTCCTTTTGATTCTAAGAGTTCTTTCATATTTTTGTTAAGAAACTCACCTCCACCGTCCGTGCGAAGAGTTTTCACCGATTTACCCTCATTATCACTCTGCGCGAGGTATATTTTTATGTTTGATATAACTTCGCTCTTATGTTTGATGAAGTAAACAGTGCGGAACCGAGAAAAATCATCTTTTAATAGGAGAAAGTAGTGCGAACCTCCAATAGACTCTTCCTCCAAGGGTCCACATAGATCTGCATGTACAATTTCTCCTCGAAAGCTTGTCTTATTGGTACTTGAATAGGCCGGAGTTTTCGAATGTTTGCCTTCAATACAAGCTGAGCAGAAGTGCTGCTTTGTACATGTGATTTTAACATCGTTGTATTGGAGTATTCTTTTTGTATAAACGAAGTTTTGGTGGGCAAATTTCTGATGATATAACAATATTTCACATTTATTATTGTTACATACTTCAACTTTGTCAGACTTGCTTGACAACGCCATAGTTTGTTGTGACGGTTGTGACATTTTGAACATCATTTTAAACAATCGACCTTCACGACGGGCTAGAGTGACAATTTCATTGTTTTTAAGAAACTTGCAAAGGTTATTATCTGAAACCATTTGCAGACCTTTATCTAGGCAACTAGCAGCAGAAAATAGATTTACCTTGAGATTCGGTACATAGAGAACCTGTTTCAGCTCAACTATTTGCCACTTCTGTCCGTCAAATGCTTCTAGTCTCACATTGCCAATACCCATAGCGTTTATAGATGTACCATCTCCCATCTGTACTGGATGGTCTTGAAGCTCTTCGTAGTCACACATTATATCATTTCTTCGAGTCATATGTTGTGAACATCCGCTGTCCATATACCAGAAGTCTTCTATTTGATTCAGTTCAGTTGCCACTAAAGCAATAGGACTCACTTGCTTCTTAGGTTTATTGTTTTTCCTGAAGAAACAGTACTTGGCTATATGACCCGGTTTCTTGCAAAATTCGCAGGTTTTGTTTTTAAAACAGTCTTTCTTCATATGTCCTGCTTTGCCACATGTTAAGCACTTGCTAGCAGTACTTCCATGAGTGACGAGTGCGATCGCCACATCTTGTTCAACGCTACTTTTATTTCTCTCCTCTTCAAGTAGGAGTCGTGATGTCAGTTCATCTAACGTTTGCTTCTCACTCAGGACAGACTCCCATGCAGACCGAAAATATTTGTACTGCTCGGGAAGTGACATGAGGATCTTGGTCATAGTCATTTTATCTGAAATGGCTTCTCCTGCTTGTTTAAGCTTGACACGGATATCTTCCAGTTTCGACAAGAAGTCGGATACGGTGCCCTCGTGGAATTGCATTGTAAAGAAACGTTGTTGTAGAAGATGAATGCTGACTGTGGATTCTTTGTCATAAACAGACTTCAGTTTCGTCCACATATCATATGCGGTCTCACAAGATAGAATATGGGCTTGTGGACCTGGCTCCATACGGGTGACAATAATGGTTTGTGCTTTAGCATCGTTCCGGACCCATGCGATCACCTCGTCTAGTGATTCCGGTTTTGATACCGGTTTTAGTTTTTCACCCGACACAATTTCATATAACCCCTGGCCATTTAAAATTACTCGTGTCTCAAATTTCCACGTTGACCAGTTTTCGCCATTTAATTTATTCACCGTTGTAGCAGAAAGTGATGTCGCCATTTTCTTGTTCTTTTTATTTTTGCTGTGTAGCACCCGGTCGCAATACGACGTTACAAGTCGTTTTCGTTTATAATAGCGTTACGACACGGTTTTCCTGCAACATTTCTGGCCCATAACCAGTTAAAAAGCAATAAATGTGCAGTAATTAATATAAGTTTTATTTCTCTGACAGACATCTATTCTTGACAAAACATAATACCAAAGACAACAGAATGTCTTTTGTTAAGCAATTATGTATCCAACTAATGGAATTTGGAAATTGACAATGGTCTGGGGATGCCGTTTTGTAAATAAGAGTTTAAGCACGCTTTACACATACCTTTTTCTTAAGTCCCACTCGGGGGGAATAAATGGGATATATTTTCTCTTCACAGGCCCTATCTTCGGAACTATAATTATTAGAGACTTCAAATTTATCATATAATTAGGTGATTTTAACAGTAAAAAACTATTTTTAGGATTTTTGGAAAACCGGGATAAGGATAAAATGGGATTTTCATATTCAATTCAATGGGCACCTATCTCCAGAACCAGAAAACCTTTAGGCTCATACAGGTGCAGTAAAAAGGAATTTTTGAAATATCCCGCAAGATAGAGATCGGAAGTTGACCATTAATTTTATTCCAAATATTGTGCACGCACAAAAACAAGTTTCAATATATTAATACTAGCTGTTGCCCACGATTCCCTCTGCGAAGAAAAGGGGTATAAAAAATAGCCTACAACCTATTCTCAGACCTACCACATATAGACAAAAAAAATGATAAAAATTAGTCAAGCCGCTTCGGAGGAGTTCGATAACAAACACTGTGACAGTAGATTTTTATTTAGAAGATATTTTCTTCATCAAAATTACGGACAGACAAAGTTTATTTCGTGAAAATTCAGTATTGAAAACATACGGTATAATATATTATGTATGTACTTAAGCAAGTGTAGGTGGAAATATCTTGTGCCACTTTGTAGCTAATCATTATATTGTGCCGTCAGGTGTGTTGATAACAAGCAGCCAAACTTCGACTTAGCCTTGCGTCTTATTAGAACTTTGCAACGTCAGAAAACGTGAAAAGGCTTTTTAGTTGATATATAAAATTTCTTAGGTAGGTATTAGGTAACCAAACCATATTATCGTTTACTTTACTCGAAAGTTTGTCTGTCTGTGTGCCTGTGTTCGTATTCTTTACACAAATATCTGCCCCGACCGGGAATCGAAACCAGGACCTCAAGCTTAGGCTTGTGGTCAGGTTCTCTAACCACTAGGCCATTCGGTCGTGTGTATTTAGATACTATATGTATCATTTAAATTTAGATACTAGTACGTAACTATATTCGTCGATTGACCTCTTTCTCGAAGTTGCACCTACCCAATTGGATTGTATGTCCCAGATAGATATAGTCGTCAACAACTTCGAGCAAAGTATCTCCGATTACGACGGGAGTTGGTATAACATGGGCGTTCGACATGACCTTCGTCTTGTCCATGTTCAATTTAAGACCAACTCTCTCGGAGACTCTTCCGAGGTCAGCGAGCATCGCACTGAGGTCCTCCAAGGTCTCAGCCATAAGCACCACGTCGTCGGCAAATCGAAGGTGAGTGAAGTATTCGCCATTTACATTGATGCCACGCCCTTCCCAGTCCAGAGTCTTGAACGCATCCTCTAGTGCAGCGGTGAACAGTTTCGGAGAGATAACATCTCCTTGTCTGACTCCCCGCTGCAATAGAATGGGCTTCGACATCTGATCCTGAAGTTGGACGGACATTGTGGCGTTATTATACAGACACTTCAGCACTTCGATGTACCGGTAGTCTACTTGGCACCGTTGGAGAGACTGCAGTACAGCCCAAGTCTCGATCGAATCGAAGGCCTTCTCGTAGTCCACAAATGCCAGGCAAAGGGGGTGGTTATACTCCTCGGTTTTCTGTATAACCTGCCGCAACGCATGTATGTGGTCCACGGTGCTAAAGCCTTTTCGAAACCCGGCTTGTTCGGGAGGCTGGAAGTCGTCTAACCTGCGCGCGAGACGATTCGTGATGACTCTCGAAAACAGCTTGTAAACATGGCTCAGAAGTGAAATGGGTCTATAATTCTTCAATAAGGTATTATCGCCTTTTTTGAAGAACAGCACCACTACACTTCTGTTCCATGCTTTTGGTGTTTTCCCTTCACGGATGGCGGTATCGAATAGTTTCTGAAGGGCTTTGAGGATCGGTTTTCCACCCGCCTTCAGAAGCTCGGCTGTTATTCCGTCATCACCAGGGGCCTTGCCATTCTTTAGTTGTTTGAGAGCCGTACTAATCTCGTACAGGCTGACGTCCGGGATGTCTTCGGTATAGTGCCGGGTTAATCTAGCTCTCGGGTCTTCAGCTAGATCCATGACGGGTTTCTTCGTTGATGTGTACAGCTGTCCATAGAACTTCTCAACTTCTAACAATAGCTCCGGTTTAGAGGTCACGATCCTACCTTCATCGGTCTTTAACTTTGCCAATTGGCTTTGCCCAACAGACAGATTCTTGGCAAAAACTTTAGAGCCTCTGTTGCGCTCTATCGCCACTTCAATACTATTAGTATTAAACTGGCGTATACGAATGGCGTATCGACGAATTAGACTCGGCTGGGCAGCGTTCGGGAAGCTCCGCAATATCTTGTCATCCGATATACCGCAGTGTCTCAAGTCAAAAGTCTTTGACCAGTGTGTGTTGCCAGTGATGACTTATGGCACTGAGACGTGGCCGCTAACGATGGGTCTTATAAGGAAGCTCAAGGTCACTCAGAGGGCGATGGAGAGGGCTATGTTTGGAGTTTCTCTACGGGATCGCATTAGAAATGATGAAATCCGCGCGAGAACTAAAGTCACGGACATAGCTCGAAGAATCGCTAGACTTAAGTGGCAGTGGGCAGGGCACATCGCCCGTAGAACTGACGGCCGATGGGGCCGAAAGGTTCTCGAGTGGCGTCCGCGGACCGGAAGACGCAGTGTAGGTAGGCCTCCAACAAGATGGAGCGACGACCTGGTGAAGGTAGCGGGAACGCATTGGATGCGGATGGCGCAGGGCCGATCTGTTTGGCGAGCCTTGGGGGAGGCCTATGTTCAGCAGTGGACGTCTTTCGGCTGAAATGATGATGATGACGTAACTATATTGGATTATATTTAAAATTTACAATAAGCTTTACGGTGAAGGAAAACATCGTGAGTAAAGCTTTACTCATCTGAGAAGAAATTCAATGGTGTACGTATGTTAAGTTCCCAATCCGCACTGGGCCCGCGCGGGAACTACGGCCCAAGCCCTCTCATTCTGAGAGGAGGCCTGTGCCCTGCAGTGGGACGTATAGAGGCTAGGATGATTATGATGTGAAATCATTTTTGTTCACAATTATCGTAATCGTTTTTTTGCACTATACACGGTGTTGCAAACCACCGATTTTTTAAATTTTCCGTTGTTTTCTAGTACCTATCAGCTTTCACTGCCCAGAGTCTATAAAGTTTCTGAATATTATCAAACATAGGAACATGCTATGCATACAAGTTGCGTGTGACAGAATAGTTGGTATAACATTTTTTTCCTGTGGGCCACAATCTTCATAGTTATGCAATGTGTCAGAATTTACTTCAAACGGCGCCGTTGACTAAAGTGTTAGTCGATATCAAGTAGGTAATTAAAATGAAAGCCATGAACAAAATATTTCAGAAAAATACGCTAACAACTTTGTTTTCCACATGGGCATTTATGAACCTACACACATTTCAAGTCTACGAAATAAGAGTTCAACACGATCGATTCAATAATACCTACGATATTACAAAACGCTCTACAAACTCATAACACAGAGTTCCCATTCTCGGTAGCTCTTAATATTGACGCTGAAAGCATCAACGTACTCGAAGCCATTTCAACGCGCTGGAAATGCGTCATTCGCGTCATCTCGAACGCGTCACAGCTTTCTGAAACAACAAAGAAAAGCTCGTAATTGGTAAAGTAATGGAAGTGATCACCGCTGCCCCTAGGTCCCAAAAGCATTTAAGGTATTGGAAATAATTAGCCAAATTAAAGGGTTTGAGGGGAGGGATAGCCGAGGGGGCTAAAAAGTTTTCGAATGGCGTCCACGGACGCAAAAAAACGCAGCGGAGGTAGGCCTCCAACAAGATGGAGCAACGACCTGGTTAAGAGGATACGATGGCTGAGAGACTTTTGAGAAATAGGTATTTTAATGACATGTCGCTGTCTCGCCCGAACCCCTCCGTGTCAGTACTGTCAGTACAGCGAGAGCGGGACAACTGCAGCTCAGACCGTTAATAGGCGCGTAAAATTGATCAAAACAGCATTTCGTAGTCCCCTATTTTCTTCTCGAAAACTGGACTAATAAAATTATTTTTTTCAAAAATTATTAGAGGACAGATTTAACTATGCCCCTATGTTTTCCTTTTTTTGTTTATATGAGGGATTCTTTTCTGATGAGAGTCTGAAAATGACGTTGAAATTGGGCAATTCTTTCAGTTTTTGAAAGCTCATATTTCTTATGTTAATTTAAATATAGAAAAAAACGAAACATAGGGCATAGCTGTGGTAGATACAGATTACACAGTAAAAAAAAATTGGCTCTAAAGCCATTATCCAGGGAGGAAACAGGGGACTACGTTTGTATGGAGAAATGGTGCGCATCGTATCCTCTTAAGGTTGCGGGAATGCGTTGGATACGGATGGCGCAGGACTGTTCTGTTTGGCGACACTTGGGGGAAGCCTATGTTTAGCGGTGGGCGTCTTTCGGCTGAAGTGATGATGATGATGACAATGCAAAGTGCCATCTCTTTTTAGTTTCTTCATTGAGTTCAAAGATGGCGTTACTGTGTTAAGCAAAAGTCAAAACGGCAAAAGAAATAAAAGATACGTAGACCTTTATAGTTATAGTCTTTGATCAATTATAACTGAAGATACACATTGCCGAACAAAATCCCCTTCAAAAAATGTCCGAACTTTTTTATTTGTTTGCATAACAATTAAAATCATCACCTACACAGAAAATTGAACCTAGTCTTTACTTCATTACAGTCGAATTTCGGTTGACACTTGACAGCTAAACTTGACAATTTCACGCAACGTACTGAGAAAAAGAAGGCCACTTTTATCAAAGTGGCGCTCATTTGGCTCGGACATTTTCGGGCGCGCGACTGTGGATTTACAGTTATAATTGATCAAAGGTTATAGTAAAAGTAGTAACAGCAGGTTTAATCTTCACTTCTTCTTCTTTTCTTCTTCTTTCTTCTGTAAAGTAATAGGCCGCAAACCCAACTGTAATATAAAAGGCAACCGTAACTGACTGATCTATCAACTCACAGGCCAAACCACTGAACGGATTGTGCTGAAATTTGGCACACGGATAGCTAATTGTGATTTAGGCATCCACTAAGAAGTGATTTTTCGAAATTCCCACGCGATAGGAAATAAATGGGATTGATATTTTTGCTTCAAAGTGGCCCTATCTCCGTAATTGTTAGAGACTTTAAATTTTGCATGCAAGTAGGTGATTATAACAGTAAAAAAGTTATTTTAGGATTATTGGAAAATCCCACGTG
Organism: Archips xylosteana; assembly: GCA_947563465.1. Classification (NCBI taxonomy): domain Eukaryota; kingdom Metazoa; phylum Arthropoda; class Insecta; order Lepidoptera; family Tortricidae; genus Archips; species Archips xylosteana. The sequence goes on from OX387356.1 coordinate 16,095,988, forward strand.
ATAAGAAAAAAAACAGGATTTATATATTCAATTCAATGGGGCCCTATCTCAGTAACCATTCTTTTCGGGTCAGAGAAGTGCAGTAAAAAGGTTTTTTTTTTACTTTCCCGCGGGATAGAGATCGGGAGTAGACCATAAATATCGATTGTACGCGGAAAAAGTCGCGAGAAAAGCTAGTTATTTTACAAAAAAGTTTTTTGACGACCTATTAATTTAATCTTCCTTGTTTCTCATAGCATAGCTGAACAAAACAGTGTCAAAAAGCACGGTAAATGAATTACGCCATCAAACATGACCCACGAGCAAATTGACAGGCCCCATGACTAACGTGATGTAATGTGTGGCGAAATTACACAAGATGGATAACGCCGATCCGGTAAAGTGACGGGTCGCAATGAGATTTTGATGGATTACGGGGTCGAGTTTTCGGCGATGCGACCCGATCGGCCTGATGAAGATTGCAGTTCGTTAGCACTTAGCAGTATGGCCGAAGTTGGTGTTTCGTTTTGTTTTAAGAAAAGTGGTCATTAGGTAAGCTATCCAATTATTGTTTTTGGTCTGCAGAGGGAAAGTATAGGTCGGTACCGTGCGACCAAAGTTTAATAAGAAAAAGGAACTTGAAATCTCATTTCTTCATTGACTTGTAGGGATGAGGCTTAATTTTCCTCATTATACTTTTTCTAAATACAAAACGGCTGTTAATTAATCTTACGTAACATGCCTGCACTTATCATTGGGCCTAGTAGGTACTATTATATGAGACCAAATAATGTAGTGGATATAGCATTCTGGTCGACATTGACAGCGGAAAACTGCTTCACATGTAATACGAGCACAACGTATATTCTAAACCTATCATCTCATTCATAAATTTAATAACTATCTCGATACCTAACTTAAGTATGCGTACCTACTTGCTGCATAGTCCAATTGCTAATTTTCCAAGTTTCGGTAGAAAATTTGATCTTTAGTTGAAGTTACTAGAATAAAATAAGCAAGAAACTTTCGTATTCATCCATTCGTGGTGTCCACATACCTACTGGAAGACGAAGCGTGGTTAGGCGTTACATAAGGTGGACTGATGACCTCATGAAATTTGCAGGAGTCTGTTGGATTCAGGCGGTACGCGACCGGTCATTAAAGCGTTTTGTGGAGGTCGTCTACGTCGAGAAGTGAACGTCTTTCAGCTGACAGTGATGATGATGATTAATAATATATCCAACCCGTAAGTGCACAGATAAGTGTACAGATAAGCCCACTTAACACTAGCTAATTTCATCAAATATTAATTTGTCAAAATAGTAAGTTAAAATGTAAAGTAATTTTTCACTTCTCATGCTCTTAAAATGTTACTTTAGTCTCTGCATATCGGGACTAAAGCTCTTTTTTGATCTCTTGGGATTAAAGTAATTTTTTTTTATTGACTATGGAAACCCCTTTACTGCCAATCACGGTGTTTTTGAATGGAGGATTATCGCCATTTTCAGTAACTGGGTATAGACAATTTTAAAGCTTTCCACAGACCGAAGCGCGCTGCGGACGCACTGTAGCGCCCTGCGCTTCGATCTGTGGAAGCCTTTAGGGCGTGGAAATAACCTCAAAATGACAACTGTATAAAAAATATTTAAAAAATAATAATTTCGTGAAACACATTGAATAATTACGAATATTAATCTATTTAATTATAAAATATTAAAGATGAATTCATTTTATTTTGCATGTAAAGAAAGATTTCCTTTAGCTTAGGTGTTTTTTAATTTGTTTTTTTTTTTAAAACGCTGAATTGGCATATAGAAAATAAACTTAAAAAGTCGTTTCTTTATTCACGGGTAAGTGTTTCAGTTAACAATATATTTTGTGTGTGAACTAAGATCAATTAGGTTAATTTATTTGCCGATTCTAATGAATGAACAATTATCATTCTTACATACATGCATAGTCCAATTAGTTTTAACATCTTAGTCTTTAAGTTAGAATCTTTTGGCTAATTATGCAAGCATTTAAAGCGTCACTTTACAAAAAAATATAAAAGAAAAGACAGCGGTATTTTTTTTGCTATTTTAATTTTGAACAGATGTCCATTGCTCGTATTGAGCATACGTTGTAGAAAAGTAATTTTGTACGTCGTTTTTTTCCTCGCATTCAAAGTGAAAAGTAGAGTGTTTAACGCGGGACTAAACTACCATAATGTCAACTCGAATTATAGCGTCCCTCGCTATCGCTCGGGTGGCTAAATATCTCGTGTCATTATGGCTTGTTTTAGTCCCTTGTTGAACAATCTACCGTAAAAACTTACAACTTTGCCTTTTCATTATAGCTTTGCCCACCGCGTCACATTTCAGTAAAAGCGAAATGTACCAAAAATAGTTACAAATACACTTACATTATAATCTGTGGCTTATAGCTAAACATATTGCTGGCAACACTAGCCTATCGGTTGACGCGTATCTATCTTCTGTCACGCGTGAGCTGGCTTGGAGTGCGGACGTGTTTTTTGGCGGGCCAATTAGGACGAAAAAACTTCGAGTGTATTTTAAGCCAGGAAAGTCCCACAAGTATTTAATTTTAACTGTAACTAATATTCAGTTTAAAAACGATGTAGACAAAATCTCAACACCTTATCTCTATTAATTTTGTAATAATGGTATTGGGCAATGTCATGAACGTTTTTTCGTATTACTTTCTTCAACTTTGCCCAGCAAAATTTTACCCTTAAGGTTGTCACTAGTATGTTATATAAAATCATCGTCATCATCATCCCAGCCTATATACGTCCCACTGCAGGGCACAGGCCTCCTCTCAGAATGAGAGGGGTTGGGCCGTAGTTCCCACGCGGGATATTTTGAAATGATATGCAATAATACGTATTTAATTTTATTTTACTGAATATAAACAAACCTAATAAATTCTAAGTATTTTTTTTCGGTATACAACGTTCAACAAAAAAAAAGGAAAAAATTAGATGCCAGGGCCGTTACGACCAAATTAAAATATTAATATCATACTGGACTTTATTTAGTCGTAATCGGGTAAAAGCAATAAGTAAAAATTGACAACCCTAGCATATCCAGGATTTTGTATGAAGGATTTCAAATTTTTTTTTACGACTTTGCCCACACGATTTTGGAGGTAAAATATATTACTTAAAGGACTAATAATACGACACAATGTTGCTATGCCTATTCTAGATTATTAGACTTTAAGAATCATGACCATAAAATTGATAATCCCGAAGTTATAAAAGTGTAAACAAATGTGGGCAATCTCGAAATTTTTTCAATATTTTGGCCCGCCTGTTTGAGGCCCGTTTTCTAGAGTACGGAAACTCATTTTAAATGTAGTGTTCTCATCGACACAAAGAAAGGTATGTCAATATGTGAGTGCCACAGATAAAGTTGCACAATATGGACCAATTGACTCTAAAAAAAGTAAAAGATCGCAAAAAGCGGGCAAAGTTGTACGTTTCTACGGTACTATTATATATCTCACCTCTAGACGTCTTCCTAACTTGACAGAGGAAGCCCTTTCACTAACTCTTGAGTTACCTATTGTAACAAGTTTATTGCTTACTTCAATTTACATGACGAAAGTCATTTCTATATTAAATCGTTCTTGGAAACGTGATATTAATGATTCTGCCGTTAATTTATTTGTTAAGTATTCAATTGAGTATGCAAATTAGTTCTCTGTAACTTAATAACGTTAAATCGATGAATATCTCGTAAGGGAAATGGCGTAGATAAATTACAGTTTTCATTAATGTTTTGATTAAATTTAAGGTGTTCAGTTGGTTATATCACATTTTAAAATTAAATTAATTAATGCTTGTATAAAATAGGTAACTATTTTTGCGTAAAATCTAAAAATTAAAAAAAAGGAACACGATTCGTGAAATTTTTCTTCTGAAAGATTTTTTAAAATTCACAAGCTCTATCTTAAGCTTTAAGTGAAACAAGTGATCACCTTTATTTTAAGTAAATGTTGTAATTAAGTTTTCAGCAGCGAAATAGTAACACACAACAAACTATCATCAGCCAATATTTATCAAAACTTTGCATCCAATTTATCTGCTCGTTACAGAGTTAAAATAATTCATGCCGAGTTAATCTACCCAAAGTCGTGAAATAAGGAAAAATTGCTGTACTATCTACCCTCGCAAAATAAAGGACACTATAAAAGTTGAATAAGTGGGTGTCTACGAAAAGCTTTTTAATTCTGCCTGTACAGAAAAATTCCTAAAACCTTGAAAAATAACCTTAAGTTTCTTTATGATTGAAACTCTTACCTAGTTCTGCAAATCATCCTTTAAAAACTGCTTAGATAAAAAAAATCATTTTATAAAAGATTGTTTTTAACCTTACCAAGGAAGGATACTTAAATATGCTACGAACGAAATAAGTCATCCCGTTTTCCTTGTTTACAAATTTAACCGTATAATGCGAAATAATGAGTAATAATTTCCTTGCGTTCGATTAATTCAGCATGGCAAAGGAACCACCTTAATTGAGAAGGAATTCCAATAACGAACAAAACACTGGCCGAAAAAAAAAACATATCTGCCGCATTTTATCAGGAAATTGCTGAAGAGCTATTACGCAGACAGTAGCGTCTATACGTAAAATTAGGTTGCGCTGCTCCACTCGTCTAGGGCGGCGGCCGGCCCTATCCTAGGGGGTGGTCGGGCGTAGTATCGTAGCAACCGGCAGCATCCCTGGCAGTCTAGTGCCGTGCCTCGCCCTCGACGCCCGCGCCACGGCTCGTGCCACTCTCGCGCCCCAAGTGTTGTGACGCTCCTCGGCAAAATGTTCATGTTATTCATTCTGCTAACTGTGTATCTGATTACGCTGTGCCACGGTTGACGCGTGATGGATTCGATATAATCTCTAAGATAAGCGTTTATTGCGAATATCGCTTGGTTTGCGACGGAGCCGACTCTGATACGGTAAGTCTGCGTTCTAAGTTTTGCTATTGATATTTTACTACCGGAAAACATTGACAGCGGAGTGTTGATTAGGCCGGAATTCGGCGTCCAATTCAAACAGACTGTTGTCTGTTCAAAAGCATGTTTTCTTTTCTATTTTTCAGGTTTGGTAGTGAAATAATGGTGCTTGTGATTATGTCGTTACAATAATGGTAATGGTTCTATCTGCGGTACTTCAGACATTCTCTGATGCGTCACGCCATCGCTCAAGCACGCACCTTGCTTGATTAGTTAGACATTTTTCAAATATGTACATCGGATATTTACAATACGTCTGAGATATTAACCTTGTATAACGTCGGTGCGAATGACAAAATCGCTATGTAATTTTGACTTACTTTACAGGAGACCAAAAAAACTGTTTATATAATAGTATATACAACTTTTGTCACATCTGACTTTTTTAAATAATACAGTAGTAAGATTTACATGATTTTCACGAAAAAATAAACAATTTTTCCTCGTAGACTTTTATGATATTAACAAAAAACCAGAATTTAGCTACATAGCGACTTTGATTTGGCTTACTTTAAATCGCCATGTGCCAAATGTACACATAGCGTAGTTTTTACAAGGTGGAAGGCGACACATAGCGGGTTATAAAATGTTTAAATTTGGTAATGTGAGTCGACTTTTACTATTATAAATATTGAAAATATGAATAACATGAATCTTTATTGTTATCTGCTCACAAGTTAGTTTATTAGTTAAACCTAATCAATAATAAATCAAGCAAGTGTAATAAAAAAGAAAACTGTACTATATTTTCGATTGCACTAATTGATTTGCATAAACTTTATGAAAACATGCTGTTTAAGTTATACTAGTATTGTACTGATTTTTCATTACTCTTGCCTCTTATAATTTTAATGCCTAGTCAAAGATTAGTTGAAATCACTTAATAATTTGTACGTTTACACTATCGTAGAAATTATGATAATCTTGGTGCATATAGACCTTTAAAGATTGCAGAGGATTTCGCTAAATCAATTTTTGGACCGCTATTATATAATGGTAGTGCTTCATTATGTTCACGCTGTTCAGGTTGCCTTTGCAGTAAAAGAGTGAATATGTCAGTATGTTTGTATTTGACATCGCCATCTTTGTACCACAGGCTTCTTATGTCGGTCACTGTAGGGTCACCGGACCGTTTACCAGGCCTAATACTTATAAAATTGCACGGCACTTCTTCGTAATTTTTAAAGAATGAATTATCTAAATAATTCACAACATACGGTTTCGTCGGCCTTGCCTTGCCTGTCTCATGCGAGTTAAATAGTCAGTAAGTGCACATATTGGCGGCCTGAATTGGTTTTCTAATGTTGAATGAACACTGTCGACTTCCATCACGGTGTGACCTTTCTCCAATATCAGTTGTTCAATTTCGATACCTAAAGAAGTTGACGCATTAGTCAAAGCACTACTCAAAACCTTGTTTCTGTTCTGGTAAGAGCAGCCAGATGTAAGGTACACTTTTTTATAAGTACAGCAGTGCTCTTTAAAAAACTGTATAATACAACTTGTTATGATGGTACTGGCTGTCACACCGCATTCTCCCTCATGCCATACATATAAATAAACGTTATTATAATTTTTGACATAAAAAGTGTAGTTATGTACTGCCGGCTTATGCTTATAACATTGCTCAGAGACAAGGAACTTTGGTCTTTTCTGGGTTTAAAAATAGAAATCATTCTTTCCTCCAACTTTTCTATTAATAATTTACACGTGTCAGAATTTAAAATATTCTCCTTGCACCAAAGTGTGTACACTTTGTGCATTATGGGTCTTACTGTGAAAGGTGTCCTCAATATAATTATGTCCTTACTATCTCCTCTACAATAATGACTAGGTACAACAGGTACTTGTTCAAGCCATAGCTCCACAGATCTTGATTTTAGAATTCTAGGTGTTGATATTGACACTGTACATCTATCAATTTTCCGTATCTTAGAATTACTGGGGGAAGAATCAGTAGTGTTCGTAGTTCTGATCCATTCTTGAAACAAGTCTTTCTTTAAACCGACTTTGACTTTGCAAGAAGCATTCGAAACGAAACCGTACATTTTTTAGGCAAGTAATTTCCTCTTTCGCACCAGGCCGACGTTTTAACGTGCTACAAATTTGCACTAAGCCATTTATATACGATTTTTTAGCGTCCCACGATGGTAGATTCCAATAATATTGAAAAATGTCACTTTGGATTTCATCACTTATAGCCCTGCAAATAAAACTCCTATAAGAATTTTGCTCCGCTCCATGAGTACAAGGTTTTTCTGTCATAGCACGATTTTTCTTAACAACATATTTACTAAATATTTTTAATGTAGATGGATCCCGCTGTCTTTTGTTACCCTTATAAGTCTTTCCAATAAGTCGCAAATGTTGATTTTCCCTTATTTTTGATGGAAATGCAGAAGGGTCTACAATAGCATGTTTTGCTGGGCCAGTGGCAATTTTTTCAAATGGTAAATTAATAGTTATACCACTTTCATGATTCAACAAAAAGGTTATATATAGTCCTCAGCAGTTCTGTCATCTGACAAATTTTCGACAGAACAACTAGCCTGTTCGATACGGCCCGTGGGGTTCAATAATAGTTCCAGATAATTGATATTTCCGACACATGGTCTACGTTTATATCCCTATTGTCATTATCCAGAAACATTGAAGTGAGTATAGGATTATTTAGAGAATTTTGCTCAAACCAGGCAGCGGGTAGGTATAGTCAGATTATCGTCATTAGAATTGCCAATTAAATCCCTTGAAACATTTCTCGGTGATGTTTCATGCACTTGAACGGAGCGGACAGGATTTGACAAAATATCCATACTGTAGTAATCAGAAAATAGTATAGTTTGGTCATAAACGTATTCATTATTAAATGATACGTGCAATTTTACTAAGCAAAAACAAGTAATCTAATAAAACCTAGTAGCACTTATTTGATAAAATGTGAAATTAAAGCACTTATTAACATTAATTTCTTAAAATTACTCTCACTGTCGGGTAATTCAATCAAGAAATAATCGCCATGTGCAACACACTATTGTAATAAACTATTGATTTTGATTGAGAACCTCACGCATAATATCGCTATGTGCTAAAAACCACAAAGCGATTTATTTCCATCCAAACTTTGTTCCACGTACACATAGCGGAATTTGTTATTTTCAAAACCAATAAAGATATCAAAAAACGGTTTTGTGGGTTAACGTAGGACATTAAAAGAAATGAAATTATCAAATAATCGTAAAATCGAAAAAAAACACATAGCGATTTTTGTATTCGCACCGACGATAAGTTAAAAGCAGATATTTTTCTAACGTCTTATAATCTAATTTTCAAAGCAAGATGTTCACAAATAATGTAAACCACTCTCCGTGGACGTTTGGAAAAAATGTGAAGAAATGACGACGATTTTGACGGATGACTTGATGAGCATAATTAACGCTCTCTTTGAAGGGAAATAGAATTTATGTGTTATTTGTATAAATTTAATAGTTTATAATCCTTTAAGCCGAGAACTATGGTTGTTTGGTTAACCATATCTGTGTGTGTATTGACGAATCAGAAGGATAACTTTATTAATTAATGCCGCACATCCAAATATAAACGTGTTACCATTTTAACACACTGTCTTATTGATTTTTCATGGTAAAGCTGATTTTTCAATCGCGTTTTAAGACGTCGAATTTGTTTATAACTTACAGTTTACCTATGTACATTTGTACAAGGTAAACTTAGCTACTGAGATTATGAGGAAAATATATGAAAACTTGGTCAAAATATGACCAAGCAGACTATCACACGAAAAAGAAGTGTTTACAAAGGATATTGAAATGTATTGTAAATGATATTTCAAGAAACATCGTTCTTCTTTTATAAAGTAATTACTTTGCCCAGGGCAAAATAATGGACGACTCGGTAAAGTTGTCAAATTGGTCAAAGTCGCCAACCGTAACGCCTACAGCATTTCATCCTATATATTTTAATAAAATCCTAGCTTTTACGAGGCGTTCACTGAACTCTGGCATTAACCTTAAGGTGAATCGTTAGAAGTCAGCTTTTGTACAATATTAATAATAGTATTTAACAGTAAGTCGGTTTTAATAACATTTGCTAAATTACTTTACCCCTTAAAGATAAATCCAAGGTATAATCTCGTCTTTGTTGAGAGTTATTTAAGTAAGCTGTTTCTCTTAACCGCAGTATTTCCAAAACATGTCGATAATATCTCGGTAATTAGCAGATTAAGTAAAGAAAATAAGTTCATTAAGATATTATAAAAACAAAGAAATGTTGAAGTTGAAAAAATTATAATTTGAGATAAAATAATACAAGTAAGAGAACTATGATGTATTTAAGTATTATAAAAAGAGAAAAGAATATTAATTAATAATTAAAACTTAATTAAATAAGCAGCTAGGCTAAAAATATAAATATTATAATAAAGGAAGTTCATTAGATGTAAGTACTCTTAACACCTTTCGCTTTTAATATTCTTATTAGAATTCACTCCCACGTAGCTTTTACAGAAAGATTACAAGAAAACATATTATTATTCTAATTCTAATTAACACCGCTATTTCTTCTTTTTTTATTTCAAGATTGATACCTATAATGTAATTTGAATCTTAAGTTCTATTGTAGCCTAAGGAAGGATTGTTTCAAGGAAATAATTCAGCTCACAACCGTAAACAACCACACGTCCACGACTTGTTTTCTAGACCCCATGTTTTATAACTCATAAAGCGAAGGACTACTTTTTCCTTTTATACACCAAGTCGTATAAAATTAAGTATCCAATGACCTTTATTAAACTTGGTCTACATTTAACTAAGTCCCAACTTTACGGTAGCTTAATCTTAAGCTGTAAATATGTTAAGTTAACTAAACATCTAAGACTGAGACCAAAAGTTGCCTTCTACAATGTTGAACATGACACTTCACTCTGGAACTTGAGCCCTCGCTCTAGACCTGTTTTATTTAGCACACCCTGAGTTGCAAGTTTCAAGTGGGCTACAGAGAGAACCTTTTAAAGGTCCTTCAATCTTATTTTTAACGTAAATTTATCCGTTTTAGAGGAATGGACGGATAGAATTATCAATTAGAGGAATAATTCAATATTACACTGCAAACTTGGCTTTTAAAAGAGACACATATAAGACAGAATGATATACAAAGTGTTAATGAAACAACCGAAAATCTGAAAGTAGTTCTGAAATCGATAGTAGGATTGATTACCTACCCTACGTTTTAAATCAGGTTGTGTTTTTTTAGTCCATTTTTTAGTGTGCCTAATCTAAAAATTTCAAATGCAAAGTATGCCAGTCAAATAGCTTAATGAGGTTGCATATTAATAAGAGTACCTGGGCGGCCGAGCTCCACTCGGTCTGAAACTCAGTACCAAGCGTTTTCCCAGAGATAAGACCAAGCTAGATCAATTTTTCATCCCTGAAAACCCCCACATACCAAATTTCATCGAAATCATTGGAGCCGTTTCTGAGATTCTGATCATATATATAAGTATATACAAGAATTGCTCGTTTAAAGGTATTAGATAGATAGATAGATAGATAATTGGATACCGATCGTTTTTGCCTGTTTTGATTTTATTATAAAAACGGCGAAGGGTAAATGATGCACAGTTGAAGATCGAATAGAGTTACGGACTTGGCAAAAAATACGATTTTTGAATACCTATTTAAGGTATTTGTAAATAGCATTAAACAATTTTAAAATAAGAAAAGACAGTTTTTGGTGTGCAAGGTTTTCAGTTATTTAACACCTTGTTTAGTTTTCATCTAATCAATATTTTTTCAAAGTATATCTGCTGATTGACAACTGTAAACGTGTGTTCTGTGTATAATAGGATTGAAACATGTTAGAAATAAATACGTATGAATACCAACTGCCTGGAAACCTGCTGGAAGGAAAATTAGAAAGAAGACGAGGCAGAGGAAGGCCAATATCGACCTATGTTGACCAGTTGAAGGAGAAAGTGGGTGTCGTGTCGTATCAGGAAGTCAAACAGCTGGCCGAAGACCGTTCGGAGGGGCGGTAACTCCACCAACAAGAGCATAGCTCTTTTATTTAAGAAGAAGAAGAGCAACTGAATAAGAAACCAGTTACCATTGTAAAAAGAAACAATAACTTAAATTAGTTTTTATATCCAAAACAGTGGCTTTGACATTGAACTATTGAAGGTTAATACGTAGAAAAAAATAGCATTACATTAACCGTTACTTATGAGCGCGTTCTTTCTGTAATTGCTGAAGCCTTAGAGTTCTGAACACGATAAACACCTTTAATTGTATAACATTGTAGCGAGTTGGAAGCAATACTTTTATAACAGCTGTTATTTACAAGCAAACGTTGGTATTACCACTTACCTATATTCATACCTATCGATCTGCATCATTTCAGCCTATTCGCGTAACACTGAAGTGCACAGGTCGCCTCTCAGAATAAGAGGACTTGGGCCGTAGTTTCCAATCGGGTTCAATTTTTTCCGCCGCGAGGGAACTATGGTCCCGAGCCCTGTCATTGTGTGAGTAGGCCTGTTCCCTACAGTGGAACGTGTATATAGAAGGTGGGCTGATTATAAAGTGACAATTTACCTTCTGTGAGCAATTTTACAATACAATACAATGACTCTTTATTGTACACCACAAATAATACAATACAGAAAAACAAGTACACGAAAAAAAAATAAGGTAAGCAATGGGCGGCATTATCGCTTCGAAGCGATCTCTTCCAGGCAACCTTTAAAAAAAGAAAGAAAGCAAGGAATGCATTTCAGCAGGTGGTGCAATATAAAATTTAATAAATAATAAAAAACAAACAAACATTTTATTAAAACAACTGAAAACATCCAATAATACACATCATAAAACATACATAGATAAGTGATACACAATATACTTGTAAATAAATGGACTATAATACAATTTTCAAGCACAGGAGCAATGCAGTGCAGTGAGCAATTTTACCCGAAGATCTGAGAGTCACAAAATGTGTTACTAGTCGATGACATTGACTACCTAATTAAACTTTAAATAAAACGTTTTTAATGGGGAGTTAGTAACCACCTAGTTAATCACTAAAAGTAGGCTATGGCAAAGTTTTTTACGGAAGGTAAAGTTGACACGTTTGACGGGATGCTTTTCCAATTTTGGTGTTCTAACTTGGAAATCGTTAACCTCCTGCACACCGTTCAGCGAGCACGATTTATAAATCCACCGATCAACCCAACACGCAATAAAACAAAATTTATCACTCCGATTTTTCACCTAATCGTTGCGCTATAAAATTTCGTTCCCTTTTAAGAATGAAATCGACAGCCAATAAAGGATCTCATTAACTCCCTAAATGTTCCCCTTCCAATTACGCAACTTTCTGATTGTCCCCAAAGTCTTTCAAAGAAAATAGATTGTGAATTTTAACCTCGACTTAAATGAATAAGATTGGTGTAATGAATTTAATAGTGCTTCTCGAGAAATCTGATTTAAAATGCGATTATTTTTTGAGCTTTGTGTTTAATTTGGCCTTGAGGCTTTCAATGCTAAAGTTTTATTGGGGTTCATAAGTTCCATCTTACAAACTGACTATAACCAAAATACTAAAATTACTTTTTATAATAAAATTCCGAAAACAATAACCAACTAAACGGATACGAAATTCAAATCTATTGTGAAGAAAACATGAATATCTAAAGCGTACTATAAAATTAATGACTATAATCAATCACAGGGATGTTTGGAAATAATTCCGATCCGCATTGGCGATCCCTAGTCTCAAACAGCGTATCTGCTGTTTTGATCAATTATAACTGAAGATACACATTGCCGAACAAAATCCCCTTCAAAAAATGTCCGAACTTTTTTATTTGTTTGCATAACAATTAAAATCATCACCTATACAGAAATTTGAACCTAGTCTTTACTTCATTACAGTCGAATTTCGGTTGACACCTTGACAGCTAAACTTGACAATTTCACGCAACGTACTGAGAAAAAAGAAGGCCACTTTTATCAAAGTGGCGCTCATTTGGCTCGGACATTTTCGGGCGCGCGACTGTGGATCTACAGTTATAATTGATCAAAGATCTGCTGTGTTAAAGAGTTTAGTTGTATTAAATACTTTAGATGTATGTTATTTTTCCTACTCCTGTACTTTTATCTGTTTTTTACATGGTCGCGAACAAATATATAAGAACATAGATAATATGACTTCAGAAAGTCTATACTTAATCTATTCGCCATAACAGCACTTGTGTCGTAATGTCGTTATTACGATACACCTAGCTGCCACATGATATTAAATGTAGGGTACACTCAACACTAAAGCCCAGTTTAGACCTGCTGGTTGAGTAGAGTAGGGTACAGTCGGGTACAGTAGGGTAAAATAGGGTACAGTAGGGTAAAGTCGGGTACAGTAGGGTAAAATAGGGTACAGTAGGGTACAGTCGGGTACAGTAGGGTAAAATAGGGTACAGTAGGGTACAGTCGGGTACAGTAGGGTACAGTCGGGTACAGTAGGGTAAAATGGGGTACAGTAGGGTACAGTCGGGTACAGTACGGTAAAATAGGGTACAGTAGGGTACAGTCTGGTACAGTAGGGTACAGTCGGGTACAGTAGGGTAAAATAGGGTACAGTAGGGTAAAATGGGGTACAGTCGGGTACAGTAGGGTACAGTCGGATGAAATAGGGTACAGTAGGGTACAGTTGGGTACAGTAGGGTAAAATAGTGTACAGTAGGGTAAAGTCGGGTACAGTAGGGTACAGTTGGGTACAGTAGGGTACAGTCGGGTACAGTAAAGTAAAATAGGGTACAGTAGGGTACAGTCTGGTGAAATAGGGTACATTCGGGTACAGTAGGGTGAAATAGGGTACAGTTGGGTACAGTCGGGTACAGTAGGGTAAAATAGGGTACAGTAGGGTAAAATAGGGTACAGTAGGGTACAGTTGGGTACAGTTGGGTAAAATAGGGTATTTTACCCTACTGCACCCGACTGTACCCTACTTTACCCGACTGTACCCTATTTTACCCTACTGTACCCGACTGTACCCAACTGTACCCTATTTTACCCTACTGTACCCGACTGTACCCTATTTTACCCTACTGTACCCTATTTTACTTTACTGTACCCGACTGTACCCAACTGTACCCTACTGTATCCTATTTTACCCTACTGTACCCGACTGCACCCTACTGTACACTATTTTACCCTACTGAACCCAACTGTACCCTACTGTACCCTATTTCATCCGACTGTACCCTACTGTACCCGACTGTACCCCATTTTACTCTACTGTACCCGAATGTACCCTATTTTATCCTACTGTACCCGACTGTACCCTATTTTACCCTACTGTACCCGACTGTACCCTATTTCACCAGACTGTACCCTACTGTACCCGACTGTACCCCATTTTACCCTACTGTACCCGACTGTACCCTATTTTACCCTACTGTTCCCGACTGTACCCCATTTTACCCTACTGTACCCGACTGTACCCTACTGTACCCGACTGTACCCCATTTTACCCTACTGTACCCGACTGTACCCTATTTTACCCTACTGTACCCTACAGTACAGTCGAGTACAGTAGGGTACAGTACAGTAGAGTCGAGTCGTAGGAAAAATATTGTATGCAACGGTGTATAATTTGGTCTTAACGGCTCGTGCCGTCTTCCATTGCGATACTCGCATTCGCTCGTATCGCAACTCACGTCACTCGCCTTTTAAGACCTCACTTATACAGCCGTTGCATAAAATAATATAATAACACCGTAGATAATATGTTTGAAAAAATATACCGTGTTGAGTTTCTTGCCGGATTCTTCTCAGTAAGTTTTTTCCGAACCGTTGGTAGATTTTTCGACGTTCATAATAGCTTCAATTGAAACCTAAACTGAATAAAAAAAAATTACTTTGACTTTACTATACAATACAATACAATGACTCTTTATTGTACACCAGGAATAGTAAGCAATACAGAAACACAGAGAGAAAGTTACGAGGTAAGCAATAGGCGGCCTTATCGCTTAAGAGCGATCTCTTCCAGGCAACCCTTTATCAGAAAGAAGGAAGGCCTAGTTCACGTTCAGTTGGACTTCGACGTACTATAAGGCCGGGGTACTTCGACCAAGGATAACTTTGACCCGTAAAACACATATAAGGTGCTTACAAATTAGGTGCCAATACATCAAGAGACGTGAGAGATAAGGGTTCCGTTTTTGCCATTTTGGTTCCGGAACCCTAAAACGTAGCATTGATAGGATATACAAGCTATGTACTTAAAAGTAGATGAAAGCCTTTATCTTATGACACATCATTTCCTATCAGAAGTAAAAATAGAACTCTCAATTTATCCACGGAAAATCTAATATTACGTACCTACAATAGCTTGTTAACCAAAATAGATAAATCTCTGACAGACACGTAATCTTAGATTACAGATCTATTTTTAACTTCCCTCGTTACAGGAAATTACGGGTGAATTGGAAGAACAACAAAATGGGACTAGGCGGTTGATAAGAACGACAAATGATGATATTGACGGACAGTTGTGGAGCACTAGGTCAGCCTAAATGACTTTCATACCTGCAATTAAGGCCTGACCTGTCTAGCTTTCTAGATAATTGCTCCTGACTTACTACTATTTGATACATACCAAACTAATTAACCGATATAGCTTTAAATACCTCTAGATCTGTTAGTGTAGTGTTAAAAAGAGATATTTATATTAAAAGTAAATTATTTGATTTCAACACAGAGGGTTTTAGTGACACGATGAAGAATACAAACCTTTTTGCCGTAACATAAAGATTCATGTGTAGATGTTTGTGAACGGTTGGCTGTACAGATATTGTAGGACTCTACTATACGAGATATCAAGAAAAAATCCAGATTTTTTCAGCCATTGTTTCCAAATTTCTAATTTACTCCTGATCCCTGACGTTTTGTGGTGTATTACATCGATGGGGAGGTTATCGGAAATCGATAAATCAGAAGTCACTACAGTTCAAAATCACGAAAATTCCAATCTCTGGCTCTTCCATGCTTATTTTCCTTAATTATTATGTAAAGCTGGACGTATTTCACAAATTCTCGGTAGAATTACTGCCACGTGATATGGATCTACTAATTAATTCGTGGCATATTCATATGCAGTAGGTACACAAGTAACGAGGAGCTTGATATGCTAATAGTGTAGTTCGTTAGGGATTAATCGCTTGCTGGGCTAGTCTAGTCGGTAATAAAACCAGTCCATTGAATATTTATTTATTTATTTGAAAATATTATGGTTACATGACCTTACAGAACATCCAATGCGCCATGAAACCTAAACTTAAAGAAAACAATGAGCTTAACAAAACAATGAAATCATTACTTACATAAAAGAAAAAATGAAAAAAAAATGAGAAAAATATATGAATTATGTAATAATTAAAATAAAGTGCAATTATGATTATTAATAAAATTCAATTAATAAAATTAAATTAAACCCTCACAGATGTGGGCCTGGCATCCATCATCTCACAGAATCTCAGGCACTCACTTCTCACAGCCATCCATCGCCACGCAAACAGGTCGCACTCTGGTGCTGATGCCAAGAGCGCATTCAACTGCGCAAGAGCACGAACCAGCGGAGATACCCTTAATACCCTTCTTTTATCGGGGGTCAAAACATGACCCTCCTATCACCACTATCCAAAACACCAAACGTTGGTAGGGTAAACAGAGGGAAACCAACCTAAAAGCTCTCTTGGAACGGCTGTGCCGGGTTTATTTTACCTTTGAGAAGAATTTCATTGGGATATTATTTATTTTATTAGCAGTACGGCTGCTTACCGAATCTAAGATTATTTAAAAGCGAAAAAGTTTTTCGGGTGCGTCGGTGGGATTCGAACCCACGTCTCCTAGGTATGCGCCCTAACCTGGGTGTTCTACCAATTGAACCACGTCGCTCCCAACCGACTTCCCCGAAATTCTTAATCGCTTACATACGCCAACAGTGGCGTGTGGTAACATCCATCGCAACTATTAGAAGCTACGACTCCTACGTTCCAAATTACATTGAAAATGCGTAAGAAATGATGTACCACATCTATTTATTCAAATATTATTTATTTTATTAGCAGTACGGCTGCTTACCGAATCTAAGATTATTTAAAAAAAACGAAAAAGTTTTTCGGGTGCGCCGGTGGGATTCCAACCCACGTCTCCTGGGTATGCGCCCCAACCTGGGTGTTCTACTAATTGGCGTAAGCGATTAAGAATTTCGGGGAAGTCGGTTGGGAGCGACGTGGTTCAATTGGTAGAACACCCAGGTTAGGTTAGGTTAGAGACGTGGGTTCGAATCCCACCGGCGCACCCGAAAAACTTTTTCGCTTTTAAATAATCTTAATTTCATTGGGGTTTTACAAACGTCGTAATTGAAAACCACTGTGTAAAGTTTCGGGAATTCCCTTGAAAATTTAGTGCAATCCCGGAATTTAAATTTGACTCCGAGACCTAGCGCTTTACGCGAGCGAAGTCGCGGGGACAGGTTAGCCATCAAATAAATTAAATCCCATTCCAAGGCTAGTATTAGTATATTTATCTCACTTATTCTTGGCTTTCTGCGTAGCATTCACCACCACCTAAATCTCAATAAAAACGATCATCCGTGCCGCATAATTTCTTCTCCCATACGTCACCAGCCAGTACGTGCTAACGGCGCGGCCACGACTACATGCGATACGCGGACGGCGACGCGGGTTGTGATTTTCTAGTTCACTGCGTGTGTTAATTGGTACAAGAATTTGTGGGAGTTCATTCTGGCAAGCAAAATATAGCGTTTGATAGAATGAAATAAAAATGCGCATAAACAGCAATACGTTTAAAATTTCTTAAATATAGGGATCGGACGTATGATGATAGGGAAGGATGCTAGTCACTGTTCGCAATATTGTAGTCATAAAGTATCTTAAGTAACTAATTAATTAACTCCTGGAGATGATAATTTAATTCAAGTATATTACGCATTGTCTAGACAGTGGAGTCGTGTGCAAATTATTTTGAGAACGACAATCACAAAAAAAAACCGGCCAAGAGCGTGTCGGACACGCCCAAGATAGAGTTCCGTAGCAGGTACGAAAAAATCTTTGCAAACTTTATTAATGTGTTTGTTTTGGTCCCAACGTCGGCGGTACAGCGCCATCTATCGGCGAATTGGGTAACTAATCTACTGCAGTCTACTAGATAGAACTAGTATGTATGTTGATTGTTTTTCAGATGTAACATATTTTTTTTATTTGAAAAAACTGCTCAACTGATTAAGTTGAAAATAATTTTCCTAGAATGTTTTTATTAAGTTTAACTTACGTGATTTTTTTCATATTTTTTAGACGTGCGGTTCAAAAGTTAGAGGGGGGGGACACATTATTTTGAACTTTCGGAGTGAATATCTCCGAAAATATTCACTTTATCAAAAAATGGTTTTAGAAAACCCGTATTTATTTTCAAATACCTATCCAATGATATCACACACTAGATTAGTCGAGAAAAAAAAATCACCCCCACTTTACGTCTATGGGAGGTACCATAATAGTAGATTGTTCAACAAGGGACTAAAACAAGCCATAATGACACGAGATATTTAGCCACCCGAGCGATAGCGAGGGAGGCTATAATTCGAGTTGTCATTATGGTAGTTTAGTCCCGCGTTAAACACTCTACTTTTCACTTTGAATGCGAGGAAAAAAACGACGTACAAAATTACTTTTTTACAACGTATGCTCAATACGAGCAATGGACATCTGTTCAAAACTCAAATAGCAAAAAAAAATACCGCTGTCTTTTCTTTTCTTTTATATTTTTTTGTAAAGTGACGCTTTAAATGCTTGCATAATTAGCCAACAGATTCTAACTTAAAGACTATGTTAAAACTAATTGGACTATGCATGTAAGAATGATAATTGTTCATTCATTAGAATCGGCAAATAAATTAACCTAATTGATCTAAGTATATTGTTAACTGAAACACTTACCCGTGAATAAAGAAACGACTTTTTAAGTTTATTTTCTATATATATGCCAATTTTTTGTTAAATTATATCTAATTATACTTTCTATTTACTATTAAATGCAACTGACATCACATTATTTTGAAGTCACGCCATATTAACTTTCAAACGTAACTGCTCTATCTACCGTACACTCCAGCACTGCTTTGCCGACAGTGCGGATTGCTATTTTATCGACAGAGCAGGGAACTGCTTTACCGACAGCGTTTTAAAAAAAAAAACAAATTAAAAAACACCTAAGCTAAAGGAAATCTTTCTTTACATGCAAAATAAAATGAATTCATCTTTAATATTTTATAATTAAATAGATTAATATTCGTAATTATTCAATGTGTTTCACGAAATTATTATTTTTCAAATATTTTTTATACAGTTCTCATTTTGAGGTTATTTCCACGCCCTAAAGGCTTCCACAGACCGAAGCGCAGGGCGCTACAGTGCGTCCGCAGCGCGCTTCGGTCTGTGGAAAGCTTTAAAATTGTCTATACCCAGTTACTGAAAATGGCGATAATCCTCCATTCACAAACACCGTGATTGGCAGTATAGGGGTTTCCATAGTCAATTAAAAAAAATTTACTTTAATCCCAAGAGATCAAAAAAGAGCTTTAGTCCCGATATGCAGAGACTAAAGTAACATTTTAAGAGCATGAGAAGTGAAAAAAATTTTTTTACCTTTTTTTATTTGTGAACTTTGTCGGCGTGACTGATATACAGTTGTGGCCATATAATTAAGAACGATTATTTATTGAGATGATTTTTTCAAAGTAACAAGTATAACTAATTGCCCGTATTTTTTTTATTTCTTTCGGTATTGCAAAACTTTTCCGTACTACCGGTACATTTATTTATGCAACATTGTTGGCTAAAAAATTAATAGAGAAACTTTATACATTCGATCTGAACCTAGTATTAGTACTTACTGGCTGGTCACGTAATTAAGAACGCTGAATAGTTTATTATTTTTTCAAATTTAAATAGAGAACACTGTGTGGCTCTGTGGTTGTAGATTATTATTCGTATAATTTTGGCGCCATTTCGTGCTGTTAAAGTCTTAAAAGTGATTACTTCGTATAAAAACAATGGGGAAAAATAATAGTTGTGATAAATCTACAAGAGAAGTAATAATAAAACTTCGCGAGAAGAATTGGTCGTATAAAAAGATAGCCGACCATCTGCAATGTTCAAAAACAATGGTTTTCCATGCCGTAAAGCATTTTTCCACGTATCAAACTACTTCAAACGTTCCGCGTGGACCTAGACAGAGAAAGTCATCTCGTCGAGATGATCGAAATATCGTTCGTTTGGCAAAACAAAATCCTTTTAAAGGGTCTAATGAGTTGAGAAAAGAATATTTTGGCGAAAACAACCCTTCAGCAATCTCTGCACACACTATTCGAAGGCGTTTGGTAGAAAATAAGTTGAACGGAAGGATAGCAAGAAAGGTGCCTATGTTAAAACGATGTCATAGGCAAGCCCGACTTGCATTTGCAAGAAGGTATGAAAACTGGACAGTCAGACAGTGGAAAAACGTTCTTTTTTCTGACGAGACAAAAATAAATAGGGTATGTTCTGATGGAAAACGATATGTACGACGCCCTCCGAATAAAGCATTCGACCCAAAGTACACAAAAGTGACATTAAAGCATGGCGGGGGAAATGTGAAAATTTGGGGGTGCTTTTCTGGACATGGCGTTGGACCTGTTAGGCTGATAGAAGGAAACATGGATCAATTCCAATACAAAAATATACTGCAAGAAACAATGTTACCATATGCCGAAGACGTGCTTCCGGTTATTTGGACATTCCAGCACGACAATGATCCAAAGCATACTGCACGCACCGTTAAGGAATTCCTCACATCACAATCAGTTTCAGTCTTAGATTGGCCAGTCAACAGCCCAGATCTTAACCCAATAGATCATCTTTGGTGCGAAGTCAAGAAAAAGGTTTCAAATCGACAGTGTGGCAATTTGAGAGAGCTGTACGACGTTTTCTTAGAAGAATGGAACTCTATTTCTCTTGCGAAATGTCAAAAATTGATAGATTCAATGCCTCGCCGGTGTAAAGCCATAATTAAAAGCCGTGGACATGCTACTAACTATTAATTTTAGTTCAAATGTATTAAATTGCTTTTTTTTCTATACCAACTTCACATTAATATGATTTATTTAATCTAAGTTTCATATAAAACAACTCTCGAGCAGTTTAATAAATCGTTCTTAATTATTTGTCCAGCTTCATTACTATTTGAATTTATTAGTATAGAGAACAAATAAAATTTGTAAAAAAAAATGTTAGCAATTATACACTATTATTATTAATCCTGTTTGCTCTATCCATGTGGCTATTTTATAACATAACTTGTTACTTCTAAGAAGGAACACAACTAGACATATGACATGATTTAGATAAAAAAAAATCGGAAACTTCAAATCGTTCTTAATTGTATGACCACCACGTATATATTCATGCCAAATTACAGCTTTCTAGTACTAACAGTCTCTGAGAATAGCCGCGGACAGACAGACAGACATGGCGAAACTATAAGGGTTCCTAGTTGATTATGGAACCCTAAAAATGAACAAAGTCGGTCGCGCGTTGTCGTGTCCTGGCCGTATGTCCAGGGTAGCGCGTGATCTCTTTTCCACCTTACCATAACCGTATCTCATTTTAAAAGTGCCGAGCTGACTTTTATAATGTACTTTAGGGGTTTCGTTGGCCTATTGTGTAGTAGTGTTTCACTTCACCAAGTTATTGTTATTTATTATTACAGTCTGTTTTGGCGAGCAATTGGCATTTGTGAAGTACCTAAATAGAGTTAATAAGATGTCATGATAATTCTCGAGTGATCATTTTAGAGGCAATATTCCTTGTAAAAAAAAATCATGCTTCGACGGTACCTAACAAAGAAAAAAGGTCCTTGGGTTATATTTAGGACGTTACTGCTAAATTGACTAGCATGCTACTTACGATTAATAAAAGCGTACTTAGTAGAAGTTATTTGATTTTATGTTATCATATTTCGAGATTCTATGGATAACCAATACTTAAAGTAATTCCTAGTGACTATAACTTAAGTAAAACTTTGAATTATTCACCAGGGAAAAGATGTCACAAAGGTAGTTTAGCTTCTAGCTTTCAAAAATTAACAACGTTTAAACGTGCCACATTTTATTCATAAGTTGGAAACCTTATCTAAATGCTGTCAGAATAAAGTATGTTTGCAGAAGTTAGAGTATTTGTCTGTTACAATTTCAGACACTTTTATAACAAGAAATATTATTTTGGTTGACTACTGATAGCACTTCTGCGAATTTTTTTAGCCCGAAATAATACTACAAAAGCGAACTTATCCCTTCCAGTTACAGATTGACAACATGATTCGTTCAGATGATCAACATCATTTTTTTGCGAGAGTGGCGTTGGATGCACCAGCCAGCCTGAGCAAGTATGATACGGGAATTTTATCACAGCCAGCTTCAGACATGGCGTTGATGCTGTTCAGGTTGGCTGAAGTGACCAGAATATAAATAACATTGTGAGAATGCTTTTTTGCCTATTTTTTTTTGGCTAATGTGGCAAATCGTGCGAATCCTGTCCCAAAAATAAAATTAATTAAGAAAAATTCAACAGTTTCCATAAAGATTTGTGCTACTGTTATATGTATTTAAGTATGTATCTATCTATATAAGTATGTTTATCCGTTGCCTAGTACCCATAACACAAGCTTTGCTAAGCTTACTTTGGGACTAGGTCAATTGGTGTGAATAGGCTAGTTTCCTAAAAAAATCTAATTAGTTCGTCATTTAAATTATCAAAAAATATTGGACACGTATTTTTTCTTTTGTCAATTGAACAAAAAATGACGGAGATATTGTATGTTGAAGTTCCGCGTGACGTCACGATTCGCTACACTTTTTAGCGAACCGTGACGTCACGAGCCCCCACTCCCGAACTTTGTCGCGCTTTATCTTTGTCGTTTTTTGTTCAATTGACAAAAGAAAAAAAATGTGTTCAATATTTTTTGATAATTTAAATGTCGGACTAATTGTAATAGTGTTTTTTTTACCCAGGACACTACCCTATTGTCCCGTGATATTTATTTATATTTATTTTATTTTACTGTTTCCCCAGTATCCAGAGTCCTACACTTACGAATCTATATATTTTGGAATGAAACATATAGGTAAGGATCTTCTTAACCAAACAAAGGTTTCACTAAAGGTTTCAATCAAATATTCACATGTTTAAGTTAAAGTCCTATGAAAACAAAACAAGAATTGGGTTTTATGTTTGAACTATAGGGGACCATCTTTATTCAGCATGTGTTATTTTAAAGTAAGTAAGTTTTGCTGAAGTAATAATATTACTAATGCATATATTTTGCCTGCTGTGACCTAGGTGGCCTAGTGGTTTGACCTATGGCCTCTCAAATAGAGGGTCATGGGATCAAATCCCGGCTCGCACCTCTGAGTTTTTCGGAATTTATGTGCGAAATTACATTTGTAATTTACCTGTAAGCTATTTGTAAGCTTTATGGTGAAGGAAAACATTGCGAGGAAACCTGCATACACCTGCGAAGAAATTCAATGGTGTGTGTGAAGTTCCCAATCCACACTGGCCCCGCGTGGGACCTACGGCCCAAGCCCTCTCATTCGGAGAGGAGGACTGTGCCCAGCAGTGGGACGTATATAGGCTGGGATGATGATTATGATGATATTTTACCTTTACCTCTAATAACTTTACAATAAACGGTTTCAGAAATGGGTTATCATTGTGCCGGAATAAACAAGAGTTGTTGTTGCCTAAAATGCTCCATTCGCTGAGTAAATCTCCATTCATTTGACTTAAATAAGGCTCGTTTATAAGATTCAGGAAAAAATAGAGGCAGACGTAGAGTTCCACTCCACAGTTGCCGCAGTTGTAAAGTACCTACTAGTTACCTGCGACATGGTCTGCACTCTGCAAGGAAGGATGGAGTTGTTAAAACGTGGTGACATGATTATATTTTATTTTTATAATAATAATAATAATTCATCTATTTCAAACACATGTCCATAGATGGTATAAAAATATTTTTAAAAAATACATTTTCTTGCCTTTTAAATGATACCTAACAGTCACACCTTTATCCTTGATTGAACAGGGTATTAAATTGGTTGAATTTTTTTTTGTCTAAAAGTGCGATAGTTTTGACGCCGAGTATGTCTTCAGATGAAAAACCTCGTGACGGATACGTGCGTTACAAAGTCCAACGTCAAAGTGACCTTCACGCGATGAGATAAGGTTCGAAATAGCCTTACAATTAACTACGCTTGGTATTGAAAAAATTAACGTACACTCCCACCTCCATACTTGTCATCACTGACGTAAATTTGTCATTGCGGTGGGAATTTAAGGTCTTAAGCTCAGTTTAGACTTGTAAGATAAACTGTGCAAGTTACACTACATTGCGGATATCGATTATTCATTTTCAAACTCGTTCGCTTTATGTTAATGCAATGTAATGCAACTTGCACGATTTTTCTTGCAGGTCTAAACTGGGTTTTAGTTTAGATCAGCAAGAAAAATTGTGCAAGTTGCATTACTTTGCGGCGTTTGATTGACCATTTCAAACTTGTTTATTTTACAGCTTCGCAATGTTAACAATGTGGAAAGTATTTACGTCAATAAATCCTCAGAAAATACTTAATTTGAAATGGGTGCGTATCAAAATATATAAAGTTTAAAAGTAATAATGGACGAAATACATAATGGTCATTTGATATAAAGCAATTTTCTTGGAAATTCTCAACTCTACAGGATTTTCTTTAAAATAAACCTAACCTAACCTAAACCAAGCTGTAGATTACACGATTAAAAAAGTTCGTTTAATCAATAGTTTCATGGAAAATTTTAGTATGTATTATGATCATTATATATTTCGTCCATTATTCGTTTTAAACTTTATACATTTTGATACGTTCCCATTTGAAATGCCTTTTTATCCGACTGCAAGGACAGGGTTATGTTTTTCGCGCGTATATTATAATAATAATAATAATATCACTGGACAATTCACACCAATTGACCTAGTATATTGTATGTATGTAATATTCTTTGTTACCTCAAATCTTTTTGGCTACTATTTTTATGTGTTAATATGTCTAATTACAATGTAGCGAATCAATTACATCCTCATTTACCCAGAAACGCTTCACAAGTGGCATTTGCATATCTCTCGCATTGCGAGAGTATTTGAATAATTGTGTAATGTCATTTATTGAGCTGCAGTCCGATTGAACTCGGATTTAGCATATTGCAGGTAACTGATTTTGTATGACAGTCGTTTCCAATGTGTGTGTACGTCACATTATAGGGATGTTGTCACCACCAATCAACTGACGTACTTTCTATGAGCTGTCAAAACACGTTTCTTCCATAGAGTTTGAATGCCAATAGCAACTTATGACGTCACTTGTCTTGTTCGCCAACTTAATCAACTAACAAGTAAGTATATCTATATATCTCATTTTGCAGTTAATCGAAAATTAATCTGGTTTTCAGGGCTAAATAAAGCGTTTTTTTACTGGAGTAGTGTCTTCGAATTATTTTTTAATGGTGTCGACATCCCTACTGGGTACAGGCTCAAAGAACTGATGGCCATTAGAGCCGATGTGATCTTGAGTTACGACTACGTACAGGAAGATGTAGAGTGGGTAGAGCCCTCCTAGGTGGATTGAAACAGTATTGTCTAACCAATGGCGGTCGCAATCGCATTCTATATCTCATTCTATTCTCATACTACACGATTAGATAGAAAGCTGTGGTGAAAGCGATTATGATTCCGAGCGCGTTAGAACCATATCACACTGGCGATTTCCGAATATGTTGCGCATTTGCGGCGAATCCGTTGCACGCTTGCGGCGCACACGCTGCGCGTTCGTTCCGCTTCTAATACGCTTGTGTGATATGAATATGACATTATGGCTTTTGGTGAAGGTCGTAGACACATATACACTCACAAACTTTCACATTTACTATATTATTAGTAGGATAAGATTAGTAGAATAATAATGCAGTTTTTTCAATAAGGAATACCTTCTTAAAAGAAACCCCTTTTCTTAAACTTTTCATCTCACGATCACTTGCTTTAGTTTCACTCGTTCCGTGCTCCTTTCCACATTTTCTCTCAATTTTCCTCCCCGTTGAGGCACACAATTATTTTCAGCCTTAGCTTATGAGGAAAATGAACTCCTCAATGAAAAAACGTATTTTCAAATTGCTAAAAAGGAACACTCTGGTAATGGAAATGTTTCATTATCTTGTGGCTTACAAAGAATATGACTAACTTAACGTCTGAACATTCTACTAATATTATAATATGTATGTGTGCGTGTGTCTGCACGTGCATGTGAAAGTATGTGAGTTTGTGTATATGTATATGTGTGTCTCGCGTTGTGTTTGTGCGTATGTGTATAGGGGAGAGGTGGCATGAAAGGGACACATATTGAAAGGGAAGATTCAAAATAAAAGTCCATTTATGAAGGGAAAAATACACATTTTTTAAAGATGCGAAAATAAACATTGATCAATGATAATTATTGTATTTCATTTTAATAGTTTAAATAATAATTTTGATTTGATTTGGATTTTTTGATTTAAAGGAAGCTTCTTAAATTTGAATTGTCCCTTTCAATACGTGACCCTTTTATGCCACCTCTCCCCTATGTGTCTGTTTATTATTCATTCACGTTACATAGGCTCCTTTTAATCTAATAGTATCACGAGATCGGGATGTGCGATTCTCAACAACTAATTCCTCGAACATTAAATTATTCACTTTTATCTACCTACACTATAGTATTTCCAATCGTTTATTTTCTCGATGACAGCTCCCGTAGAATGTAACTGCGTTTTTTACGCAAAAATTAACTTGTAAATGCGAGGTATAAAAAATACGACAACTGCCTAATTTTGTTCCTTGATCCCATATAATATTCATCTAAGTCGAATTGAGTCCATATATGCAGTAATTTTTTTATAAAGTACGATAAATAATAAACGTTTTAATAAAGTTACATTCTATGGCAATACAAATAGTGATGTTATGATAGAAATATCGATATTGTAAAGAGGAAAGATTTGTATTTTTGTATGTAACGAATAAAATTAAAAACTACTGGACCGATTTCAAAAATTATTTTGCTGTTACCTATAGAAAGCTACATCATCACTGAGTGACATAAGCTACTTTTTACCACGGGAAAATACCTTTTCTTACGGGAAAATTAATTTATCGTGGGCGAAGCTGCGGACGGAAGGCTAGTTCTTCATACAACGCAAATGATGACACTTTTGGATACTACATACAATGTATTATTTGGGAATGTCTGTGGGGAACTTAGTACGAGTAAAATCCAGAAATTCCGATTCAACTGGTACCGCAGCCAAATGCTGGTGAAACTAACTAAAACATTTTTGTAGAAATATTTAGTTTTAATTATTAATGTTTAATAATTTTTTACTCAATGACTTTAAATGACGTAATAATAATTAGTAACATGAGCATAACAAAAATAGATAACCGAAAAAATTGATGAATGAATTCAATCAATCAATTCTATAAAAAATTAAACTCTTTACCTCAAAATCTGCCAATTACGTAGAAAACGACGTTCTCGTTCAGTTTCCACATTTCCACTCTTTAACCCCATTTCAATACAAGCAGTTAATTTTTCAGAGACAATATCGAATTTGTTTTGCATAATGAATCCCCGCCTAATCTAGAAAAAAAAACACGACACATATCAAGACATCTGAATCCGGCAACGCGTGTAAGCTCCTATTACAGGTTCCGAAGGTTTCGCTATAAAAATAAACCTGCCAAATACCAGCCAATGTACGTCTCGTACTTCGTCCTACGGGACCCAATAAACTAGCGAGAACGTCTAATGAACTGGCCAGACGTACGGTTGGGACGTATCAAATTACATACCGTTTGAAAATAATAATAGAGAAATACATGATAATCGCAATTTTCTTGGAGATTGACGACTTTACGGGATTCTTATAAAATAAACCTAACCCAAGACCTTTTTATGTAACACTCTGAATCACTATCATTTTAACCTTCTTTCTGTTACTTAGTCCTTGTCCTGCCCACCATACAAGCAAATATGCCAGTGAAATACGAATCAACTGTAATTGAGAATTAGATTTGAATTTGTTTTCTTTTCAAATCGAACGAAACAAAACAAATGCAACTCTGTTCCAATTTAGAATAAAATACTTACTTATTTACTTACTGCGCTGGCTCAAGGACCCAAAGAGGATTTTGGCCTCCGACACCAGAAGACACCACTCAGCACGGTCCTGCACCACTTCACGCCAGAATAAAATAAATAAATAAAAATAAATTTCAAAAAATCCTCCAACTAATTAACATTTTCACCAAAAATTTCTCTAGTTCCATATTGTAGTCAAATTTGGTAGCTAACTGCCGAATAGGATAAAATAATCCCGATTTGAAGCTGGCTACGAAACGGCAATTCTTAAGTCCCATCTCTTTATCATTTCATTAATGTAACGAGTTTGAAAGGTTAGCCTGTTAATATTAATACGGTACTATAAAGATATTCAAAGAAAAGTGGCGAATTCAATGGTGTGTGTGAAGTTTCCAATCCGCACTGGGCCCGCGTGGGAACTACGACCCAAACCCTCTCATTCTGAGAGGAGGCCTGTGCCCTGCAGTGGGATGTATATATATATGCTGGGATGATGATAATAATGATGATAAAGATATATGGACAAAACTGGCAATTTCGTATGCATGGATTTTCTTTTCAACCTAAAAATGAGATGGGGAAATCGTTCCCATTTGGTATCTATTTAGCTACAAGATGGGAACGCACATTTCCTATTTCGTAGCTGGCTACCAACTCTGGCTACGAGAGGGGATAATCGTTCCTATTTCTGGATATGAGATGCGATAATCGTTCCAAATCTGGCTACGAGATGGGATTAAATAAAGGAAAAATAATGATACATTAACCATTATGTATTTTATCCATTAGTCTTTTTATACTTTATGTATTTTGACACGTTCCCGTACGGTTTCCTTAGCCAAGGTGAGACCATCTAGAATAAACTTGAAAGAAAAGTTTTACTCCTAGCAAACGTAGAAGAGGAGAATTATAAAAGAAACTAAAAAACTGTGTTGACGTAGCGGTGGAAAATTTACTCTGTCTCAGCGAACCTCGGACTTTATGTTAAAATAATATTTTTATAGACTAATAACACCGGACTAGAATTGAAGTAAGTGTTTGCTAAAAAAATATTTGTGATTCAGCCTATTTGTCGATGTTTATTTATTTTAGAGCAGGCTTTGGAATTTTATCTAAATACCTTATATTGAATAACCTCAATTCAATTGAATAATTCAAGTACTTTAAGCTATTGATATTTCTACTTATAATTTCTGCCACTCCCGGTACTATCATCATCATCATCTTTTCAGGAGGAGGACGTCCACTGCTGGAAATAAGTCTCCGTCATTGATATCCAATCATTACGGCTGGAATCGGCTTGCATCCACCGTGGACCTGCGGCCATTACCAGATCATCCGTTCATCTCGTTGACGGACGTCCCATGCTGCGTTTTCCAGTCTGTGGTTACCATTCAAGAATTTTTAGCCTCATGGCCGTCTGTTTTGCGCGCTATATGGCCTGCCCATTGCCATTTCAACGAGCTAATCCGTTTGGCTATATCGGTGACCCTTGTTCTTATACGAATCTCCTCATTTCTGATTCGATCGCTTAGAGAAACCCCGTGTATAGTCCTCTCCATAGCTTGTTGAGCGAATCTGAGTCTTTTCCAATAGTGCAGCACCATGGCTCAGATCCATACGTCATTACTGGCAACACACTGGTTAAAGACTAAATCGTACTTAGTACTCAATTGCTAAAATTCAATTTTTTTTTCTCAAATTTAAAGTTGCTCAACGTGCTATGGAAAGGGCTATGCTCGGAGTTTCTCTAAAAGATCGAATTCGTAACGAAGTGATCCGAAAGAGAACCAAATTTATCGACATAGCCCACCGCATTAGCACGCTGAAGTGGCAATGGGCAGGCCATATAACCCGAAGAACCGATAACCGTTGGGGTAGACGAGTTCTTGAGAGGAGACCACGGATCGGCAAACGTAGCGTGGGACGTCCTCAGACTCGGTGGAGCGATGATCTTCGCAAGGCGGCTGGCAGGAGCTGGATGAGAGTGGCCGAGGATCGTGCTCAGTGGCGTGCCATGAGAGAGGCCTATGTCCAGCAGTGGACGAACATAGGCTGATGATGATGATGATGATGATGACTCAATTGCTAAAATTTGCTAGTCGTTTCAGACACATTGCCATAGGCCGTGCTGACGAGTTGCTAGACTACGGGGGATGAATATGGCCTAAATGTTGAGACAATGTTAACAATTAAGTATATTGCGTTATTAAATCACGGTGGTGTGTTTTGGTAGAATTATTTAAGCAGATAATATTATAAATACATTTTATATTCTGAAAGTAAACTGACGGAGACATGGACAAGCAGACCAACTACTGAGAGAAGGACACAAGTAACATCACACAAAACTAAACTTATGAAGATAAACTTCTGAACGAAACTTTCTAAACCTCTCAATAAACTTGATTAGTAACACAAATAAAATAAAAGTATCCAACTTTTCTGAGTTCAGAAACCACTTTAGATGTAATACGAAACTTAATTTTTAATGAACTGTTAGTAAGTGTTCCTTTTCTACTTATGTCTTAAAGAAGTAAAGAACTTCGTTTATGAGAACTCTTGTCATGTAATCATGTAACGCGTAAACAACTTGTTTTCGTGTTTCTTTCGAACACATTATGTACTTACATTTCCTCTTAATAAGTATATTTGCGTGAGTACTATCGTATTTCGTCAAATCACAGTCTTAAAAGAAATAACAGGAGGTTCGCAAGTTGACGCGTATATTTTTTATGTACATATGCTGTCATACATATGCTTGGTCAGGCATAACTTTTCTTAGAATTGTCAGATTCTGAAGAATCTTTTTTATTAGAAAGAGTATTTCTAAATAGACCCTAATTAACTTAAAAAAGATATTCTTAAAATTATAAAATATGGTATGTTTAATAAAATTTGTTTTTATTTTTCCATCATACAAAATTCATTCTTAGCTGATAAAGTTTTGCAACCATATTTTCTGCTATAAAATCTCGGCGCACCCAGCTAACTTCGAGTTTCCTCTGAGTTGGTAAGATTACTGTTAACAACACACTGCTAATATTCTAAGTACTGAGAAGTGCTCAAGGAACCCAGGAAACTTACATAATTCAAATCCGCCTTCAGGTATAATGGAACAACCTGCCACAGAATTTCACTAAGACCTTTATCCAACAATTGGATATTTCACTACGCCGAATTATTTATATTTTGCCAACGGCATGTAAATTGATGAAACCGGGGCTTTGTATGAATTTGATGGTAGAAACATTTAGATCGTATTTAAGTCTTGTTCAATTTTGAGTATACAAGGGCAAATAAAAATCAGCAACGACGTTAAACTAAGTAGAGGAGAAAAAAAGTAAAGAAGAAAAGATAAATAGAATACTTATAATAATAATAATTGCAAAAAAAAATGTAACCGACTCCAAAAAACCCCGATAATACCCTTTCCACTAATCCGTTTTAAGCCTTAGCCCAAGCAACTTCTGGGAGACCGACCCACGCCCCCAACAGCCATCAGCTCTTCGAACATTGTCGGATTGGCGTTGTAGAAATAACGCTATATCTTTTCGTCCAATAGGTATCCCGCAGTTTCTCAAGACCAAAGTCTTTGATCAATGGAAGTTTCCGACGTCCTAAAGGATCAAATTAATCGGACTATTCATTACTTAAAATAAAAAGTTTTTCAGCCAAAGAAAAGTAAAACAATTTATATCATGTTTATTGTAGGGGAATTTAGAGTCTCAGAAGTATTCAAATCTAACTTTTGCGTCAGCCAATACCCAATAGCACCTTCAACAATCAGCAAATAACATTCCAATCGACACGTTCCATTTGCTGCATCAGTTTCCTCTTCAGTCCCCCGAGTTGCATCATGAGCCTTGAAATCAATTTGTAGATAGAACTAGTGTTGCCAAGACACGTATGCCCGCAGTAGTTTGCGGGCAAGAATCGTAATGTTATTCATGTCATAGTTTATACGTTAGCAGTGTTCCGAATATTAACAAGAGTAAGATGCAAACTAGGACTAAAAGTTACACAGGCTGTTGTAGCATATCTACAACATTTAACAGAAAATCACTGGGGTATAAAAACATCGCTATGGAAGCTATAAAAATGAAAAATATATTTTAATACCACGATATCGCCACTCAAAAATATTAAGCAAAAGTTTTAGTGTTTGCTTTTTACGGTGTATTGTACTGTAAATCACTCACAGGTGGTTTTTGTAGAAAGGACAATTAAACTGAAACCTGGGAATGTGTAAAATTAACGCATTTCGATCTGTCAAAGTTAGTTTCATGTTTCATTCCAACATCCATTCATTCACTCATTTTTAATTCATTCATCCATTCATGCTTATTTAAGTACTGCCGACGTGTTGTGGAAAAAAGTAGCATCAAGTAAGTCTCTAGCTTGTTTAGAGCATGAAGCTAACCGGAGTGATACAACTTAGAACCTAAATGATCACGCACGGCACGGCAGGCGCAGTTCCAGAGGAATTTCCTCCCTCGAATTTCCAAAGATTTCCCAAGGGATTACAGTGTGAGGTTCTTCAAGAAAGGAGTGAACTGGTTTTAAAAGAATCTCCAAACCACATGACAGTTCTTTTAGAGTTGCAAGCGTTTACACATATTATCAGGCTAACCGCTTACCATAAGGCAGGTCGAACGCTTATTTGTGGCGGTCAGCTGTGACCAGCGGTCATAGCCATTTTATTAGTGTGATTGTGTTGTGTGCGAGAAGCTCACAATCTCAGTTAGAGTTTGACAATTTCAATGTCGGGGTGACTAGGTAGATAGATTTTTCATTTTATATACATTTGGGATCTTCTGTGAAAATGTTCTATTCTGAGTCACAAATCGGTAGTTCGATACTACATTTTGACGTAAGCAGGATAACTATCTCTAATCTCATACTGATCTTATAATACCTACGCTGCTTCTCTTCTAGTGTCAGTTTGTTTTGAATCAAACTTGTATATGTATACCTATGCATGTGCATGACTTGTCTTCTTCGGTTGGCTTAATACTCTAAGTTGCTTGCCCACCCCAGTGTAACGTTACACGGAATGCGCCATTAGCAAACGCATAAAGCTTTCCGTTATGCACGGTTTAATTATGCACTTTATGCTTTTAATGTTATGGTGGCAATTTGACACCATCAAATTAGCCATTGCTGTTAAGGTGGAGAAAATTGTGTATGCTAGAGAATGTTCTTCAGTGGATCATTGGTGTTTTGTTTTCATTTTGAAGCTTTTCGTAAACATGTGCGTTTTGGTTCGGCCATGGCCTCGCGCAACAGATGTGGCACCGATCATTTTCTCTGTATACTTATTGCGTGTGCTGCCAGATAATCTTAGCGTGGTAAGCTTCTCGGCCGTGCAATGAATGAGAGTCGTAGTCGGGCTGTCACGTAGTGCAATCAATTGCCGACCAAATGGCCTAGTGGTTAGAGAACCTGACTACTAAGCATGAGGTCCCGGGTTCGATTCCCGCGTCGGGGCAGATATTTGTATGAAAAATACGAATGTTTGTTCTCGAGTCTTGGGTGTTTGATATGTATTTAAGTATGTATTTATCTATATAAGTATGTTTATCCGTTGCCTTGGCTAGTACCCATAACACGACCTTTGCTTACTTTGGGACTAGGTCAATTGGTGTGAATTGTCCCGTGATATTTATGTATTTTATTTTATTTTTATGTATTTTTTTTATTCACGTTCCTCTTTTACACCGCGTTGCACTGTTCAAGCGTTAGCTAACAGCTAAGGAGTAGAATTCGTTCCCGTTGTCTGTATTCCCAGATAAATATTAACCTAGGGCTCTTCAAGGCTAGGGTGAATAGGCTGTTACTGAACCAGTGAGATACACCTTTGGCCTCATCTTCACTTTTCAACAGGTGAGACAGAGGTCAAAGCGCGTGCTTCCTCTCCAGCATGAATCGGACGCTTTTTATTATTTGATTTAGGTTTTGGGTTTGGGTTAATATACACATACAAAAATATATATTAAACACCCAAGACTCGAGAACCAACATTCGTATTTTTTATACATAATATTTGCCCCGCCGGAGATCACAGGACCTAAAGCTACGTAATCAGGTTCTCTAACCATTCGGTTGGTCGTCCTAAAAACATATGAAAATACTAAATCAACAAAACTTTAAATTAACTCAATGTGACACCAACATTCTAAAAACAAGGACAATGTCACCAAGCCGGTAAATACTCCAAACAAATTGTTCCAGTAACAAAAACCTTGAATTGAAGAAGAAAAACATTTTCAGAACCGCTAAACTTCGCTGATTGTCCTCTAATAGACTACAGTTGTAAATGGAACATCTGTCATGTCCGACGTCGTTCAATGTTGGAACAATTTAAAAGACAATCTATCTCTGGGACAGCCCGATAGCTACTTCCAATAAATCAGGGGACCACTTAAAACAGTGACGATTCTTCAGATGAGATTGCTCGGAATTGTAAAATTGCCAAATCTTGCGACGAGTGTCTTTTGAGAGTAAATCGAGTATTAAGTGAAGATACGTTTCGTTTAGGGATTAGCTTAACAGCTTTGGTTATATAGATGAGACGTGGTCGGCGAGTTGGGTCGCATAGTTACTATTTTTGGTCGTGTGGACGGAGTTAATTGCGTACCTAACTATTTTTCCTTTTTCTTACAACTGTTATACCTATACGGATGCGCGATGAAGAAAAGTCTTTCAGGCTTTCTATGAGATGAGTGATAAATAGAATGAAATGTTTCTTTGTTGTTAGATGACCACAAACGCAAAAGTGTTGAAATCCGGCTCTCGAATACAGTTTGTACAACAGACATAAAGCTAAGTACAGTGTGATGTCAGCAGCATTAAGGTCATTATTTTAGCAAATGCAATTAACGCTCAGAATATTTCTCTCCGATCCATAAAATCAAAAAATAATAGGCAATAGAAGATTATTTTGTGGCAATAAATGATCTTGTATCTTGAGAAGTGGCACAACCCCCTGACGTACGAGTGGACAGTCGTGGTACCCTAGTGGTTTAACCTATGGTCTCTCAAGTAGAAGTTCATCCAGTTCGAGCCCGGATTTGCACCACCGAGTTTTTCGGAGTTTATGCGCGAAATAACATGAGCTATTGCATGAGCTTTACGGTAAAGAAAAACATCGCGAGAAACCTGGCCATACCTGCGAAGAAATTCAATGGCGTGTATGAACAACTAAACTTTTTCCAGCCAGTTG
This sequence comes from Archips xylosteana, assembly GCA_947563465.1. Taxonomy (NCBI): domain Eukaryota; kingdom Metazoa; phylum Arthropoda; class Insecta; order Lepidoptera; family Tortricidae; genus Archips; species Archips xylosteana. The sequence continues at coordinate 16,131,540 of OX387356.1, forward strand.
TTTTGTACGGCTAAGTACGATTCAACATCTTCCAGCTTGGTCGTCTCCACCCAATACTCGTTGTACATACTGTGCATAATACTTCCTCAGCCTTCGCTACTATGTATTGGACAAAAACTAGCTAGTATTTCCAGTATCATAAAATAAGCTTAGCCTGGAATGGGGCCAAATAGTCGCTATTATACGACAATGATCCATCAAAGTCTATCTGCAAAGAGGATGAATAAATTTAAAACGAGGTCCGTCATTTAACTTTAAATCCCATGAAAAGTAAAACATTAAACCTGTCTGGATTCCCTTCAGCTTGACACAATCAGGTTCACAATTTGTAGTCATTGTCAGTAAGCTGCTTTTGCGTTTAAGCTTGATAAATTATGTTTGAAATTTTTATACTTAGCCTATAAATACTACACTACATGGTAATTTTGAAGACGTGATAAGGACTAATTTTAACTAGAACTGCAAGCTTACGAATATCATCACCCCACCTAAACTGTGTACAGAAAATTTATAATTGCAAAAGCTGCGGAAGCCTACGACCTGTCAAGCAGAGGGTCATTGGTTCAAACCCGGGCTCACATCTCTGAGTTTTTCGAAATTTATGTGCGAAATTAAATTTGAAATTTACCACGAGCTTACGGTAAAGGAGATAACCCGCGCACACCTGCGAAATAATTTGATGGTGTATGTGTGAAGTTCTCAATCCGCAATGGGTATCAAATCCTCTCAATCTGAGAGGAGCCCTGTGCCTTCCAGTGAGACGTATATAGGCTGGGATGATCATGACGATGAATTATACAGACTTATTATTATGAATGTAATTATTTTTTAAACAAATAACTGTGCCATTCTATGCAGTAATATTATGTGTCAAAAATTCCAGGGTGCATCTAAACTAGATTAACTTCCACATTTCACTGAAACCACAAAAAATATTTTGCCGGAGAAAATTTAATAAGTCATACGTGCAGTGAAGTCATTAGGTGTGCTTATCCCGTCCCGCGAGACTTCATTGTGCAGCGGGATCCCACTGTTAATTAATGCTGGGGCTTATGCTAAAGTAGTCTTTAATTGAATTATTTATTAAAGTTCGAGATATGTTATAGTTTGCGTGTCAATTAACCAATGTTAGTACTACTATAGCTTAGTGTAGGTATTATCCAAAATTTTCATTAAAAAATCTACACGAGTTTGTCTTTCTTTCTTTTCTGTTTGTCTTTCTGTTCTGTTTGTTCGATGTAGTTTATTTGTATTTAATTTATATTAATGCTATTTTTTGTAGTCATCACTGTGTTACTTTTTCGCATTGACATATTTTTTCAATCTTGTTGACAAGATTACGCTGTAACGTTACGTACATGGCCGTTAGTAAAGTAACAAGGTACTTTTTTTTATGTTAGTGAAGCCAGACAAACGAACTAGTGGGGCACCTGATGTTAAATGAACACCACTGTCCATAGACACTCGCAGCGCTTACGCGATACCAGTGTGTTATCGGCCCTGCAGAAAATTGTACACTCGCCTCTTAAAGGCGCCCAGGTCGTAACACGATGGGAAGACCCCAGCGGGAAGCTCGTTCCAGATTTTGCAAGTTCGTGGCAAAAAAGACCGCTTAAAACGCACCGTCGAAGACTGCCATTCATCAACATGATGTCGATGAAATGAACGCTTACGACGGGAGGATCTGTAAATGGAACCCCGCAGCTGGAATGAGGTCAAAGAGTTCCTCAGAGCATTCCCCGTTGTAGATCTTATAGAACACGCAAAGGGAGCTAACGTCTCTGCGGAGAGCAAGAGGATCGAGTTTAATGGAGAGTGAGGGGTTGCCGACAACTCGGCACGCTCTGCGCTGTGTGCGATCAAGTGAAAGCAGCTGATATTGGGGTGCGCCAGTCCAGAGATGAGAGCAATACTCCATCCTTGGCCGAACCTGGGCTTTATATATCTGAAGCCGCTGCTTCGGAGTGAAGTATCGCTTAGAGCGGCCAAGCACGCCCAACATTCTAGCAGCCGACTTGGTTTTACCTTCCAGGTGATTGCTTATACTTTAGGTGTACCTTTGATGATGACTTTACTTACAATCAAATGAGACCATCCTCAATTCATTATTTAAGTGGATAATTTTTACAAGTTTTATTTAACTTCAAGTATATTTAGTTCAAATCTTTCAAGTCGATTTACACTTACATCGAATGGTTTGATTGGCATGATATCTAGCTTGTTATGCATCTAATTTAATGCGAAATTAAAGCTAAACCCATCCATCAATCAAAACACGATTTTTTTTGTTTTTTAAAAATCTCCACTTTACTTACTCGCAGCATTGCTCCTCTGAACAATAGAAGATATCCTGAACAAACCACGACTCTGAACGAGGATCACACCTACTGTCTTTCAAACGACGAGTCAATTCGCCAAAAAGCTCTTGCGTTTCGAAACCCTTGTGCATGCGTATTCAACATGTAGATATGAATGTTGGACGACAATGCAAGTAGTCAACAAAGACCACTCACTTACTTTGTGCAACTACGGTTGCCAAGATATTTATTTATTTCAGTCAAATTTATTCCTTAATAAGGACATTGTTTAAAATCACTTTTCAATAAATGTCAATAAATTAAAATAAAAAGAGCAAGCATTATACCGTGATTTTTTATTTTATTAAAACTGGGTACCTACAAGTAAACTAAGCTGCACTGACATTTTTGTGATTTGCCACTTTATATGATTTGCATACTATAAGAGCAACAATAGTAATATTTTGTACAAATTTTATCAAATCGGATAATTATTCACAGTTTTATGGTTAAATAAATGAAATAAAAATGGTTTTGCGATTTCCGAAAAAAGACATTAAATTTTATAAGTTACAGTGTTTTGTCATGACACGGCAGCGATGTGCCTTGCCCACTGCTACTTGAACGATTCTTCGAGCTATGTCGGTGACTTTAGTTCTTGCGCGGATTTCATCATTTCTAACGCTGTCCTGCAGAGAATAAATAAATAAATAAAATAAATATTAGGAGACAATCTTACACAAATCGACCTAGTCCCAAACTAAGCAAAGCTTGTACTATGGGTACTAGACGACGATAAACATACTTATATAGATAAATAAATACTTAAATACATAGAAAACATCCATAACTCAGGAACAAATATTCGTGCTCATCACACAAATAAAACCCTTACCGGGATTTGAACCCAGGACCTCTTGCTTCGTAGGCAGGGTAGTGACCCTGCCTACGAAGCAATGGGCGATGGAGAGGGCTATGCTCAGAGTTTTAACGACCGCTTTAGCCTAGTTGGTCACTACCAACATAGCCCTCTCCATCGCCCTCTGAGGGACTTTGAGCTTTCTTATGAGGCCCATCGTTAGTGGCCACGTCTCAGTGCCAAAAGTCATCACTGGCAACTCGCTCTGGTCAAAGACTTTTGACTTGTATCATTGCGGTACATTGGATGACATGATATTGCGGAGCTTCCCGACCGCAGCAGCCTAATCCTTCAAAATATATGTAATTTATTTTTAATATTTGTGAACTTAACAGTTATTGTCCGCGCCTGTAGTGGAATTCGGAGCGCGGTCGAGGGGCGTGTTCTACAAGGCCGACCGATGACCTGTAAAGGTCGCGCGACGCTACTAAATACGGACAACGCGGTTTTAGATCTTGTAAGTACAGAAAACATGCATGCAGCTACGGGGAAATTTAATTGTAGGGCAGGTAAAAAACGATTTCGAGAAAAAAAAGGAAAATGTTGAGAAGTGAACACGAACGTCTTAAATACTAACCGTATATGTTTTCTACGTTCCATCGTTGTTTGTTGTTGTTGTTCCATCGTTGTCAGTGATAATACTGATAAGTCCCGAAGAATATTAGTGATACATTTATTTATTCATTTTTTTGATGTCAGCGACTGGTCACGCCGGCAGGGTGTCCCAATGGATATGAGATACAAAATTGTTTGAAGTTCTTGAATACTTACACAGGATTTTTTTTTTTTTGATAAAACCTTCCACCGACTTCATTACTTCTTTATAAGTTACAAAAAGTATTTCGTAGAAGGGAAAGCATCATTAGCTAGCTTTTCTAGGAGAGCTCATTTGGGGCAGAGTCTGAAAAAGTGCGCAATTTGTTTGGCTTCGAAAGTTAGGTTCCAATTTCAGCTGTCTTTATGGAGTAACTGGTGAAAATATTATACTTTACTTAATTTGTATCAGAAGAAAAAAGAAATATGGCCAAGACGAAAATATCTTGGTTCTTGTCTTGATGAAATGCTTTTTTTTACTATTTTTTTTCGTTTTACTACATCAGCAACATAGCTCAAAGAAACGCCAGATTCAAGTGGCAGTGGACAGGGCACATCGCTCGAAGAACTAGAGCTCGTAGAATTGCGACGACTCGTTGGAAGCGGATAGCGCAGGAACAATCTGTTTGGCGTGCCTTGGGGGAGGCCTATGTTCAGCAGTGGACGTCTTTCGGCTGCAATGATGATGATCATGAAGACGTCATCAATCTATTAAATATTCGAGTCAGGCTGAAGTTTAGTCGGTCTCTGAAAATATTAAGCTTCTAGTGTAGTTCGGTGGTGGTGATAGTTGGGGTTGTATGATTTGTGTGTTCGTACAGTGTGGAGGTGGAGGAACTGCATGAACATGTATTTCTTACATACCTAAACGCAATTATCGTAAGGTCACGGGTAAGCAAAGTCATTTTATTGTTTCAGTTCATTAATATGAACCTCCGCAAAGTAACGCCTGTTTCAATAAATTATTTTGTTCAGTGTATCAAATTAATAGGTTTTTAGCAACCGATGGATACAGGAAGTGAGTGGCCATTCATTGTGGCTTTCTAAGAGGGTGGTATTTGTTCAACAGTGAACGTCTTCCGGCTAATGATGATGCCGACTAATGGCACAAGCGTTCTTAAACGACTTTTTAAAGTTTCATAATAATAGGCTAGTTTCCTAAAAAAATCTAATTAGTTCGTCATTTAAATAATCAAAAAATATTGAACACGTATTTTTTCTTTTGTCAATTGAACAAAAAATGACGGAGATATTGTATGTTGAAGTTCCGCGTGACGTCACGATTCGCTACACTTTTTAGCGAACCGTGACGTCACGAGCCCCCACTCCCGAACTTTGTCGCGCTTTATCTTTGTCGTTTTTTGTTCAATTGACAAAAGAAAAAAAAACGTGTTCAATATTTTTTGATAATTTAAATGTCGGACTATTTGTAATAGTGTTTTTTTTACCCAGGACACTACCCTATTAGTTTTGCCAGTCGTTGAGATAATGGACTTTGAAATGAAATTTCTTAGCTTTTGTTTTCAATTATAATAGCCTTTCTTGAATTACGTCTTAACCCGAAGACTGCCCTATGGCCACATTTTTTCTCGCGATCATAATGGCACTATAGGCGAACAAAAATTATGATAACACGTAATTAACTCATTAGGCGTTCCACAAGTTAAGAACACAGCGCAATATTGACATTGACTATAAATAAACCTGTCTGTTACTTTACTGTAAGTACTTCCTATGTAGCGTATCAAAGACGCAAATATTATCCTCTCAGCCAGCTTTACTTCTGACGAAAATCCCGACCCCGGGGCTCGGCTCTTGAGCGTATCGCGTCGCATATGGAGATGAATTACCATTTCAGGTCTGTTACAGTATGACAGGCTGTAAATATAATTTGAATTTTGCGTTGGTACTTATGTATGTGCCGGGGTAGCCTAGTGGTAGACCTAAGGCCTCTTAAGCAGAGTTCGAGTCTGGCCTCACACCTCTGAGTTTTTGAGTGGAAAATTAAATTTGTTTACCATGAACTTTACGGCGAAGAAAAACATCGAGGAGAAATCTTCATACACCTGCGAAAAAATTTAATGATGTGTGTGAAGTTCCTAATACGCATGGATCTGCGTGGAAACTACGGCCCAAGCCTTCTCATAATGTTTCTTGCAGCGTGACGTACGTAGGTATATACCCCATTGATACAAAAAGTAAGTGACAACTCACTAATAATAATATGGGAAGGGCAAAGGCACAAAAGTTTGTTGTTTAATCATTACTAGAAACAGGTGAATGTTCAGGAGTGAAAGTCTACGGATTAAAAAAGAAACGGAACCTACATTTTCCAGCCATTGACTTTATTATGACTACGCAAAAGTTTTCCACACGTTTCATATATCCCTTTATTGTACTACTCTGAGGGTGAATCTACCGGCTAATTATGGAGCGGTCATTTTCCTTGTTTTTGTTACTAGTTTACTCCTGTGACGCATTATTTTGGCATGTTTTTATAGGACGCTATAGCGCAGGGTAATTACACGAAATTTATTATGGCTAAAGTTATGGTGGAATATAATGTGGGTCAATTTAATGTTAAACTTTGCCCACCTGAGTTGTCACTTACTTTTTGTATCAATGGGGTATATCTGTTCAATTATTATCTAAAATAAGGTTTGTAACTGTATTTATTTCACCAACACGAACTGACAAAAAAAAAGTATAAGTTTCGATGTGATTATCTTTTATTTCCTGACACATATTCACTGCCGGGCATTTTTTTCGAACCCAGGACCTCGCTATTGAGCGCCTCAAAAGCTTGTAAGCGTTATTTTTTTCACACAGTGAAAAACGAAACGTATATATACGTTTATAGTGGTTCATAGTAATGCAGCAACGTTATACAAACTGGTGGTAGCGTTCAAAGCACTGGGCAAAGTTTTCAAAATGTATGAACTCTTATAATTGTAACAAAACTCAACGATACTCGTAACCTGTTATCGGGCGATAAGGTAAACGTAAAAATGTTCGATACCTCAACGCCCAGTTGATGACACCCATTTGTCACCTCTCTTACTATGACATAAGATTTGAAGGTGGCATGTATTGGGTCATTGTTGAGCACAGTGACGTTTACCTTAGGTCAAGTTACAGAATTGTCCCCATCACTTAGTTAAGTGATAAATTATCACTGATATGTAATGTCACATAAATTAATACTTTTATAATAGATAATAATAGATAAATTCGAAAAAAAATGAGTATTATTGCTTAATTAAGTTTTTATTAAGTATTTTTTTTATTCTTTCCTGAACTGTTATATTATAACTTGGCCTCTCGTCCGGTAACAGGTCATCGTTGAGTTTTAGAACATCCTATATACAAATGAACTGAAAAAAATACTTTTCACCTCACTAGCTCGGAAAGCCCTTTTTGTTTGTTTGACATCTATTGAGAAAATCGCTTTTTATCCACATGTGAAGAAAGAGTTTTGACATTTGAGGGCGGCTTAAGTGATATTTGACAGCTAACAAAACGTAAAACGTTAAAAGTGCTGAATTTTTAAAATCACAATTAATGAATTGCATCGAGTAAAAAACACTAAATACAGTCTTACAACTTTATTTTAATTCATAAATATAAGCATTCAACATTAACCTTCATTATTGTTGTAAAAACGGATAAAATGTTATGACAGTCCAAGTAAGTCGATGTGCGAACAAAACGCATGCGAAATAATAAAAAAAAAACTTAAGTCAAAACTTTTCAATTAAATATTCGCATGTTTTTCTAATTATTTTTCTCGCTGTAGTGAGGTGAAAAGTTTTGTGTTATACACGGGTAAAAAGTTATTTTACGTCTCGTGTGTTGAAACACTCACTATCGAAAGGATTCTATTTTTGAACCACTCGCTTCGCTCGTGGTCAATCATAGAATCCTTTCGATAGCTCTTGTTTCAAATGAACACTCGCTGGTAAAATACAACTTTCCTCCCTTGTATAACAAATAACTATTTCACCTCAGGCAGGTTTTGCTATTAAAAAACAGTTAGCAAAATCTGATTTTGCTCACTGCTTGAGACAAAGTAGCTTTTTAATTTAGTTTTTTAAATGTCGAGGACAATGATGGCTCTATCATGGGTCTACTCACTGAATTCGAAAGATTTCAACTTCAGTTTGATCTGTCACTTTCATTTCGATACGAAAAGAGCGAGAGATAAGATCAAATCGATTGTAAGTTCGATGTCAAATTCTATACCTAGTAGGCCTAAAAAATAAACGAACGATTGAACGTTTGGATACTCATAATACGTACTTAACCTTAAAATTGTAATTCGTCTGCATGTTAAGGTTTTAAATTTAATTATTGTACTTTATTAATAATTGGATTATATTTTTATTTTTTATTTATTTATTTATATAATCAAATAGTAAAAATGTTGTAGAAAAATACAAAGTTCAACCATGTATCCATATAATTATTAATAACTTTAACAATCTTGAACATCGTGATAAATATCGGGTGCAGTATCGGAACGCATCTTTAAAAAATAGCGGGATTCAAATTTTAATTATTTTCTTCTTCTGTTTCGCTAGCTGAAGAGTTCCATATCTAAGAGTTTGATACACGATCAAAGGCAATTTGGAAATTATAAGAATAGTAATAAGTAAAGTACTTATTTAATAAATTTTTGAATATGATATGAGTGAGTCCAGTGACGAAGTCAACAATAGAACACCAGACGAATTAAGGCAGTAATACAAAATGCAGAGTTAAATTTCTTACTTGAAAAGTCTCGCGAAAAATATTTAAAAGCTTATGATATTTTTAAGCAATGGAGACTAGCAAAGGGTGCAAACACTTTTTCGGATACTGTGTAGTTATATAGGTACAATAATGGAGTATTTACTCAATGTTGATAACCACAACAAAGACAAAAATACGACGTTTATATACCTTTAACAATTCATATATTATAATGTTCTCGCTGTCAGTGTGTGAAAACTCAGGTCTATTTTAGGTAATTTTTTTCACTTACGTGGTGCTGTTAGCCGAGCCACAATGTACATGGTGTACCATGCTTTGGTGGACTCAGTTCTATCATATGGGCTTAATAGTTACGGACGCACATTTCGAACTTATTTAGATAAAATTAAGAAATTACAAATTAGATTTTTAAAATATCTTGTAGGCAAAAAAACAAAGGATACAACAACAACACACATAACAAGGTGTACAATGAGTTATTTCCGATTTGTAAGGTATTACTAGTGCATGAAAAATGTTCACTTTTATTGGCATTAGAACAGTACAATTCGAGGCGATATAAAGTACCTATCAGTCACGTGTATCCAACTAGAAGTGTAACGGGGGAAATTAATAAGCGAAAACTGTGTGTACCTAAAGTATGTAATTATTATGGTAAGCGTACAAGAAAATATATGATACCTAAAATACTAAATGAGATGGAAAATCTAATGTATTGTAAAACCTCCAAAGTCACCTATAAAAATAAAATTAAAAGTACATTGTTGAGTAGAATTAATTAGTAGGGATATTATGATGTTAGCGAGTAGGATAAAATAAATAGAGTATACTTTATAAAGTGAGTTAAAGTATATGATTCGGCAAATTTAAATGCCTTCTTGTATGCAAGTGTAGGTATTATAGCTTAGTATGTAGTTTTCTCTTTATTTCTTTCTTTCTTTTTTGTAAAGGTTTTAAGTAAATTAAGATCAGAGTTTCAGAGAGTGAAATTTTTCTGCCAACAAACTGACATGCAGTTTGGCAGATAATTATTTTAAAAATGTATTCTGATTATTAGAGAAATAAATTAAAAAAAAAAAAAAGTTGTATGTGCCACACGAGACCAAAGTTTTTTTGCATCTCGTGTATTTGAATCACTCGCGCAATCAGGATTCTAACTTAGAATCACTCGCTAACGCTCGTGATTCAATTATAGAATCCTTCGCTGACTCGTGATTGAGTAAAAAATATTGGCTATAGGCTCTTAACTTTTGCCATATCCACAGGAGAGACGCGAAAATAAAGGTGTATGATCCAATACATATCTTCACTGCACCAGTTGATGTAGGATGCTTCATCTAGCCCACCTCGATTTGAAACCAACACCTGAATGCTCCCCAGACAGATGTATTTAATGTAAAATTAACACGTTTCTCCGGGGAACTGCTGCAGCTTTAATTAGTGTCGCTTGCAGCCCCAGGACGCTTGTGTTCCTTTAACCTTAGGGCAACGTCGGGGGTTGCAAGTGGCACATGCTTAAAATGTAAGATAAGCTGATATAATTTTTAGGACAAGTATGCAGTATCACATGCAGTAACTTTACCTATTCTATTAATATTATAAACGTAAAATTTTGTATGGATGTATGGATGGATGTGTGGATGTTTGTTGCTCTTTCACGCTAAAATTTGGTATACAAATAGTTTATAATCTAGATTTACATATTTTTATCCCGGAAACTTGCATAGTTCCCGCGGGATAGCGATAAACGAATTCTTCGCAGACGACGTCACGGGCAACAGATAGAAAAAAAAAACGTATTTTTACTAATGTCAAGTACAGTCGAAGACACTGAATCTCATTCCTGGGTGGAAGCTTTTCAGTGCAAAATATCATATTGGTATTCCACGCAAATACCAAAAATACATTATGAAAATTATTGTGAAAAGGTTCCAGGCAGAAAATTAAATTCTCTACTCTACCTTCCGATAAAAGCATTTGACGTCCTCCAGCAAAACTTTCTTAAGATATTCGATTAATTTGTATTTTGTAACTGTTTACTGCACTACTTTTTCTTCTTTCACTATAAGTTTCGTTTTAAATGCTTGAAATGTTTGTAATTGAATTTGGTGGTATTTGGCGGAGGTTCATATCCATGAATAAAACCAGTTGATCAACCGCGTGATTGCAAAACAACAAAATAGGTCTGACCGCTCAAGATCGTGAAGAATGGCGAACATGAAGGGAAGCCTCTGCCCAACCCGGACTATTTAAACGTTATTACTTATTATTTACACAGTACTATTGGGAAATGCTTAAACGACCTCTTAAAAAGTTTCACCAACAAGGCACTTTTTGCACAGACAAAGTAAACAACTCAGTCATCCTACTTTAACCCCCTCCCAGAAGATAATTGGAAGTATTTCTCACACTGACGGGCGCCGTTGACCCTTTAATAGGACAGCGGCAGCGGCCGGGTTAACTATACTAATTTAACCGACTTAATTACTTACTAACTAACTAACATACAATTAGGGAGACGCCAAGGAAATGAGCGCGAAATTCTAATATTTTGGTAAAAACGATGTCCAGTAAAATGCTGTCAAATATTTTTTATTCATAATGGAACATTTAGATAAGAGGAAAAACCACATACGATGTGAAGCGGTTCGCTTCATCTTTTCTAATATGAACTGCTAAGGAATGGATTTGCTGCCGTCGTCTGTATTTCCTGATAGAAACAACTTAGGGCTCTTCAAGGCTACAGTGAATAGGCTGCCACTATACCCACTGGTTTACACCTTACCCTTTGGCCACATCTGAATTGTTCATCAGGTGAGACAGAGATCAATCGCGGGTCAGTTTTACGTATAAACAAAACCGGCCAAGTGCGAGTCGGGCTCGCGCACTGAGGGTTCCGTACAAATTTTTAGGTACAGCAGCTGTAACTATAATAATCCAGTGTTAGCAGAGCCCTGCTTGCAAGCAAAATGTACGCAATGTGGGATCATTTTAGATTGGTTATTCGGGATTATATTATGATGTTACTAAAAATTTATGCTTTTCGTAATTTTTCCGTTATCTATGTATAAGACATTGCTTCTTACTAAATTTCAAGATTCTGAGTTTACGGAAAGTGGTTTTGATTCCATTGAGAGTGTCGGAAATTCAATAATAATAATAAGTACCTGGGCGACCGAGCTCTGCTCGGGCAGAAACTCGGTACCAAGCGTTTTCCCAGAGATAAGACCAAGCTAGATCAATTTTTCATCCCCGAAAACCCCCAAATACCAAATTTCATCGAAATCGTTGGAGCCGTTTCCGAGATCAAAACACCGGAGGGGTGGGGGGGGAGGGGATGCGGGGGAGGGAGCGCGGGGGTATTAAAGGGGGGATAAAAATTTCATTGATTTTGCCGTAGGATGCACCGTTTTCAAGATATTTGACAAAAACACCGGAGGGGGGGGGAGTTAAGTCACGTTAAACTATCGTCCGTAAACCGAGTTTACAGACAACCGGCTTTTCCTGTTCTGTGCTCCCAATAGGGAACGTGCACATAGACGGTGCTGCCAACTGGTGCCATAAGGGTGCCATCAATTTGAATGTTTTACCTTGATAAGTTTGTTTTACTGTCCGCATAGTCTCTTCTTCTGTCTCATTAGTGCTGCCGCCTATAGTTATTGCACGTTCCCTATAATACTTTTTCTAACAAAAAAGTAACTTTTTCTCACAAAAAAGTAACTTTTTCTCACAAAAGAAGAAACTTGACGTTTTCTCATGAAAAATAAACTTTAAAAAAAAACTAAAAATGTTGAAAAAAACGTGGAATCGAACCGAGGTCGGCTGGATCCGCGACCACCCGATTTCTAATGTGCCATTATGATCTGCTCGAAGTCGGCGAAATTTAGCTTTATATTCTAATGCAAACAAAAATAGCCGGAAAACACGAGTAAAAGCGATTTTCTGAAAATGAAACATAGCTAGATCAGTTTTTCATCCCCAAAAACCCCCACATACCAAATTTCATCGAAATCGTTGGAGCCGTTTCCGAGATCCTGATTATATATATATATACAAGAATTGCTCGTTTAAAGGTATTAGATAACTTTATTTCACCAACAACAACAAACATTTTACAATCCACAGTACAGTAAGTACATTTTTATACTTAATACTAAAGGTGGTGGGTAAGTTGAAGGTTTATACTTCTAGTAATTAATGATGAATTTTACTCCCCGTACTAGTATAAACTGTATCACGGTGAAGTAAGATCAGTCATTCATAATCGTGAAGTTTATGGTATCAATGTGTGGATCAAAGTATGATTGAGAAATCGAAATGTAACATAACTAAAAAGTTGAGGGTATTAAGTAGCAGCAGTACGTAAATGTGAATGTTAGTAGTATATGCAAAATTTACAAATGCATTTCGATGTTTGCTATCTAAACAAAAAAATATCACTTAGTAACAATATAATTATCTTAAAAATTAAATAGTAAGTAAGAAGGTTTAGTGCATGATTATTTGAACTCTGTATGTGCGAGTGTGTGTGTGCGTGTGTGTATGTGTTTGTGTACTTGTTGTGTGTAGGTGGGCGTGGGTGTACTTGCGTGCGTGCGTGTATGTGTGTGTGTATTTATTAAGCCATTTTATTCAGAAGTTTTTCAGTATCTTCATAATTAAGTGCATTCAGAAATTTACTTAGGGCTTTCTTTAATTGATAGAAACTCATATTCCGCATATTAAGATTCCTGCTAATACGATTGTAAGTTAAGGGTCCTAGAAAGGTCTGAAATTTATGGGAGAAAGCTGTCTTGCATTTTGGAATAGAGAAACTATATCTTGTCTTCGACGAGATGAAGAAAAGTCGGCATTTCTGCGATGTTGATCAAGTACTAGGTTTTTGAGAAATAATTGTCTTGCGGCATAAACGGCTGTATCTTTTGATTGCGTTGGCTTAGAAGTTTGATTTTTTCACAGCTCCAAGGAACAGTAGACCTGAGTATTTAACCGACTTCAAAAAAAGGAGGAGGTTATATGTTCCACTGTTTATATATATTTTTTTTTTTTTTTTTTTCTGTGTATGTTCATCGATATCTCCGCCAATTGTAAGCCGATTTTCAAAATTCTTTTTTTGTTTGAAAGAACATACTTTTGAGGTGGTCCCATTGACACCAAGTCAAGATCTGATGATGGAATCATGGGTAAATCGACGGAAACCCTCAAATTTTACAGGCACAACTATGACGATTTTAGAATTTTTAGCATCTAGTCAAGCATTTTCATTCAGAAAATGTCATTTGGTAAACTAGATCTGATGAAGAAGATCACAGATGGCCAACGGAACTCCTCAACGGGTCAAATCTTGCAAGTTGAATTTAACCCACTTCCCGGTTTCTGAATTGAAATTTTGCATGTTTGTGTAAATTGGATGACAATGCAATATTATTGCAACATGGAGCTGGTCTGATGATGGAGCTGGATGGTGGCCATAGGGACTCTGTAATAAAACGACGCAACCCCGTCGAGTTTGGGCTTGTTTCATTCGTCTTAACGAGCACTTTGATCTCAGATGGTAAACAGGGTCTGATGATGGAGCTAGAAGATGGCCAAAGGCACTCCAAAGTAAAACGACACAATCCCGTCGAGTTTGGGCTCATTTTATTCGTCTTGACAAGCACTTTGATCCCAGATGGTAACCAGGGTCTGATGATGGAGCAGGAAGATGGCCAAAGGCACTCTACAATAAAATGACACAAACCCTGTCGAGTTTGGGCTCGTTTGATTCGTCTTGACGAGCACTTTGATCCCAGATGGTAACCAGGGTCTGATGATGGAGCTGGAAGATGGCCAAAGGCCTCAACAATAAAACTATACAACCCCGTCATGTTTGGGCTCGTGTGATTCGTGTTGATGAGCATTTTGATCCCAGATGGTAACTAGGGTCTGATGATGAAGCTGGAAGATGGCCAAAGGCACTCCACAATAAAACGACACAACCCCGTCGAGTTTGGGCTCGTTTTATTCGTCTTGACAAGCACTTTGATCCCAGATGGTAACCAGGGTCTAATGATGGAGCAGGAAGATGGCCAATGGCACTCCACAATAAAACGACACAATCCCATCGAGTTTGGGCTCGTTTGATTCGTCTTGACGAGCACTTTGATCCCAGATGGTAACCAGGGTCTGATGATGGAGCTGAAAGATGGCCAAAGGCACTTCACAATAAAACGACACAACCCCGTCGAGTTTGGGCTCGTTTTATTCGTCTTGACAAGCACTTTGATCCCAGATGGTAACCAGGGTCTAATGATGGAGCATGAAGATGGCCAAAGGCACTCTACAATAAAATGACACAAACCCCGTCGAGTTTGGGCTCGTTTGATTCGTCTTGACGAGCACTTTGATCCCAGATGGTAACCAGGGTCCGGTGATGGTGCTGGAAGATGGCCAATGGCACTCCACAATAAAACGACACAATCCCATCGAGTTTGGGCTCGTTTGATTCGTCTTGACGAGCACTTTGATCCCAGATGGTAACCAGGGTCTGATGATGGAGCTGGAAGATGGCCAAAGGCCTCAACAATAAAACAACACAACTCCGTCAAGTTTGGGCTCGTTTGATTCGTCTTGACGAGTACTTTGATCCTAGATGGTAACCAGGGTCTGAAGATGGAACTGGAAAGTGGCCATAAGAACTCCGTAATAAAACGACGTAACCCCATCAAATTTGGTCTCGTTGGATTCGTCTTTATGAGTACTTTGGTAACCAGGGGCAAAAAGTACAGTGAGCAAAAAAAAACTTGTATTAAAAATAGATTTTGTAACAAACTTATTTCGAGGTCAAACTGATGATTTTATCCTACGTATCTAATTATACAAATACAACTAAAAAGCAAAAAATAAAATAATTTTTAATTAAAAAATAAAACCGACTTCAAAAAACACCCAAAAACTAAAACGCAAAAAATAAAATAAAAATTGAACCGACTACAAACAAAAAGCATAGAAATATCTTTCTTCTAACGGTGAGGCCACACGAGCGTAATTTTGTGAGTCGTGAGCGGCAGAATTTCGGTTCGCGCCATACAATATGCGGGCCATCACGTGACACTCACATGACACAATGTATGGCGCAACCGAAATTCTGCCGCTCACAACTCACAAAATTACGCTCGTGTGGCCTCACCCTAATCTGTTTGAAGTCGGTGACTCAGCACGAGCCAGCAGGAGTGAACCTAGCCATCGACCTTACGTACGTACTATCTATTGTGTTTCTTTCTACCACTCCTGCTGGCTCGTGCTGAGGCACCGACTTCAAACAGATTAGGGTGAGGCCACACGAGCGTAATTTTGTGAGTTGTGAGCGGCAGAATTTCGGTTGCGCCATACATTGTGTCATGTGAGTGTCACGTGATGGCCCGCATATTGTATGGCGCGAACCGAAATTCTGCCGCTCACGACTCACAAAATTACGCTCGTGTGGCCTCACCGTTAGAAGAAAGATATTTCTATGCTTTTTGTTTGTAGTCGGTTCAATTTTTATTTTATTTTTTGCGTTTTAGTTTTTGGGTGTTTTTTGAAGTCGGTTTTATTAATGTAAATTTCAGCTTGATACCTCCACGCGCTCCTGAAAAAAAGGATCTTGACAGACAGACAGACGGACAACAAAGTGATCCTATCTATAAGGGTTCCGTTTTTTCCTTTGAGGTACGGAACCCTAAAAACCAGATTGTACAAAAGTTAAACCTTGAAATCCTTGAGGATTCCTTTGTAACGAACGCCAAATTTTTTGCTAAAAATTAATTAGGTATATCAAGCTAAGCAAACATCTTGAATATGTTTGGCAATATCAAAGTGAGGTTTATTACTTAGAATTATTATATTAAGATTTACCCTGGTACTGTGTATTATTCCCCTATACCTAGTAGCAAGACGATTAGATAAGAATATAACATATGTACGTTTCCGTGCCAAGCCAGTGGGTAGCGCATGTAAATTCCTAATATCGGATACAGGGCTAAACCAATTCTGCTTCCGATGATCGGTTGGCGTTATGCCACGTTGTTTGAAATGCCACAGCGTGGCGTGGCAACATCACTGGCGGCACAATTCTCGCTCGATACACGCTTGAATGTATTGTGTGTTTTATTGCTGTCTGTAGCGTTTGTTGAATTGAAAATTTATAATTGAATAAGCAATTTGGCCGTAGCCTTTTGATCGCATCGTATGTTGAGTAACTTTAGGTGTCTAAATTCATACTGCGTAGAATACGTGGAATAATTAAAAGATTTATCTTGAAGTAATTACTAACTTTGCGGTAATGTGTGCCGGTGTGGAGAGAAAAACAACTAGTGAAATTACTGTCACACGAGGTATTCTGTCTCAGCAGTCTGGGCTGGTAACGTATCTGCTCTGGGGTTGTATTAGTCCATGTGTAATGGTGTTCAGTTACGATCACTTGCTCGTTTATTACATAGTGTCTTATAGGGGAAATAAGAGAAACTTTAAATAAATGTTTTTTTTTATACTGAAACTCAAAATAGATGTACCGGAACGAACTCACAACTACTGAAATTGTGACAAAGCTGAAAAATATAAGAGTTCAGTTTGTTTAAATTTTTCAGTTTCGTTCCAATTTCAGTTAGGTAGTTGCATAGCAATTTGATTACGGTATACACCTATTTAGATTATCACCCTGTAACGCGTAGCACATTTACTGGGTCTTCTATACCGAGACAAAACTAAGTTTTATGAATGACAGTTTTTGTAGCAGGCTGTAATTTTTTTATGCGTAATTTATCACTTCCTTGACTCCAGAATTGTTTTAAAATAAACCTCACTTAGCCTATGAAGTCCTACAGGATAACCTTCTTCTTCTAATGAAAGGAGTTATGCGAAATGATGAATTATGCGTAAAAATTTTAGGCCACCAGACTGGATCACGTCATGAGAGCCGTTTGATATTTGTGTTAAGTTTAGGATTGGTTCAAAAATCTCAAGAGCTAACCTCAAGCAAGCAAGATTGTAACAACAACAGACCTTATAAGGGTGATTCTTCGAGGCCCCGATTTTCGATGTCCGGGGGCTAATTTTAATGAACCCTTCAGTTTATAAGTTTGATTTTTTTTCAGAGGTAGCATATATCTGTATTTAACTGGGACATATGTCAGTTTTTGTGTAACTGGTTCTAATTATGTACAAAAAAATGATTAACACCATGATTTTTACTACTCTGTCGTGTCCGTTCCCCATTTTCATGAAAACATACGATAATATCTCAAAATCAGTCAACATTAACAATATGTTGAGTGACCACATTCAAAGAATATTAGTTGTTACGTAATAAACAACTAATGAATAATTTTTACTTCTAGTATTAACTTTATAGCTGAGGAAATAAGATGTGTCCGGCGTAAATTCTTTATTACTCTGGAGCGCGTTTCAATCAGTTGTTTTATAAAGAAAAATTAAAAAACTGGTGATAAATTCACACGTGGGTTGTTTTTACTCGCGTTTCGAACATGTCTAGTAGTGGAAATTTCAGCTGGTGCAATTAGCTCCAGAGATACGAAGGTAAATACTTCATTTCTCTGTCCTTGGTTCAGGTAACATTTTTATTACTCTGCCAGGTTTTTGACGCTTGTATAACCGTTATTTTTTTTTTAATTATGCTTGATTCACTGCTTTTAGTACTACCTTTCTGTA
The DNA here is from genome assembly GCA_947563465.1 of Archips xylosteana. Taxonomy (NCBI): domain Eukaryota; kingdom Metazoa; phylum Arthropoda; class Insecta; order Lepidoptera; family Tortricidae; genus Archips; species Archips xylosteana. The sequence continues at coordinate 16,149,789 of OX387356.1, forward strand.
GTATTAACGGCAACCTTCCAGAATGTTCGTATTATGAATCATCAGTATTTTTATTTACTTTTTTTATTCCTCTGTCCTTTGTTCCTATGGATAAATGTTACAGTTACATAGTTGTTGTTAAATACAGTTTTCATAGTAGTTTTTGAATAAAAATACAGTTTACTTAGTTATTTTGAAATAATACATGCCTTAACAGTAAAAAAAATAAAATTTCAAGAGAATTTTTAGAATTTTTATATTTGCCGGTGAGTATAAATAATAAGCGCAGAAAATGTTTTCAAGAATAATTAAGTACCTAGATTGTTAATTTTTACGTATAATAATATTTTAATTACTATTTATATTTTTTTATTAATATTTAACGTATTTTTTTACTACTATTTTTATTCCTCTGGACATAAAAACTAAAATGTTAATTATTTTCAAAATGGTTTTATAAAAATGAGTGCCAAAACAATATTTATGTTACTGAACAAATCTATTTTCATGGGAGCATGAATTTTTCTGTCAAATAAGTAAAAAAAATACGACAGAGGAATAAAACAAAAATCACGACCTCGAAGAATCACCCATAACCGTCTATACTCCATTTTGATTTAGGATTATAAACCACAACAACATTATATTGCGGCTCGTGAACTGTAATCTCTTTACAATTTGTACTAGAGTAACAATTGACGACACGCAAATAAAGTGACATTAAAACAATTTTATTTTGCGGCTCCCAGACTATTGTACTGTACTATTTGATAGGTAAGAAATAGTTGACGAGCCGCAATATAATGATGTTGTGGTTTTCAATTCTAAATTAAATGAAGTATAGTGATATTCCATGTGTTTTAAAATTGACTTAACAATACGGTTGTCTAGTTCCGCTCTCTTTCAAGCTATGTCATTTTGCCTCACAGTCGTAAAACAAGATGTTTTCTATTATCGAATTATTTACCTCGCCCGTTCCGACGACTTACGTTTTATTTCTCCGTGTTTCTGTTTGAAACAAATCGTACAAATATAAAAGTGATTGGTATCGATGGGAATGAAGGCCATTAATAATTGATGCGTTTAGCAATAGGTGTTGCTTTTAATAAATGTCGCGTACAAATTTATATGATGTTTGTGGTTGAATAATTGCTTGTGATATTCTCTGTCAGTCCCTCAAAGTTTCATTCTGTCTGTCCTCCGCTTAGCTCAGGGCTCTGTACAGTCAAATGCATAAATATCTATACAATTATAGCGTCAAAAATATATAAACTGTCAGTCAATTGAAATTGCAAACAATGTAAACAAACCTTGTATTTAAAATGTCTTTAATTTCCACTTTCAATCATCAAATACTGCTAAATCCGTGTGTTATTTAATCAATACTTATTACAACACTATCCTAAACCATTAAAACAATAAACAAGTGCTAAAATATGGATATTTCATATTTACATTGTTCGCAATTTCAATTGACAGCGATTTTAAACACCGACCTTATGGTTATAAATACAGCATCTAAACATTTTTGCTAGAACTAGTTTTTTTTAGCTCCTAAAGGCTAATAAGCAATATTCATTTAACTTAATCTACTATTTTGTTTAAAGTATCTAAGAATAACGTCCAATGACTTTTCTTAGTGTCTATTAAGGCGAAGCACTTTATTCATGTGTACTTCATATAACTAGTAATAGTACTAGTACCTAATCACTAAAAATTAATGTTTAAGTCTTGGCAAAGTGTAATTCACTAACAAAAGTTTTGTTGCTTTGTCACTTTCCAAAAGATTTCTTAGATGTCCATAAATTAAACCAGCTGCACTTAATGCTGTATGTCAAAGTAAATAATGCGTTACAACAAAATTTGCAAAGGTGGGGAGGTATGGTTTCTTGCAGAAATTCCGCAGTTACGGATGTAGAGACGAAGTTCGGTTACAACCCTAGAATAAAGTGAGGATTTCTTTTGTCGTCTACTCCATGGAGTAGCGGGTTCTTCTAAAAATGCATGGCACTTTCCGTAACCCAAAGTAAACGATTTGATTTTTTAATCCTAGACCATGCAAGTTGGCCCATAGTCTCATTGTATTTCGGTGAGAATGTTTCTATTATGGGTGTTGAAGTTAAATTATAGTCAACCATAACTATTATGATAATATGACATGTAAAATACAACCCATACAAATGCTCAGAGAAATTATGTTAGACCTCTAACGAAATTAAATGACCTCATAGACAATCAATTACGTACAGGCTCTCGAATAATGCGTAGAAGCCCTTACGTTTTCTATTGACGAGGAAAATCCACTACTTACCTTATCTTTCTTTCACATTCATACTAAATCAGAGGATATTCCAAAAAAAATTATACTGTGATTGATTGAGTATGAGCCGTGGTGGCCTAGTGGTTTGATCTATGGCCTCTCAAGCAGAGAGTCCTGGGTTCAAATCCCAGTTCGCACCTCTGAGTTTTTCAGAATTTATATTGTATTTTTCTTTGTAATTTACCATGAGCTTTACGGTGCAAGAAAACATCGTGAGGAAACCTGCATACACCAGAGAAGAAATTCAATGGTGTGTGTGAAGTTCCCAATCCACGCTGGGCCCGCGTGGAAACTATGGCCCAAGCCCTCTCATTCTGAGAGAAGGCCTGTGCCCTGCAGTGGGACATATCTATATACGCAGCAGCCTATGCTGGGATTGAGAATATTCCCCAATGCGATAGTATATAGTCGACCGAGAAATTCCTTTACCAAACCCTAAGGTTTAAAGTCAGTAATAACAAACAAAAACAAAACAGTATAAACACCAACAACAACAACAACAACAACAGCAACAACAACAACAACAGTGTAAAGTAGTAGTGTTAAAACAGTATAATGTCAGTAATGTACAGCTTAAAACATTTCAAGTTATTTTCACTTACAAGTCAAGGTAACAGATCAGTCTTATTGTTTTTATTCTGCTACTGGAACTGTCATAAAAAATGGCAAAGCACTTGTTTGGTAGTCTATACCAACTTAATTTTAGTTTACTTACTAAACTTTAAAATTAACAATCATTAATTAGCTGTAGGTATCTTTTTTAAAGCTCCTTAACAACTCTAGGGAAACATAAAAGTAAACAAAACAAACAAAATGTTTCCCTTTTTGCTTCCCAAACGAAGAAAAACGCTAAAACACAAATTAATATTACAGTGTTGCCATAATGGCGGTCCATTTTTCACAGGAGAAGAATAACTTTACAAGGGTAGCATTATCCGTAATAGCATACAAGATTTAACACTTCGTGTAATTAAAGCCCGGCTTAGGGTTCCATAATCTCAGAGAACCTTTTTAGATATGAGGAACCACACGTTGTCAACTTAGTGAGCTTACGTATACGCGTACCTACTCAAGGTTTAAAAAAACTGGCACGTTTTAAATATGGATTAGTTTGAACAGATTAATTTCTATACAAATATTTTTAAGTGAGATGTACTCACTGATTGCTTTTGCATTTAAAACGCGCCAAAAGCAATCAAAACGTTTATTGCAAGAAAAAATTCTCAAATGGACCATTCGTACATGGCTAGTGAAATCGTGTATGGTATATTACATAACCGCACTCAATCAACCATTGTTAACTCGTTAACCTCATGACCACGCAATGTAATGCTAGTGAGGGTGACACGTGTAATTGTAGGGTCAACCGTGGACGTAGAATTTCCGAAAATAATGGTAACATCTATTCCTTTCTCAAACTCTAATTAACTAGCTAAAGGAAAACTACAAACCGTAGTCAGTTAATTCTCAGGTGCAACTAAAACTCCAGCAAATTGCTGATCAAAGCTGAACTATTTTCTAAGAAATTCGCCAAAGCGATTTATTGGGTCCCCAATAAAACTGTCACCCGACGATTTATCTAGTCACCGGCTAAAGAGTGAACTGAACTAGCCTCATTTATTAAAAGGCGAGACCTGTCAAAAAGTTTGTTTGCAGAAATTAAACTGTTCTATTGGCTTAGTGATTTTATTTTCTAATAATTAGTGATCGTTATCAACGTGGAGTTTTCTTAGCAAAGTACGGTTGGCAAAAAAATACACAAGTATTTTTAAAATTATAATTATTCACACTTATCAAAATTAAGCCGAATAAACAATCAAAATCAGTTCAATGGATATGGCTGTCAGTTTTCACGTCGGAAAAAAACTAAGTATTTTTTAGTAAAAGTGACATTCCACGTTGACGGAAGCTTCAAGAAGGTAATTGAAGTGTTTAAAATGTAGCACAAGACAAGAATTATATCCTGAAGTAAATGTTTTACAGTAAAAATACACAGACAACACAGGTACTTATATACCTACTGGGAAGCCTCAACCTTTGCCTTGTTTTGTAATACTGTTTTTGGAAAAAAAATTATTGTTTATTGTTTAAAAATTAATTTTGTTTTTTTTTTGCCTACCATATACTTTGCTACAAAAACTGCACATTGATAACGATCAATACTATAATGGGTGGATGTGATTGATTTTTTGAAAATTGAGAAATACATTTCATTCGGTGTAGTTGCTTTTGGAAAAGTCGATGAGTCAATAGATCCTTAAATACTGTCATGGCAGCTAAAACACGATTAAGATAATATTTTTGGATGCAAGCTTTTCGGTCAGTTAGCTCAACTGACGGGTAGTTATACAAGTGTTTCAACCGCTATCAGTTTCCTGTCAAATATATAGAAAAAAACGAGCTGTTAGCATGTAGCTTTTATAAATTGAAATTGTACCGTAGGCACACTGTATCATTTTATGAAAACCGTCCACTCGTTATGATTCTTTTCTTCGATATATACGACAGCATACTAATAGCGTTTGATAGAGTACTCTGACTGATGTATACTTTTATTCTGTCGATACAGAACAAACAAGTGCGAGTCGGACTCGCGCACCGAGGGTTCCATACAAATTTATATGTATCTATGAACATCCAGTCTTAGCAGACCCCTGCTCCTAAGCAAAATGTGCGCAGTGTGGGATCATTGTAGATTGGTTACTGATATAGACAGACAGACAAAAAAAATTATGCTTTTCGCAATTTTTCCTTTATCTGTGCTATAAGACCTAGCTTCGTACCAAATTTCAAGATTCTGAGTTCACGGGAAGTACCCTGTAGGTTTTGATTCCCTTGCGAGTTTCGAAAATATGCGGAAATTTGCGTCATAAACGGCTGTATCTTTTGATTACGTTGGTTTAGATGTTGATTTTTTCACAACTCCAAGGGACAGTAGACTTGAGTATTTGATATAAATTTCAGCTTGATACTTCCACGGGTTCCTGAGAAGAAGGGTCTTGACTTGACAGACAGACGGACGGACGGACAACAAAGTGATCCTATAAGGGTTCCGTTTTTTCCTTTTGAGGTACGGAACCTTAAAAACAGCAATTAATTCGTCAATCATGGTCTTGTAAAATTATCATTCGATCACGATTACAAAATAAAGTCTACCTTTACTTGAACCACGTGAAGACAGTAAGTCGAGATCGATATCTTCTAAATAAAAATTCAACCTTGAAGACAGAACAAAGATATTAATACGATTCATTAATAAAATTATGCTCCTAAATATGAAGACTCTTAGCATGTTAAGTGGTGGTGGTTCTTCATAAACAAAAATCACTCTTTTTTACACAAAAACACACACACAGGGAACACAGTTTCTGCATCTCCCCCGCCATAGTTTACAAACTAGGAGTGCTCTAGCGAAAAATTCCCTCCAATCCGAAAGCGGAGCACCAGGAACCTTCCATTAAATATGATCGAGCCATTCAACATTGTGCGGGAATCGAGGGCCTATTATCCTTATCTAATTCTGCAGTGCTTCCTCACATAAACCAGACTTTGCGGCCTATCTACATCCGAGCAGTGCGTATGTATGACGGTGGGCGATTAATTGATTTTTTTTTTTGTTTTTGTGAGGAGTTTCTTAGTTTTACTATAGGCTTAGTTTGAGAAGTTTCAGAAAGTGTGGGCTGTCCTCGACAATTTCAGCATAATAGATAATAGACAAATCGTTTGGCGCTTTCACACTTCATCATCCCTGCCTATATACGTCCTACAGCAGGGCACACGCCACCTCTCAGAATAAGTGGACTTGGGCCATAGTTCCCATGCGGGTCCAATGCGGATTGGGACTTCATTCACACCATTGAATTACCTCGAATGTGTGTGCAGGTTTTCCTTTACAAAGCTCATTGTAAATTTCAAATGTAATTTCGCACAAAATTCCAAAAAAATCTTAAATGTAAGCCGGAGCTTGAACCCACGACTCTCTCTTTGAGAAACCATAGGTGAAACCACTTGGCTACCACGGCTTTTATACCTATGTCATACCAAATATTACCTAAAGAAGATAAAACCATCACATCATGGATAATGTGATTACAAGACATTTAAAACGCTAAAAAGTTATTGTGTGAGCTATGAATGAATGATCGGAACAGAATCGTAGCACTGGTTAGAGTTATCGTGTGGCCTGGCCTGGCGTATAAGTATTGTATTATAATAGTATTAGTTAGGTTACAATAATTTGATTGATTGTTGTTGTTTTCTTTTAAATTGTTACCGCTCGAAAAAACAAATGTTTTTAAGCCATACAGCCAGGTTTCTAGTCACTGTTGCATACGTTTAGTTTTTAATTTGTATTTATTTTTTTATTTTTTTGTTTCATGTCATAACCCTAAGGGGTAAAGGAGTCTGGCCTATGCCTATCTGGCTAAAAATTGTGTTATGCTGCGAATAATATTATTTGTAGGTTAGATGATATTTATGAATTATGGTTTCTTGTTTGTTATTATTATTATGTTGGTACGGGTTTCCGATCACGGGCCCGTGGGGACCCGGTCATTTGAAAGGCATTCATGGGGCCGAAGCCAACATGAAGAGGCCTTTGGTACCATATAATATAAATGAGATGGGCGCAACTACGGAGGTCTATCCCCTAATACACCATGGGGATGTGCTAGCGGACAGTCCTCCACAGTTGCCAATCTATTGCCAGGTAGGAAGCGACGTGGAATTGGCTATGGGGTTGGGATGTTGTGGACAGGATTACCGGGCTATGGAGTGAGATAACGGACACCTACCATTTCAATATCTCATAAACTGAACTGTTGGTAGGCGGTGACTCGCCATTCACTAAATGGGCCCCTCAAACTATTGCCCGCTCGGGGCAACGAGGCGGCAACATTGGTGTGAACGGCTAAGGATGGAGAGGTGTCCCTGGACTTTAAACTTCAAAATGCCAACTCGCCACTTACGGCCAAACACATCCATCCTTCGAGCGTTTAGCTCCTGCGTTCCACTCTAGGCGGCCAACAAAGGCAAACTAGAGGCGGGGTGGGTGTGTAACTGTGTGTGAATGTGTGTATAAGCGCATGTGTGTATGTGTACCCCTGGAGGTCTCGGGTTCGTGGTGTCGCTACGCACCAACAGCTCGCCACAAGCCGCCCTGCGATGACTGACTGCACTGGTGACACGACAACACCAGCGGGCGATGAGGTCGTCACATCCCTACGCCTTATTATTATTATTTTTTTTTTTTTTATTTGTAACCTAAAATTGATGCGTTCTGTTTCACTTTGTGTTTGTTGATTTTTTCAATGGATGGATGACGTGATGGTCCCAAAGGAAGATCAGCGCCGTTCGCAAGACCGGCACTTTTCTGATATGCGCATTTTTTTTCTATTCCTTTGTTTTTTGAAGTTTTGATATCACGAATAAATTATTTCTTTCTTTCTTTCTAAAAAAATGTGTTTACTTGAAAAAAAAACTACTCAGCCGAATTCTTTTTTGTATTACCTTTCAATAAATAAGGTAAACGTACAAATGCTCGACACCTCAACGCACAGTAAATGACACCCATCTGTCACCTCTCTTACTATGGCATAAGATTGAAAGTCCCATGTTACATTGGATCAGTGTCGAGCACAGTGACGTTTACCTTACTTACCTATACAAAATGTTCCACACAGTGATTTTACTGGTAATCTGGATAATAATGCCATCGACTTCTGCACCAAAAGTCGCTTCCGCTAGCACCTTCCCATGTGCACAGGCGTTAAAAGCCTTCGCCCCTCGAAAATGAATTCGATAAGGTAAACCTAGATTTATGCGGCCTGTCTCACCCTAAAACAATAACTTTCCTTCGACCGGATTTGCATAGTAATTGAGGCTGTGGTGGCCCAGTGGTTTGACATGTTGCCTCTAAAGCAGAAGGTCGTGGGTTCGAGTCTAAGTTAGATCATCTGAGTATTTTGGAATAGTTCTTAATGTTTAAAATTTACTAGTAGCTGTACCTGACTACAACTACTTATACTAAGTAAATCAATAGTGCCAAGAACCAAAGCCGCATACTGAGCGGTAGGATGTCCCGATGTAGTGTATAATGATTATACAAACCCAATTTATTATCATAAATCTGAACCCAAGACACATTCTGAAATATTCAGCAAGATAATAATATAAAGTTTGGGAAAACGCTGGTACATCGAGAAGTTTTTGTTGTTTCATTGAAAATACCCAATTCTATCAAATACCTTTGCAAATCGAATTTATTGGGATCGCTGAAGGAGCACGAAAACGTTGCGTTGACTTTTTTCTTGTCACAGTAAGGGAATGTTGAAATAGACGTTCGAAAATTTATTACAAACATGATTCTGTCATGTAGCCATAAGACTTACTATTGCAATAAATCTAATATATAAAAATCTCGTGTCACGGTGTTTGTTACTGAACTCCTCCGAAACGGCTTGACCGATTTTTATGAAACTTTTTTCTCTATACTCAGTAGGCCTGAGAATAGGTCGTAGTTTATTTTATATACTCCTAATAATATGGAAAAACAAATTTTGCCGGGTCAGCTAGTATTTTAATATAATTTGCATGTAATAATGTGTATTACTTAACAGGTGCGACAATTGTCATGTTGGTGAAATAGGGTCCAGGGGCCTGTTGCATAACAAAGTACATACAACTAATATTACAAGCGGAACTCTCGATTAGTTATATTATAACTACAACAGCATGTTATGCAACAGGCCCCTGGACTATTTCACTATTAACTAGAAATGGAGTTCCGCTTGTAATATAAGTTGTACTTTGTTATGCAACAGGCCCCAGGTGTCTTTACAGGATTTTTCTGTCAAACTATCCCAAGCACGTGATGAAATATTTCTTAATTTTGAGACTTAATTTTTGTATACCTATGACAACAACCACACAGTGTGGTTAGTGGATATCGTGTAAAATAATGCCCAGCAGTATTGGGATTTTATCTCCTTTAATTACAGGTAAACAATACATTGCCTTGAATGGTATCACATAAATAATCTTTTAAACAATGGATCCTCTAGCTAGGTATCCAGTATGTCAATATGGGGTAAGTTACAGTTCCATGAAAAGTGAAGAAGTGCGGCTAGTCATAGTGCGATGTCTTATGAAACTCATTATGTTGTTTACTGTGAAAAGGTTCCCCAATAAATCATTATTCAACTAGCTCTACTATCTATAGCTACTCGTTATTTACCTAGATTAACCTGCCTGTCTGAACTTTTGTGAATAAATTATGTTCACAAAGGTTCCTATTTACCTCTATTTTGTTCATTGTTTACCTACGAACAATAGGAATACTTATTACGAAAGTTATTTGTTATTTAAATGACACTGCGACCTTGTGATATAATTATACCTATTGTTATAGATATTGATTTTATTATAATTGACGCGTATCATAGACAGGTAATTTAAATCTACAAACATTTTGCATCAGAAATAGTTATTTTTTCTGTGAAACAATGGTAATTTAAAATTTTTATTGTTATTACATTATACCATAAAAGTATAAAAAGTATACAACAATTTCAGTGTTAAAAAAAAAAACAAAAAAGTGTTTCCGCCCGGGATCGAACCGGGGGCCTTCTGCGTGTTAGGCAGATGTGATAACCGCTACACCACGGAAACCATATGGAAGCTTGACCAAATTACGCATCGAGTTCGACAAAAGAAAGTGAAAGGTATGTCGTATGATCAATTGATCAACTATTAATAATCGAGAAAAGGATGGTACAGTCAAGGGCAAAAATATGTATACACTTTAGTGCCTTGTCACTTTAACCACTGTGACAGTTCATATATGGCAGTTCAAATATGACGAAAATAGACAAGGTACTAAAGTGTATACATATTTTTGACCTTGACTGTACGGCCGTGCCCTTGTTTTGCTCGACTTGGCGGGGGCACTACCGTGCCCCCAGATTAGAGACGTTGAGCTTGTCTAATTTAAAATGACGGGCGCCCAACCACCGCATTTACGCACATCTGCCAAGATAAATATTTCTCTATTGTAGCTTAAATTGAGTTTCAAATCCTGTGCGTAAATGCGGTGGTGGGGCGCGTCATTTTAAATTAGACAAGCTCTACCACTTATTTCTAAATATAAATATACAAGCCAAGTGCGTGATAGAACACGTATTAAAGAAGGGCTTCGTAATCTAGAGGTATTTTAAAATGGTCACCATAAAAATATCAATATCACGCTCGCTAAGAACAAAGAGCGGAGGTATATAAGTAGGAAAAGAATGTCAGAGTTACGACCTTTTATGTAAGAAGGATAGTTTTTGGCTATCTCTGTTTATAAATTCAGCAGTGTTCAAACTATTATTAACTAAGTACCTACGTCAAAATTTGCGCTATAAACGTCCGTATCACAAAAATCAGTATTAGCAAAACTTTTTTTCTTATTAAAATGTTTGCAGTGATTTTATATTTGTCAATTGGGAACCCCGTAAATTTAATTTAATTTATTTTTTATTATTCGTTTAATGGATAATAGAAATACACATAAACACCCTTGTGATAGACAGACGGACGGACAGTGTAGCGACATTAATAAGGTTCTGTTTGTAACTGTTCGGGTACAGAACTCCAAAAAAGGGGCTAAAAAACCTTTAGACCTGTCTAATGACCCTTAGGGGCTGTTTCACCACTTTTTTTAAAGTTCGGATTAGCTTGATCATAACCTTATTTGTCACATGGAATAAAAATTTCTGTTTCACCAGTCTTGATTAGCGCTAAGTGACGGACAAACTATTTCTTAATTTGACCATCAGATCAGGTGGCATTTAGCATTTTTATCCGTGTCTTATCTTTTTAATTAGTTAGTTAGTCAGAAAAATAAATCAAAGTATTTTTTATTTTTTAAAGAAAAAAGTCATGCTAAATTGCAAACGAGAATTTAAATGTCAAGATTTGAATAAAAAATATAGGTACGCCTTTAGTATTTAAAAATAAATCCAAAATTTCATAATATTTTTTAATTACTGACTTTTTTCAGTGGCACAATCGTTTGTTCTACCTGAACTTGTACATCGCCATTAAAAAAAAGTTAATCTGTCAAAGGGTTTGGCGCCACTTTTCGATTCGTTTTACGTCATTTTATTTTTCTTTGTTATTCTTAACCAAAGTATCGTAAATAAATACCGTTTTTGGATTAATTATAATGTTACACATTTGTTTATGCAAAAAAATAGATGTGTTTAAAAATTACATAGTTTACGATTTATTTTGCTTTAATAATGAGCGACTCTTTGAACGAAAATATGCGAACAGGAACCCGTGGTCGTGAAATGGGACGTTGCTATTCCGACTTTTTGTTAAACCGACGATTAGTTAAGTGGTACTTAGTTTGCACAGGACCGGAGTGGTGAAACTGAAAAAAAACTGGCCGACAGATTTGTGCAGTACTTAGTTTATTCATTGGTTACGTAACCAGTAGTTTGACAATAAGGTGGTGAAACAGCCCCTTAAACTATTGTTTCGCATAATTTGCGAAAGGTTCACCCACTAAATATCTTTTCAAAAGGTCAAACAAAGTTATTTATGTTCGAATATACAATGACGGAAGACAGCTTTGGTTTATTTGTGTCACTAGCAGGTGCTGACTAATTGTCCTGAATTTCAAATACGATAATTTTGCCAAAAAGATGAATATGTAATTGGCCTGTACATTGAATTAAATTAGTTGTTGAAATAAAAATAAAAAAACATTTAAATTCAAGCTTGTTTGCTGCCTGTACCTATTTATTCTTGACTATACTTGCATTGTCAACCAACCTACGTTACAAAACATCAGTTTTGAACTTCAAATTTTGAAGTTAATCCTATTAATGAAAGTGCGTCAAAATTAAATTAAAAAATTTGAAGCATACAATCAAAATTAAACGAGTGAAGTCAAAAGAAACTTGTGAAAATAGCTTCTCTTGTCATCATTTCTATTGTTCGCACTTTAAAAAACTATGTTTCCGCCCGGGATCGAACCGGGGGCCTTCTGCGTGTTAGGCAGATGTGATAACCGCTACACCACGGAAACTTGATTTACGCTCTCCAAATTCGCAATCGTATACCAGATTGGAGTACCTACCACGATAACTAAGTGAATGTGGTTCACCTACATTCACTTGTTTTTAATAACCAGTTATCATGGAGTCATAAAGATAATTCTTGTAATAATTACGCGTTTCAGTTAATCGATTTATAGTAATAAATAACTTGAATCATTTCTATTAATCCTGGATTTAGGTAAGTAAAAGATAAAATTATAGAAACATCTCAGATTAGTTAATTTAAAGGCTGCCTTGTAGAGCACTTAAAAAGCGTGTCGTTTAAGTTGTTATATTAAATTCGTTTTTATTATATATTTTAAAAAATTGTTTGTATGTATAATTGTTTGTTTGTATATTGAGTAAGGACAAATTTTGCTATTTGAATTCTCAACACATAATCTAGTTGATCAGATTAACATGAAAATTACTAGTATGCACATAATATGATATTCATACTTATTCATATATTAATAACATTAAAAATTTTACAAGTCAAATTATTATATAGATTCATTACCATTACTACAATATATTATACCATTTTTTTAGTTTGGATGAAAATGCATGTAAGTACAGTCAACCCATTTGATTCCTAGGCCACTATAGAACCATGTCGCATAAACTACTAGATAATTACAACATCAGTGCGGGTCAAAGGATTGTCAACTTTCGAGCTTTCCCAAAGCTTTCCGATCACAACATGCAATAAACGTAAAGAGTTTATAAACGTTTTCGCTCTGTGACATAGTGTGCTTTGCTTAGTTGGGGACTAGATAAATAAGTCATTTATTCATAAAAAAAGAACATTATCAGACATGAAAACAATCTGCCACAGGCTTCGTCAACCAAATTGGTGTTAATCATCCCATAAACAAAAAAACCATGGAAGCAAATTAAAATTTGTTAATAAGTATGTCATAATATTTTTCTGAAAAACAAAGTAGGTATTTAAGTTTACATTTTTGGATGTTTTCATGTGCTTGCTAGGCCTTAATTTAGGACTATAAGAAATTCGAACCCGCATAAAAGTAAATAACCAAGTCTGAATCGCTGGATTAAGCAACAAACTTTTACCTACGTATATTTTACACAAAAATATATTCTGTTGATTAGATTGCACAAGTTTTTCCGAGGTACCTACGTTATAATGTTGCCAAAATGCCCCGCCTTGTTTGATTCTACTCGTTTTATTATCATGAACCGTAACTTTATTATTTCATCTTTATAAGGAGCCCAAAATGTCGTAAATCGCTTGTATTATAAGCCATTAAGTGAAGATAATGGGTCAGAAAGTAATCAAGACAGAGAAAGTGTGCGAGAGACTTCACTAATAATAAAAACAGAGCTTCAAATTCCAATTGAAAAGTGCAAGTGTAAACGCTTTCTTGATAGGCACCGCAGGCACGTAAATAAACATAACATCATTAGATTAGCTTGCCATATGGTATAAAATCTTAAACCTATATCATAAATAGTAGTGTTTATACACTGACACTGGAGTTTATACTCCAACTTGAAAACTCTTCTTACATTGGCTAATCTTTAATCTATAACCATGCGGGTTTTTGCCGTAATCGCCACGCTTATAGGCGAGTTAAAAATGAGGCTTGGGGCTTTGGGGTTTGGCTTGGGAGAGGACTATGTTCAGCAGCGAACGTCTTTCGGCTGAAATGATGATAATTGTTGATGATGAATGATTGGCTAATATCCTCGTAGTCATAATTAAATCTCACGATGTTATTGTTTGAAAGGATACAAACTGGGAAATAATCTGGGAAAATTACACTTTTTATTGCTAGAAAGAATTTTAAAAATCGTTTCATAAATTCCAGAGGCCACCCCCTACGTACAAACAAATACAAAGGGTATGATACAAAAATATACAAATGCTGTAAATTATCCGAACACGTTTGTACATATATTTCAAACTAAATACAAACTGAAATATAGATGCACAGAAAAAACCCCGGAAAAAGACCAATGCTGGGCATCGAACCCAGGTCCTCAGCGTTCCGTGCTGCGTGCTTACCCCTACACCATCACTGGTCTAGAGGTTAGCGACGAATCTTTCCCATACATCGTACATTTCAGTCTGTTATAATCACTTTATGGCAGTGATAAAGCGCTTATCTATGTTATGCCCTCTACCGAGAGACTTTAACACTCCTTCGGAGCTAACCGCTCACCTGGACCAAGAGATGGCGCTACTGTGCAACTTTAAACAAGTCAGATATGAAGTATCTTTTTTATTTATTTTTCAACTTCATTTTTTATTACTTTTACGGTCATCCCATGAAACCATATATTTCAAACTAAATACAAACTGAAATATAGATGCACAGAAAAAACCCCAGAAAAAAGACCAATGCTGAGAATCGAACCCAGGTCCTCAGCGTTCCGTGCTGCGTGCTTACCCCTACACCATCACTGGTCTAGAGGTTAGCGACGAATCTTTCCCATACATCGTACATTTCAGTCTGTTATAATCACTTTATGCAGTGATAAAGCGCTTATCTATGTTATGCCCTCTACCGAGAGACTTTAACACTCCTTCGGAGCTAACCGCTCACCTGGACCAAGAGATGGCGCTACTGTGCAACTTTAAACAAGTCAGATATGAAGTATCTTTTTTATTTATTTTTCAACTTCATTTTTTATTACTTTTACGGTCATCCCATGAAACCATATATTTCAAACTAAATACAATCTATATTTCAGTTTGTATTTAGTTTGAAATATATGGTTTCATGGGATGACCGTAAAAGTAATAAAAAATGAAGTTGAAAAATAAATAAAAAAGATACTTCATATCTGACACGTTTGTACACTTAATTCTTGCAAATTTCGTTTCGACTGTGGAATCAGAACATTCTCGCTCTCCCTTTGCCTCTTTACTTTATACAATTACGCGTAGTCGTTAATAAATATTAACGAAAAGGTTGAGTGTTATAGTTCATAAAGATTTCTAATTATATTTATGATGGTTGTACCCTGTTATCCCTTGTTAATTTGATTCTTTAATTATCATTGAGTTGCGAATTATAACTTTACTAGCCTTTATCCGCGGATTCGCTTGCATAAGTCAAAGTCAACACATCTTTATTTTATTTAGGCTATAATAATAACGCTAGGTTTTGAGAAAAGAAATTTGACACAGGTATTTTTTGTGCATTGTTAACGATGTAATTTTCGGGAATTTTCACGGGATTTTGGGTAATCTGGCTAAGCCACGGGTTAATACTAATAACTATGTACTCGTATGTATTGACCATAATTTGCTATGGTGGCAGAAACCACAGTCACAGTTCCGTCAAATTTACTGTTTAAAAGCATAATAATGATAGTGTGTTGTTTAATAAATAAATAAAAATAAAAAACAAATAAAATAAGGGTGGACAGCAAAAAGTTGGACCACGTCAAATCGTAGTTACCCATACAAAACCACTTACTGGGGAAAACCCTTGCAATTCTACGGTTAATTTTCGTGTCACAACGGATTTTTTTCTTAGAAACCTAGCTGTCGTAAATCTATCTAACTTTTGAATTCCATCCATAAGTAGCCGGCTTCTGATATGCATTCCAGGCTCGTTAAAAGTTAGAACTGATTAGAAGTTGGACTACAGGCAGATAAAAACTACTCAAAAGTTACGTACCTACTCTGTAATGTCTCCCTCGATCTGATATTAAAACTTTTTGTACTCAAATAAAGGATGCTTTTAGCAACTTTTTTATAAGTTTCAGAGATAAAATACATACAAAATCATGTATAAATAGTTCTCTTTCTTCTTTTTCAGGCTTTTTCTATCCACTGCTGGATGTAACCCTCTCCTAATCTCCTCCACTTCGTCCTAATCTTCGTCTTCCTGAGCCAGTACGGTCCGGCGTAACTTTTTATGTCATCAGACCATCTCATCTGGGGTCTGCCTACACTTCTTCTTGTGGTCTTGTGGTATAAATAGTTACTCATACATAATAAATTAGGTTTAAAAATTTTGAAAAATAATTTCGAATCAGTCACAAACAATGTTGATTCTCGTCATAAATAATCCTCACTATGAAAGGTGAGTAGAAAAAAACCTAGTGACCATTAGGTAAAAAAAGTCGTAGTAATCTAGTGGTTTGACCTATGGGCTCTCATCCAGAGGGTCATCCTGGGTTCGAGCCGGGGCTCACACATCTGAGTTTTTGAAATTTATATGTTTATCGCTATCCCGCGGGAACTATAAAATGTTTCAGGATTAAACTATCTAATATCCTTTCCAAGATATTAAACTATCTTCATACCAAATGAAAGCGTAAAAGCGTAACAGACAAACAAGCATGCACACTCACGTTCGCATGCGTTTATTTAATTCAAATATAGCAAGTCAAATTTGATCCATCTTTAGTCGTCGGATTGAATTGAAATTTGGTACAATTATGTAAACCTATATAGGTAGGTACTACAACCAAAGTCATAGAAATATATAAGATATAGCACTAAACAGCTAATTCAACTTCTGAGGGTTGCGGCTTTACAGCTGTCTGCCGCACGCGCTTGGATTTATAGCTTCTTAGTCTTAAACTATCTTGACGTTTTGGGCAAAGGATTTATTTCATAGATAACGTTATTTGTTAATAATGCGGACAGTGCCCTCTGGGATTAAAGATAGCGCCTGTCTTTGGGAAGAATTAAGACAAAAGGATATTATTAATTGGCTACTTATAATTGAAAGGCTGTCCAAGTGCGGGTCGGTCTCTACGTGCTACGTGCAAATTCCAGTGTTAGCAGAGTCCTGCTTATAATTAAGATGAATTTGTGTGTAGGTGTAACTGTATAGTGGTTTGGACCCCCTTTAATTTCTAATTTAATTAAATTTTTAACTGTAATAGCAGCAATAGAAATAGACATATATGTATAAATTTCGGCAACTGTCTATCTATTACGGTTCTTAAGATACAGTCCTGTGATATGATGAACGGACAGACTTCAGGTGCGAAACCCTATAAAACGATGGCTTAAATTGACCGCATATTTACCTAATTTATAGAATCGGGCGTTACTTTGCGTTGGTCCATATTAATTAACTGAAACAATTACTTCGCTCACTTGCGACCTAAAATAAGGTTTTTAAATTTAGGTTTTTATTTAGGTCTTTAAGAAGGTCGCGGGTGAGCAAAGTAATAGTTTCAGTTCACGCATATTTACCATAAGTTTCAGCATGGATAGTAAAAATTGTTCAATTCAAATTGTAACCCATTCTGAAAAAAAGTAGGAGGTAAATTTGAAATTTAAATTCCCACTAGCAACAGATCTTGCAGCACGATCCGTTTGGCGAGCCTTGAGGGATGCCTATGTTCAGCAATAGACGTCTTTCGGCTGAAATGATGATGATGAACAGATCTCGAAATTGCTTCCTAAACAAGAACTCACTTTACGTCCCACCGCACGGCACAGGTCTCCTCTCAGAATGAGAGGGCTTGGGCCGTAGTTCCCACGCGAGCCCAGTGCGGATTGGGAACTTCACATAAACCATTTAATTTCTTCTCGGGTGCACGTTTCCTCACGATGTTTTCCATCATCGTAAAACTTATGGTAAATTACAAACGTAATTTCGCACATAAATTCCGAAAAACTCAGAAGTGCGAGCCTCTGTTTGAGAGACCATAGGTCAAACCATTAGGCCACCACGGCTATTTATCCAAGAGCGATGTCTTCAAAATGATTCTTGGGGTGGTCGAGATTTATTCAATACTTTCTCACATACAGATCTAGATAAGTACACTTAAATATTAATATCCACTCCATTCTCCTTAATCTGACCAACATAAAACTTAAAATACCACTGAAATATTTTAGCACGTCTAATTTAAAGCACCAAAAGCGGTATTGATTTCTAACTAAAAATATAATTTAGGTCAAACGTTTTCTACGAACTAATTGCGGAGGCGAGGCGCTGATCCGCTTTGTCCAATATCGTTCGTCATGCGTGAATAATATACTCGTATATAGTATGTCACAGTGAGTGTGGCATGTCATATTAATTTCAAAGAAATTCTTGTAAGCGCTACCATGCATCAATTAACCCTTTTCTTTGCGACACTTGAATATTAGGGAATTGACCTCGAAAATGATTTTGTATTTCAAACTAAATACAAACTGAAATATAGATGCACAGAATATATGGTTTCATGGGATGACCGTAAAAGTAATAAAAAAAAAAAAAAATGAAGTAAAAAAAAAAAAAAAAAAGAAAAGATACTTCATATCTGACATGATTTTCTATTTTTTTTTGTGTTAAGAAGCAGAAGTGTTTGAGACGGAATAAAATCGGGTAAAATTTAAGTGTAACAGGGCTAAAAGTTACTCGTATTACTTTTGAAAAGCAATCTTTTGTAATCCTAATCTGTACTTAATATTATAGAGGTTGTTTGTTAGTTTGTTTCTTTGTATGGTTGGTTGTACGCGCTAATCTCAGGATCTACTGATTCAAATTGGAAAAATATTTTTTGTGTTGAATATTCTATTTATCAAGGAAGGGTTATAAACTATATAACATCACGCTACGACCAATCGGAGCGGAGCATAAATTATGAATGTGGACAAAGTAGTAATAGTATATATGCGAAATTATGCGAATATGTTTGGATATTTCGATGTTTGTAGACAACCACCTAATAACAGCTGAACGGCTAGATGAAATTTGGTGTACAGATAGACAAAAATCTCGATTGAGACATAAAATAATTATTGTCCCGGTAATGAGTTCCCGTTTGATAATATTTTAACTTTAAACAAGATTAGAGAGGGCTATCCAAGAACGTTGAAGTATATTAGCTTTAAAGATGACGTGATCTTTGTTTGCAAATTATGTATTGTCCAAACGACCATTTCAACCGACTTCAAACAAAGAGAGAAGAGTTACTTTGCGGAGGTCCATATTAATGAACTGAAACAATTACTTTGCTCATCCACGACCTTACAGTCCTTGAAGCAAAGTAATTGTTTCAATTCATTGAAGAGAAGTTTCTCAATTCGGCTGTGTTTTTTATAGATTTCTAACACAAACGAAGCCGCGCGTTGAAGCCAGTATTTTTAATAAGTCATAAAAACTTTTGACCTACACTTAAACAGGTTTAATTTTAATGACAATGTGACGAAAGACTTAACCATGATTATTAATTTAATGTAATTTTCGTGACAAAAAGTTAATATATAATTTAGATAATTATCAGAGCACCTTTAAACACCTATTCACTGAAGTAAATTACGTAAAACTAAACTTCCGAAGAGTCAAGGCTGGTACGTAATTAAACGAACAAAATTATTAGGTGAGTTGAATTTAGACCAAAATTGTTCGTGAAAATAAGGCATGGTTTACGTATTACAGAAGCGCTAGAGGTCCTTTTATTTTTATATTTTTTTTTATAGTATTAATAGAATTACAATGGAAGCGGGATGAGAAGTAGGTATCAACTAATGCGATTGGTCAATTATGGCATCTCCGCACCGCTTCCCTTTCATGGAAGCACACCCTAATGGTTATTACGAGTTACACTCTAGACACATTTATGACTAAATGCGGCGTAAATAGAAAACTGACAAACGACGATAATATAACCCAACAATGAAACCATTTACCTTTTCTTTTGTACCGCTGTATTCAATTCTTTGGAACACACCTCTTAGAATCTGGGGACGACTACGCGCGATTGGCGGCGCGGCGAGCGTTTTCAATATACTTTGGAATGTTACCAGGTAAATAACATAATAGAAAAAACAAACTAAAATTTCGCTAGCCCCAGTTTATACCGAAATCAGTGTCGATGGAAATGCTCACAGGCGCTTTTCATACACACTTTGAAATCCCGATGTTTATTGGTCGTAATTTCTATTCTTAAAAAGTAACAACTTCTGAACCTGTAGCTCAATTTGACCTTTACGACAGCGGTATCTTGCTGAGATTCTATGGTAGAGGTATGTAAGTAAAAATTGCATACAATTTGCGGCCACCTAGCGTGGAATAGCGGAAAAAATAATTGACACCTATTTATACAAAAAAAGGTAGTCATCACCCGGTACATATTTCATAAAATTAAATATTGTACTTTAAAATTAACTCGATGCGAAAGCATTTTAATTCAATAGAAATAAGTATCGGATGCTACTCGAATTATCAAGTTCGAATTCTATTCCTGAGATAGCCTCTGTATAGCGAGCATCTCGGCCGCGTAATGAACGAAAAAAACGCTCGCCGCACCACCAACCGCATGTAGTCGTAACCTAACCATTAGAGTAGGTGCGCCCTTATTTAATATAGCTAAATGGACGTCCCATAGTCCCATAGTCCCATAGTTGACGTCTATTAGTGTTAACGGACCAAAAGGCGAAATGACATGCAACTTGTTACTTTGGCTTCTGAATAATGGTCACTCCTAGAAACAATTTTATTATTTGCAAATGTTAAGTAGGTGAACCATACCATGATTATTTCATTACTAGCTTTTGCCCTTGATTTCGTCTGCACAATCGAGTCATGACAACCAAATGTGCTTAATGCATTGTTTTAGTGATCTAAAATAATCTCCGCATTATTTGCCTTTCAGATAAAACCGGTTTGGGACACATCGGTCGAATGGTTTCAAAGTCTGTAACTGGCGCAGGTAGAGACAATTTTTTGTTTTATACATTATATTCTGGTACCTATATAGATATTTGGTAACCCTTCCACTACTTCATCAAAGCTTACTTTTACTGTCTTCACATATTTATACAGGCTGTTTTTTTGAAATTAATCTGGAATATTTCGGGAGATAGTTGGGTTGATTCACACAGACTTTGAAATTACACATGTACACTTTGAAAATCGATCAATAAATAGAAACATTTATCATCCGCACTTAAAAATCTTGACAAAAATTTACAGGGGCATTCCAGACTAATTTCATGTTATGACAAAGTAGAATATATATATGTCGAGTCAATAAATTTGATTCTTAAGCCACCATAGAACTTTTCATAGTGATATTTGCGTCGGAAGCATGTCACAATACATAAAGTTTAAAAAGAATAATGCATGAAATACATAAGTAATTTGATATAGGTAGAGTAAATTTCGGTGAAAGTATTGATTAGGCGCACTTTTGATCGTGCAAATCGACAGATTGGTTTACGTTGTTAGGTTTATTATATAACAATTCTGTAAAGTTGGCAGTTTCTGAGACAATTAGGTACAGTTTACCAAATGACCATTTTGTATTTTGTCATTATTATTTTTAAATTTTAAGTCATTTGATACGTACCCACCAAATTGGTTGACTGTACCTATACAAAAGTTTCATTAGTGCTTTTATAGCCTAAATTGTATTTTTTTTTGTTTCTTTTACCACATAAGTTTTGCAATAAATGAATCTTCATCTTGTCTTAATTCACGCGGATTAATCAGAAACCTTAACTTATGAAAAATCAAGGCAGCTGCTCGCAACTTAGTAACTTTTAAATTAGAAGTAAAGTGTTTTCTTGCAAGCAACTCTAAGAAGCCGCGACGCGCGAACGGCCATAACCTTTTTTGCTTTTAAACCAGTTTATCAGTTTATTCCATTAAGCGAAGCACAGCAAGACGCGTGCCTAAGGCCAATTGCACACTGACGTGAACTATGCAATATTCTAAAGATAACATAAGGGGGTGTTTGCATGCGCTGAAATCTTCATGGCAACACGCAAGTGACGAAGCCTTATTGTAAACCTGTTAGGTCTTGCTAGGTGCGAGTAGGTCGGGGGCAACTGAAATAGCACCGTGGCCTTATTCATATAACATCTCTCTCTGTCCATCTTATACTTTCCGTTTGATAGAAGGATATTTTAAATTTAAACCTGCAACTTTTTTTCAGAATTACTTTGTTTTGAGGTTGTCTCACTTAGAATCAAGAGCGCTATTGATTTTGATGAATAAAAAAATGTCTTTAATTTTTGTCTACGTAAATGAACTAAAACAATTATTTTGCTCACCCGCGACCTTGAGGTAGGTTTAAGGTCACGGGTGAGCAAAGTAATTCTTTCAGTTCATTAATTATGGACTTCCGCAAAGTAACGCCTGATTCAATAAATTAATTATGTATGTCTTAAGTTATGGGTCGCCTAATATTAGGGAAGTGTATGAAGTCAGGCACACTGTGTATATGTAATCGTAACGGATTTTAATCAATGATTTTGTATGAAACTTTAACGCATTTAGAGAATATGCAACGCTAGTTACTCGTAAGCTAGCGTTTTTTTTAAACTAATCAGTGGTTAACGTGCAGATTATAAGGCCAAATATCACTCACCCTCTCACTGGTTCAATAACAGGGCTATCCCATTCAGTTTGGCCACGAATAAACCTAAATTGTAGGTATTTCTCCGGAAAAACAGACGACGAAAGCGAATTCCATTATTGATCAACTTGCATAATAAAAGATGAAGCGGAGCGCTTTGTGTGAATGATGATTATAAGATTGTTCCTATCCACAAAATAATTAATAACAACAACAGTAATTATTACAAAAAAAGATACATACAGTCGAACATAGAACCTCCTCCTTTTTGAAGTCGGTTAAAAATCACATGGAAACTGGGATTTAACTTTTACTTGTAATTAAAGCGAGGAACACCATAATAAATGCCAACATACAAATTTAATTGAATCCCTTGCAACCTTTAAACAAAAGCGTTTTCTGTAAACCCATAAATTTGAAGCCAATTTGTAAGACGAAAATTATCTCACTGCAGCGATAACCTTTTCATAATCTATGGCTTGTCCTTTTTAAGGGAATTTATATTTTTACGCAAATTAGGTTAATTACGCGAAGGGTTAAGTGATAAATGTGTCCCTTTAGAATTTACGTGCTAAAGGAATTAAAGGTCGTTGGTAGACGAAAAAAAAGCGCAGTGTTAGAAAAGAAGCTCAGTAATAATAAAAATAATAATGGGAGGAGAGGACTAGCAATGATTTGTATGATTTGAATGATTTATGTGTATTTTCATTCAACATCGATGTCGTAACATTTTGATCCTTCTACTTTTGTTTTGTGTTCTCATAGATTTTAGTAAAAATGAAAAACTCACCAATGAAAATGAATTTGACTATTTAGCCATATGCACGCCTCGCGCGTTTTGCTCACATCATCCCAGCATATATACGTCCCACTGTAGGGCATAGGCCTCCTCTCAGGATAAGAGGGGTTGGGCCTTAGTACCCACACGGGCCCAGTGCAGATTGGGAACTTCACACACTCACACTATTTAATTTCTTCGCAGGGTATGCAGGTTTCCTCACGATATTTTCTTCCACTGTAAAGCTTATGATAAATTTCAAATGTAATTTCGCACATAAATTGCGAAAAATTCAGAGTTGCGAGCCGGGATTTGAACCCACGACCCTCTACTTGAAAGGTCTTAGGTCCAACCACTAGGCCACAACGGCTTTTAGTTCACGTTACATTTCCAATCAATTATTATAGTCCAACAAGCTCGTACGCGACCCTCCGTGGAACCCTGTCGCAGTCAGCGTTTGCCGCACTTATTAAAAACAATCTTGTTAAGGACAGCAGAGGCTCCCTGCGACAGGGTTCCGCCAAGAGCTGCGTACGAACTTGTCAAGGTATAGCTCTGTGGCTTTAAAATAAAATTGTAGAACTTTTTTGGGCTATTAGACCTACTGTACAATTTTAGCCGAGCATCACGAACGTCACGGCGTCATCAAATATTTCATTAGTGTTCGTAGTGCGGCGAGTTTGCCTCCGCAGCTCGTTTATGTTTCATAACGCCTCAAGTACGCGACAGATTTCTTGGCGCCATTTGAAGTTGTAGGCTTCCAGAGATTTCAACCCCATGTAGGCTCAATATGCCAAGCTTGCTTGCTTAAAATTTAAGAATGTACTCTATTTTGACACACGGAGCAATCTAATTTCCATATTATTGTAGCGACCCTAGTATAATCTAGTTTTAAAATAGGGAGACTGCTACATTCTACATGACGTTACCGACATTTCTCAACACGGATGCAAAAATGCGGACCTCAGAGGGCAATGGAGAGGGCTATGCTCGAAGTTTCTCTGCGGGATCGCATTAGAAATGATGAAATCCGCGCAAGAACTGAAGTCACCGACATAGCTTGAAGAGTCGCCAGACTTAAGTGGCAGTGGGCAGAGCACGTCGCTCGTAGAACTGATGGCCGATGGGGCAAAGAGTCGCCAGACTTAAGTGGCAGTGGGCAGAGCACGTCGCTCGTAGAACTGATGGCCGATGGGGCAAAAAGGTTCTCGAGTGGCGTCAACGGACCGGAAGATGCAGTGTAGGTAAGCCTTCGACAAGATAGAGCGACGAAATGGTTAAGGTTGTGGGATTGCGTTGGATGCGGAGGGCACGGGACCGATTAGCCCTTTGAACGCCAGAGTCAACCAGTCGTGACAGCCAATAAAATGCCTGACACGCCAGGAGTCATCTATAGATGACCGACATTCAACTCGAAAAAAATCCTTCTGCAATGGTAACAAAGCCCTATTTATCGACTAGACGGTTTGTTCCGTGGCGTACAGAGCATGTCACTTCGTTTGTTTTGTGGCGGTCAAAGGGTTAGTTTGGCGAGCCTTGGGGAGGCCTATTTTTTCAGCAGGCTTAAATGGCTTATTTCTAGCTGACTGTCCGTCCAGCCATTTTCCTTTATGTTTTCCGGTCTTTATCTCATTTGCCATTGCCTCATAACATCCTTTTAATTCCATTATTAATTTCAGTCTAAATTTCCATTTGTCGTAATTATTTCCATAGAAAATCTGTATAGGACAATCTTCTCTTACATTCGCCATTCTTCAAAAACAATCTAATCTCACCTTATTTCTTCAAACTATTTACCACACCATGTACAATCTTCAATCCATTTTATTTTCTCAACGCTCTGCTACCATGAACAGAGCGTTTAGAAAGTTACCGTGGATTCATATTTATTACAGTCATCCATCATACACAACACAAATCATTCATGTGACAAATCAAATGTAACGACGTCAAGTCTTCTTCTTCTTAAACCATAGATATTTAAGCTATATGTAAAGAGGTTACAAATCATTACATTAACAGTTGCGTCTAAAAGGTTGTGACACCATGATGTGCAAAAACTGAAATGGCTAAAATCATGGCGTCCCAGCGCAGCCCTATAGACGCGATGTACTCGCTGCGTAGTCGCGGCAAACAAGCTGCGCATTCGCACCGCTTCTAATACTAATCGCTAATCTGATATTATTATGGCTCTTAGAGGCAAAGAGTAGTGTATAGTTTGAAACGTGTTAATGTCTTGTACAGAGTTCATGATAGTTGAATCTGTGTAAGCATGAATGTTTTGTAATATTCCAGCAGATGGTTTATCTTTTACCGGATTTTAGTTCAGATTTGTCAAATGTCAATGTTCAAAATGTACCGTGTCACAGGCGTTTGTTTTGGTTTTTTTTTCGATAAAAATCATACGGGGTTGTTCATGCGACATAGTCCAAACATCTCCTCAAATTTTGCAAAACCTTGTACACATGTATCATACAGACGTAGTTGTCTTGTACGTGTGGTCACGGAGTAGCAAAGTAATCGATTTTAATTCACATTAGCAGCTGCTCTTCCCTTCATAAACTTTACTGATTTTTCATCAAAGTTGTGTAACAGATCGGCTGTTTTATCTCCCTACCCACGCCTAAAAACGTGTCCCTTGGTTAGAAATCTGTTTAACTCTTACTTCCAACCCATTTCGTAACTTTGCAATAAATCAGTCCGAACAACCCTTGTGAAAATTTCATCTTGTACCCTAATGTATTAGCACTGGGGCTTTTAACGTCCGAAAAACGTATTTTGCGTACGCCAAAGTACGGTTGCTTGGGCTTATAGTTATAGGTGCTAGTATTTTGAATAAGTTTATGTTAAAAATAATAATATAAGTTTTTTTGCTGACTGTACTTTTTGTTAACTTTACCTATCTGTGTGGGGATAGAACACAATAGTGGTCTAGATGTATTAGGACTAGCTGGTTCCTTTTTTAATTTACTCGTACCTATGAAATACAAGCTCTAGATATGCCAAATTTCAACTCTCTAGCTCCAGTGGTTTAGGCTGTGCGTTTTCAGTAAGTCACGGTAAGGTAAACATACCAATTCTCAACACCTCAACGTCCAGAAGATGACACCCATTCCGATGGCCGAAGGAGAACTAACGCAACTAACTATACGGACAAGGGGAAGCACGACGGCTCAAGATAGGTTGGTCAGACCGCGATTTGGTATTTTCATCATATTACTAAAACAAATAGGTACATATTTTAAAATGTAGCAACACTAGGCGCTAGAAAACATCTTGTTTTGTTAACATTAGAAAAGGCATGACCTGCCGTGCAGTATTTACGCCGCACTAAGGATTTATTTTATTTTTTAGAGACGAATTTGGATTTTTTCTATCGAGCAAACTTCAAGTAATCGTGTTTCGAAAAACACTGATTTTTAGAGTGAATCCTCAAATATCTTACACCTGAATTTCAGAACTAAAGCTTTGCTAGTAATGGTACAGCAAGGGATTAAATGAATGCAATAAATGCGCCAAGAGCTCGGTAGGGCCTTAAATGAGGCTTAAGTTGCGTGTCGAGTTAGCAAGCCACTAAAGACGGCAATGGGAACCGACCACCTGTTAGATTTTCAAGCGAAAATACTCAAACAATTCCATACTGTTTGTAGTACTTAAAGCGCAAAGTTTGTATTTTATTTAATAAGTTTTAAGTGCTCCAACATGTTGTAGAGCCCATACGCCGTAGCGGTATTGTAGCACTTTGTAGCATTTCGGTTTCGTAGCACCTAATTGGAGCGGCATAATTTGTGCAGCAAGGGAACCGTGTATTTTTAGGGTTTCAAGATTTATGCTGGTTACTACTATCCTATTAATCTCATAAATGCAAAAGTTGTGAGTATGTGGGTGTGTTTGATTTTGCGTGTGCGTGTGTTATGAAATTTGGTAGCAATTGGTTGGATATCTGGAATAACATCCCTTTTACTATTACGAGTAAGTAAATATTATTACTTTTTATCCCGATGATCCCACGGGATTTATATAAAATTCCGAAATATTAAGCACTATGTCTTGACAACTAAACTAAGCTGTACTGTCGAAGTGGGAATACCTACTAATTGTGCAACTTTAAAATACCTTAATTATTATTTTTACATTATTAGTGAAGATCTGGATCGCTCTTACGCAGCTTCCCTATTGAACGGCGTGCCAACAGTAATGATAACTTGTTGAATGTGGCATCCCAGGGCTATTACATACTATGTTAAGTACAGAGAAGCTAGCACGGGTACCAAGACTGGAAACGATTCGTTTTGACATCCCTTTCTGACCACTTTACAAGAGAGAGACAGGCTAAACGAGAAACGAGGGGTGGCAGTCGTAATGTACGTTCTGGGAAGCAATTTGGCTTGAACCAGTTAGCTTTGTGGTCACATAGTGCAACGCAAATTGTCGTTTGGTTAGAAACATAAACGCTATTGTGCTTATCTTTCACTGTTTATTGCACTAGCAAAGTCAGTGCAAAATATTTACGGTAGTCACTGATAAGTTCAAATTGAACAGCAAGGAATGTACACATAAAAAAGATACAATACAATACAATGACTCTTTATTGTCCACCACAAAGAAATCAATACAGAAAAACAAGTACATGGAAAAATATATAAAGTAAGCAATTGGCGGCCTTATCGCTTCGGAGCGATCTCTTCCAGGCAACCTTTTCACAAAAGAGTGACAGCAAGGAATATATTACAGCAGGTGGTGCAAATATATAAAAATAAATAGTAACATAAAATCAACTTACAACATCAAACACACATAGATAAAAACAATATAATTTTAAATATATAAGCAGGCTTTAATTTTATGTAGGATAGAAGAAGATTTCGATGAACTGAATTTCTTTTTTTAGGGTTCCGTAGTCAACTAGGAACCCTTATAGTTTCGCCATGTCTGTCCGTCTGTCTGTCTGTCCGCGGCTAAGCTCAGAGACTATTAGTACTAGAAAACTGTAATTTGGCATGAATATATATATATTAGTCACGCCGACAAAGTGGTTAAATAAAAAAAACTAAAAAAATTTTTTTTAGGGTACCTCCCATAGACGTAAAGTGGGGGTGATTTTTTTTTTCTCGACTAACCCTATAGTTTGGAGTATCGTTGGATAGGTCTTTTAAAATCATTGGGGAGTTGCTTACATGATTTTTGTATTCAGTGATTTGTTTGCGAAATATTCAACTTTAAAGTGAAAATTTTCATTAAAATCGTCCGTCCCCCCCTCTAAAATCTAAACTGTTGGGAGGAAAAATTTAAAAAAATTCAAAATGGTAGTAAATATATTAAATTTATAAGTAAAATTATAGCGGCTAAGATTGCTTGGGAATTATTTGAAGTTTAGGAGTAAATAGTAGCCTAAGGTATTAAACATACCGTCACTACTTTGAAAAACTCGTATCTCAAATCAGCATGTAAACAAAACTGAACCTTGATACGTGCGTAATAAAGTTCTCTTTGCCAGATTAACGATTTTGAGATACGAGCTTTTTTCAAAGTTTTTTTTTTTTTTTTTTTTTATTTATAAGAAACAAACAGTCTTATACAAAGTAATGAACAGACTTAAATTAACATAATATAGACCTATAGTTAACTTAAGGTTTATGTAAGCAGATAATGTGGCTAGTAATTAAAAAAAAAGAATAATATTACTAAGAGTTTGACAGTAAATATCTATCACAAATATAAGGAGAAGAAAAAAAAAAATATATATATATATATATATATGATCTAATTTCTGTACATATACACTTCTTTATAACTTTGATTGATTTGAATTGAAAATGGTTGGAAAAATTTAGAAGAAAAATAAATAAAACCCAGTGTACCCAAATCAATTCAATGGCTTCTTAAAAGCTTTCTTCAGCATCTCAAGTGAACAATTAAATATATCAATGTCCACCAGTTCCTCACTGTTATTAAAAATGCGACACGCACGCCTAATAAACATATTTCTAGCATAACATGTCCTGCCACGAGGCATAGAAAACAGCTCTTTTCTACGACATTGGCGTTCTCGCCTGCGGGGAACTCTGAAATTAATTTCGTGTAATAGTGTCGGGGCGTCTAGCTTTGAATGTATTATTTTGAAAAGAAGAACAGAGTCAGTTGCGTCTCGGCGATCACTGAGCATCTGTACCCTGAAGTGGTTGCAACTATTTCTGTAATCTGTATAATGTTCTCCAGTCCTAAAAACTAGTGACTTAATAAACTTTTTTTGCAGTCTTTCGATCCTATCTATATGAACATTATAATAAGGCTTCCATACCGAACAGGCAAATTCTAAGTGACTTCGGACAAAGCTATTGTAAAGAATTTTGTATGTAGAAGGATTTTTAAATGGCTTGCTTACACGCAAAATAAAACCTAGTTGTCTATAGGATTTGGTTAACATTTTGTCTATGTGTGGGATAAATGATAGCTTGCTGTCCATAATTACACCAAGGTCACGGACTTCTGTAACTCTGTTCAAGGTCTTATCTATTAGTCTATAATCATATTTGACTATATTACTCTTTCTTGAGAAAGTGATCACGTTACACTTATCAAGATTTAGAAATAAGTTATTGATATTACAAAAGCTAACTAAACTGTTAAGGTCATCTTGTAACTTTTCACAATCGCTGGTGTCTTTAATGACCCTATAAATTTTTGTGTCGTCAGCATAAAGCAATATATTAGAATTCTTAATGTATTTAATAATATCATTGACGTAAAACGTGAAAAGCAAAGGACCTAAGTGCGAACCCTGCGGAATCCCAGAGCCGATTGATTTCCATTGGGACTGATAACCCAACAGAACCACAGATTGGGTTCTGTTTTCAATATAGGATTTTATCCATCTGAAAAGATCGCCATGTATACCAATTTGCCAAAGCTTAAGCAGCAAAGTATAGTGACAAATTTTATCGAATGCCTTAGCAAAGTCAGCATAAATAGCGTCAACGCTATGACCCTCATCCATGGCACTAGAGATATAATTAGTGAAGATTAGCAAATTACTATCGACAGACCGACCTCTGAAGAACCCATGTTGAACAGGAGTAATATGTCGACGAGCGACGTCGAATAACTGATCGGTAACGATCTTTTCCAATAATTTTGGAAAAACACATAATTTTGAAATTGGACGATATTTTTCTATGTCCTGGCTAACTGCTCCTTTGGGAATAGGAGTGATCCATGCTTGTTTCCATACTTTTGGAACATTACCTTCTTTAAAAGATTTTTTGAATAACAAAGTAATTGGTGTAGCCAGAGAATTACTACAATTTTTAACTAAGAGAGGATGTATGCCATCTGGACCTGCCCCTTTGTGTGTATTAACTGATTTTAAGTATCTTAAGACGATCTGTGAGTTAATTTCAATACAACCCAAGTCAAAAAGTGGATCTGTGGCTGGGACTTTAAAGTATTGACGATACCTAACTTGGAAGATTCCGTACGCATACGAAATCCTTAGAAAAATATTACTTGATTTTTTCGTAATGGCTACGGAACCCTATCTTGGGCGTGTCCGACACGCTCTTGGCCGGTTTTTTGTTTGTAGATGATTTTAAACAAATACACTCCACACATTTCCCATAGGTATGACAAGGACATATTTCTTTAAATTGCCAATTGGACGCCCCACTGCTGGCGAAAGTTATCCCCTTTTTGGGGTTCCGTACCTACCCAAAGGGTTAAAACGGGACCCTATTACTGCGACTTCGCTGTCCGTCCGTCTGTCTGTCTGTATCGCATGAACCATGATAGCTAGACAGTTGAAGTTTTCACAGAAAAAAGAAAAAGAAGAGAAGAGAAATTTTGGTTGCCGCTATAACAACAAATACTAAAAAAACAGAATAAAATAAATATTTAAGGGGGCTCCCATACAACAAACGTGATTTTGTTGCTTGTTTTTGCTCGATATTGATAACGGCAACAGGTAGACGCTTGAAATATTCACAGAATATTCAGTTATATATTCACTTTAAAAATAAATAATCAAATTAAAATACAACAAATATATAAGGGTGCTCCCATACAATAAACGTGATTTTTTTGCCGTTTTTATGGATAATGGTACGGAAATCTCGGAAAAGTCCGACTCGCACTTGGCCGGTTTTCTTGGCGTCTCTATCCTTTGAAGAATCCCACCATTGGGTCAAAACGGTCCAAAGCATCCCGCCATCTGCGTAAAACAAACACAACAACAAGTACATAATATCAAAGTGAAAAACGTGTAGCTATTTTGTTTGTGACTGAGCCATAGTGCCTTTTACTTGACCGAACCTTTGTCAGAAATAATGCCGCAGGGAACAAATTACGAGGAAAATAATTACTCAATTCAGCGAATTACGCTTAATTATTATGTTTAAATTTTCAGCGCTTGGTCGCTTGAACCTTTTCCGAACGACTTCACTCGGCCGAGCAAATTAGCGGTTACCTATTGTTTAACCTTAACCAACAAATTAATATTTTTTGTTCTATTCAACCACTATTTATTGAAAATGTTTTTTATTTAAACATTCGTTGCAATAAGTTTTTCTTAAATCGCATTAGAAATGATGAAATCCGCGCAAGAACTAAATTCACGGACATAGCTCGAAGAATCGCTAGACTTAAGTGGCAGTGGGCAGGGCACATCGCCCGTAGAACTGACGGCCGATGGGGCCGAAAGGTTCTCGAGTGGCGTCCACGGACCGGAAGACGCAGTGTAGGTAGGCCTCCAACAAGATGGAGCGACGACCTGGTGAAGGTAGCGGGAACGCATTAGATGCGGATGGCGCAGGGCCGATCTGTTTGGCGAGCCTTGGGGGAAGCCTATGTTCAGCAGTGGACGTCTTTCGGCTGAAATGATGATGATGATGATGAAGTTTTTCTTAACGTGACCGACTTCACTCAGCCGGGCAAAATGTAGCTATTGTTTAACCCATAGGTTCCCAATCGCCCTAGTGGGCGCCGGAGCTTTTCGTGGGGGCGGGAGCAGTCCAAATAATTTTTAATTTGTGATTATTAAAAGATAATAGACAGACATATAAAATTGCGGGAACAACTATGGCTTAACCTTAAGCAACAAATTATATAGGTACCACTAGCCTTTACCCGCGGCTTCTCTTGCATTAACAGTTAAATCTGACATTTGAAACGAAATTTAAAAAATTTGCAAAATTCCTGTGAGAATTGCCGAAAATTACATTGTGTTATTCACTAACGTGGCATAAAAAATGCCCGTGACAAATTTCAAGTTTCTAAACCTATTTAGCGATTGAGATTTCTACATTTCATCCCGATCCCATGAGAAAATCGGGATAAAGTAGCCGTTTTAAATTCAGAAATTTTTAACAACCTATCTACCTACCTACCAATGTCATCTAAATCCATTCAGAAGTTTAAGTTTCTTACAAACTTTCGCATTTTTAACCCCCGACACAAAAAGAGGGGTGTTATAAGTTTGACCGCTATGTGTGTGTGTGTGTGTGTGTGTCTGTCTGTCTGTCTGTGTGTCTGTCTGTGGCATCATAGCTCTTTAACGGGTGCACCGATTTGGATGCGGTATTTTTTAATTGAAAGCAGGTTTCTTGGCGATGGTTCTTAGATGTATTTCATCAAAATCGGTTCAGCTGTTTCAAAGTTATCAGCACTTTTGTTAGCTGCGGAAGGGATCTTAGACGAATAACGGGCATTGACTTAATGTCAAACATACGAGTGACATTGACATAATTGCGTTGGGGGTTTTTAAAATTTTTAATTTATAGTTATAAAGTATTAGTAGGATGGCTTACTGTGTAAATTATCTTATTGTACTGTTCTTCTGAATTGCTTTGTTCATCACGAAGTATAATAATGCAAATAACAATCTATCTATCTATCTATCTAATACCTTTAAACGAGCAATTCTTGTATATATATATATATATATATATATATATATATATATATATATAATCAGGATCTCGGAAACGGCTCCAACGATTTCGATGAAATTTGGTATGTGGGGGTTTTCGGGGATGATAAACTGATCTAGCTATGTTTCATTTTCAGAAAATCGCTTTTACTCGTGTTTTCCGGCTATTTTTGTTTGCATTAGAATATAAAGCTAAATTTCGCCGACTTCGAGCAGATCATAATGGCACATTAAAAATCGGGTGGTCGCGCATCCAGCCGACCTCGGTTCGATTCCACGTTTTTTTTCAAGATTTTTAGTTTTTTTTTTTAAGTTTATTTTTTATGAGAAAACGTCAAGTTTCTTCTTTTGTGAGAAAAAGTTACTTTTTTGTTAGAAAAAGTATTATAGGGAACGTGCAGTAACTATAGGCGGCAGCACTAATGCGACAGAAGAGACACTATGCGGACAGTAAAACAAACTTATCAAGGTAAAACATTCAAATTGATGGCACCCTTATGGCACCAGTTGGCAGCACCGTCTATGTGCACGTTCCCTATTGGGAGCACAGAACAGGAAAAGCCGGTTGTCTGTAAAGTCGGTTTACGGACGATAGTTTAACGTGACTCACCCCCCCCCCCACCCCCTCCGGTGTTTTTGTCAAATATCTTGAAAACGGTGCATCCTACGGCAAAATCAATGAAATTTTCATCCCCCCTTTAACACCCCCACGCTCCCTCCCCCGCATCCCCTCCCCCCCCTCTCACCCCCCCACCCCCACCCCTCCGGTGTATATAATCAGGATCTCGAAAACGGTTCCAACGATTTCGATAAAATTTGGTATTTGGGGGTTTTCAAGGATGAAAAATTGATCTAGCTTGGTCTTATCTCTGGGAAAACGCTTGGTACCGAGTTTCTGCCCGAGCAGAGCTCGGTCGCCCAGGTACTTCTATCTTAAACGAGAACATCTAATCTATAAAAATCTCGTGTCACGGTGTTTGTTACCGAACTCCTCCGAAACGGCATGACCGATTTTTATGAAACTTTTTTCTCTATACTCGGTAGGCCTGAGAATAGGTCGTAGGCTATTTATTATACCACTAGGTGATAGATATATGTATATGGCAAAACAACGTTTGTCGGGTCAGCTAGTATATGAAAAGATTACCATGAAACTTGATTTATTTACACCTTTCACCCAACATTAAGAAAAGCAAAAACATATCTCAGAAGGTTCCTAAACTCGTGACGAAACCCTTTTAGCCATAATTTCGTCTAAAATCTTCGAAATACGTCTCTTTTTAAATCTCCAGATTATTCAGTTTTAATTTACAGCTACCCGATAAGGATTTAATTAATCCTTTCAGATGACGCTCAAAGGGATTCTCTCAAATAACGAAATCTGATGACAGATTTTTTTTGGATTACCAAATTTGGATATCGAATTTCGGTTTAGAGTCAGAATTGAGACTATCATTAAGGACCTACCAAACATTTGACGCTAATCGTTTTTAGGTATTCTATGCACTCGTGTATGTATGCGTTTGAGCGGCTAAAATCAAAGCCATGCGTGAGCTCAAGCGACACGAGTTCCCTTTCCGAAGGCCGAAGAAAAACTAACGCAACTAACTATCGGACAAGGGGGAAGCACGATGGCTCAAAATAGGTTGGTTAGACAGCGCGTGTATTTAGGTATTTTCATCGTATTACTAAAACAAATACATATTTTTAAAATGTTGCAACACTACGCAAAAAAATAATTAAAGGGTTTGCCTGATGTAAAGCACTTAGATAGATTTAGAAATTTGGCTATGTGGGAGCCCCCTCAATTATAATCTGACGTCATCAACTAAAATAGTTTCAATAATTAATATTGAAAAAATTATGAACTAAATGACAAAATATTGAAATTAGTTACTTATACTGTAAACTGGGGTTACTTTGAAATGCGGGGCTACTTTAGAAAACAGTTTTTTACGCCGTGTCCTTATTTTTTTAGATCATCTGTGGCAGTGAAATAAATACCTTGATAAATCACCTAACTTTTTACGTCATTTGCTCAATCGAGCTATGAATATTTGCGTTTTTATAACCATTTCAAATCTATCAAAGTAGCCCCAAAATTTCCTAAAGTAACCCCAGTTTACCGGTAATTGACTTTTCTATACAAAAAAAAATGTAAAAACCATTGGTAATTTTTTTTAGACATTCCCAATTGCAAAATATTACTCAATAATAAATAATGTTCATTATTATATTTTATTTAATAAAAATGTTAGAAAAACTATTTTTAGCGTAAGTAAATGAATAGACGGAATTTTAGCAAAACACCTTGTGTCTAAACATTCCTTCAGAATATGAAAGTGTTCTCCCAGAATAACCCTCCCGGAAGTCTCCCAAAATATTGTTTCCACGTGTAGGTGTCGGTGGAAACAGAGTTGGAATTATTTCACAAACACCGTATTTCAGTACCTAATAGAAAAGTGATGGCTCGACATGAAAAGGAATATATGCGAAGCGTAAATTAATGAAGGCTCGCTGTCTGTTTTTAACACGTAATTTTTCCCTATCTTGGGCTGTAAATTCGTGCGCATGAGGCCTGGAACAACTTGAAAGGGCTTAAAAATTAATGATTTGGCAGTCAAGGTCAAGGTCAAAATCTGAATACGATATTTTTGGATTCTGACTGGCCGATAAATTAAAGACTCGTAAGAAGAAATGCTTCTCCGCTACCTACCAAGTAAATATTGTTTTGTTTGATAAAGACGTTTGGGCCGAAACGTTCTCGAATAGAGACGACGGACTGGCAAGCGCAGCGTGGGACATTCACCAACGAGATAGACTGACGATTTGGTAAAGGCCGCGGGTTCAAGGTGGATGCAAATCGCTTTTAACCGTAGTGATTGGGTATCAATGAGGGTGGCCTATGTCCAGCAGTGGACGTTCTACGGCTGAAATGATGATGATGATTGATAAGGACCTCCGCAAAGTAATGCCTGGATCAACCATCATCATCATCATATCAGCCAAAAGACGTCCAAGGCTGGACAAACGGGACCTTTACCATCGTCAGTCCATCTTGTTGGAAACATTTCCACGATTATGATAAATTAAACAAAACAACGCAAACATACTTATTTCGTCTTTCCACAGCCGGGTAATAAAATATACCTAAATTTTCAGTATATTTTACATAAAATTATAACCTGAAACATTTTTAAGAAAGTCCATATTTTTGACTTACTGCACTTTGTTTTAGAATTTATGTATATTCCTAGCTTTTTTGTACATTAGTATGTATATAAGGGTCCTAGCCGCACTAATTTCATTTCTGCTGACAACAGTTAGGTCGTTAATCGGCGTAACTTTTCCAAATCCTTTAATGCTTTCCGATTGGTCGAGGATAAATGCCACTCGCCGCAGACGTTGCTAAGTCCGGATTAGAGTTTCTTTGTTCGTTTGACTGAAGTTGATAGCTGGGCTTAATTTATTACCCTACTTAGTCTACCTGGATCCCAGTTTTAAAGTTAGATCTGAAAAATCGAAGCTATCTTCTCTTTGCCGGTGCCTGGATCTTAGTTTCTGGAACGTGTCTTCCTTTATATGCTGTCGGTTTATCGCTGCCATTGAGCGAGAAGGAAGCAGTTTAGAAGCAAAGAAAAAAATCTTGCCGGGGAAAAGTTTATTAGTGCAACGTGGGAATGAAACGAATACTTGAGAATTTTTACTTCCGACAACGCTCTGGTATCGTGTAAGGCGCTGCGAGTGTCTATGGACAGTGGTGTTCATTTAACATCAGGTGACCCACTAGTTTGTCTGTCTGGCCTTTCTAACATAAAAAAAACTTTTCTTTAAACTAAATCTAAAACAAAATCTAGACTAGAGTCTGCTAAACGGGCTGAAAAAAACAAGCGAAGTCTGGAGAAAATATACCCTGGCAAAATTATGAAGATAGCCATTTTACTCAAAGGAATTTTGATAGGATGACCGAATTGTGAAAGGACACCAGAGGTGTAGGAGAAAACGGAGTGATGCGCGGGAAAAATGCAACAGTGTAATTAATATCTACGTGGCAAGCCAAATAAAAGCTAGTGAAAAATTCTCCGCATACGGAAATTGATGCTATTTTTTCAAAGAAACGTTTTCGGCTAGCAACAATTCGTATTTACAGTACAAATGTAACACACGTTCTTTTAACAACGCGGCGCTCGCCAAACGCAATAAACAACCGGCGCGCCGATGGTACTAACATGTTGATTTTTATAGATCCGTTGTACACACAGAACCAATAATAAGAGGTATGGGAAAGTAATTGTGTGTGATTCCTACTACAATAAATGTCGCCAGTTTTTCGCTTTTCTCACTGTCAATTACCAGACTTTTTATAGATTTCTAAAGCTGCGTAAGGATTGCGCGTACATTTGTACGCGTAGGCGATTAGGTACGCGTGTCCTAGAACGCCATGTCCGTACTTACAGTTCCCCTAGAGTGTACGCGTAGCTGCAAGTACGGACATGGCGTTCCAGGACACGCGTAATCGACTACGCAAACAAATGTATGCGCAATCCGTACGCAGCTTTAGGTATCTTAAGTTTTTTTTTTTAAATAAATAAATATTAGGGGACAATCTTACACAAATCGACCTAGTCCCAAACTAAGCAAAGCTTGTACCATGGGTACTAGACGACGATAAACATACTTATATAGATAAATACATACTTAAATACATAGAAAACATCCATAACTCAGGAACAAATATTCGTGCTCATCACACAAATAGATGCCCTTACCGGGATTTGAACCCAGGACCTCTTGCTTCGTAGGCAGGGTCACTACCAACTAGGCTAAAGCGGTCGTTAAAGTTAAAGTTTAGTTTCATAAGTTAAATTTTTTTTTATACAATTTACTTCGTACAGACTGCATATAACTTGCATGACATATCTATTTCTCTTATTATTAGTTATTTGGTTGTACTCTACTCATTTAAGAATCACCGCATTGCATTATTCGTCCGTACACAAGGTACCTTAAAAAGAGATAATTGGGCTAGTGTGACAGTCATCATCCCAGCCTATATACGTCCCACTGCAGGGCACAAGCCTCCTCTCAAAATGAGAAAGTGACAGTACACTTCTGTAAATCGGAATTTTTGATTCAAAATGTAGCCATGCCTTTGACGCGGTGCGTTTGGAACATCGCTCGATGTATGGAAACATTTTTCAGCCATAATTAAACAGTCTTCCAATCATTTACTTAACTACAGGGGTATTCTAACCACACCGACCTCCTGCTGTATTATTTCAGATTAGTTTAAACGTTTAAAGATACCTCGTAAATATAGCGAAACAAAAAACTGCCTGTAATCTTTAAAGCTTGCACTCATCCTAATTAAATCAAAATCAGAGTATATTTCTTGCAAGTCACGAAGGCGAGCGGGCTTTACTTGTCGTAAACATGTATCTGTATACGTGTCAATATGTGCGCGAAAGCGAAGTTGGGTATAGTATTTAAAAGAAAAAAAACGTCCAAAAAATTTACTACCACATACGCATACTACCACATTTTGCATATACCCGTTCAATCCAGGAACTCTGTGGCAACTTACGTGGTAAGGTAAGGAATACCTATTTGCCATTTGATTTTAATAGGTAGTACAGTTTTCGCGATTTAGGGTGTGGTTGTACTCGAACGCAACGTGACGTGCAGAATCCGAACAATCTGATCAGGGTTAGATCCAGCCAGATCTCAACGCGATCCTCAATATATGATGAAGATGTGACATGAATTTGAATAATGTGATTGGTCGATTATGCTCGTCTCCTATATAGGTTTATTTCTTTGTACTCGTAGGAACAAATAATAATCATACTTAACATTTTGATCAACAGACAATCTGCCAGGGTCCATATTGTGTTTAGACTCTCCTAAAAAATTGAGTCATTAATTACATATAGACTTTTGAATGACAGTTATATTTTGACACTACTTAACCCTGCGTTAGCACTTAATTCGGAGTTATATAGTTAACTCTGGTCCGACCAAGTTTACTTAGCACTATACTATTGACAAGTGTTGTAGGTACGTAATTTTTTTTTAATAATAATGATACGTCTTAAAAATTTCGCGATATTTTTAGCAAATATGGTCTTTGGTATCATTAAACATCATTTTGGGACATTGATAAATGGAAAATTATTATCAAAACCATGGACGCTGAAAGCAAACACGGAATTTTGTATCTATGTATTTCAAATAAGGGTCGGAAAGGGTTCGAGTAATTTATGCATGTCTGCATCAATGGTATATACGGCAAAATGTGTCGGAGGACCTCTTCGGAACCCCATGAGTGCCCAGTAAATACTTACACAAACTTAACAAAACCAGCGACGACACCCCAACAACTTATCCACACTTCATGACTGAACTACTGTAATAATAAACAGAGGTTTAAGCAAAAGAAAAACTTTTATTAGATGGCGCGAAATGTTATGTAAAGGGAAGAAACGTTGGAGAAATCTGGTTGAATACGCGGTGAGTGAAAATACAGAAATCATGCGACGCTATAAATGTCTTGTGACCTAAAATTTAAATTAATTAGGCTAATGTTAACGATCTCCTGACACAGTTATATTACTATACCTACTAGGTCTCTGACCTTCTTGCACGTCCCTCTGGATATTGAAATAAATACATTTTCATTTCATTTTATTTATTTATTTTAATTTTTCAAATTTTTATTTCACAAAATTGAATTTAACATACAGAACTGAAACAATTACTTTGCTCACCCGCGATCTTAAGGACCTTAAGGTAATTGTTTCAGTTCATTACTATAGACCTTTGCAAAGTAACGCCTTATTCAATAAATTATTTAATATACAGAATTCAATCATCTAATAATCTATACATACAAATAATAATCAATTGCAGATAATGTATGTACGCGGATAACTTCAGAACGGCTGCACCTATTTGTGTAATTTATTTTTTGTTGTGTTAGGTAACTAATGAGAGAAGGTTTGTATGAAAGAATACATTGTTTTTATTTTCACTTATTCCTATTCCCAAGCACAGACAATCTATTAAACAAATCCTTTAAAAAAAAATTTATAACACTTTGTCATGCCGTGAGACCACAACACCATTTTCGAATAAATAAATCCTTCTGTCGGTGACATGCCGAGACGCTTACCATATAGCTCCATCCTCCGTGGGTAAATAAAACTTATCCACGTCAATAACCGTTCCCGCAAGCAACAATATTTACTGAACCATCGCCGCTCAATGCCTACCTCATCTTACCCAATCCCATATTTCTGATTACGTACCGATTGTTAAAACGGAACCCGTACGTTTCTCATCATGTGATTTCCGATTTTTTTTTCGATACTTTATCCGAATGATCCGGGAGCCGTCAGTCGACGCGTATCGATTGGCAGAATTGCTATTCGGGTCAGTTCGGTTTAATCCCACTGTTTTGAAGTAATTATAGAAGAGGTCAGTGCACTTTTCACGTGATAAGAGTGTCGTGAGGGCACGTACTTGGTGTTTATCTAGTCCGTTGACTGAGTTGGACACATTTGTAACCAAAATAGTGTTTCGGTCAACAAAGTGTCGGTACTGCAACGTAAACTCCATTGCAGGTATTCTTTTTGAGACTGGCACCTTAGTGCGAAATTTGAATTTAAAGTATATCGAATGCCGGCAGTAGAGCTAAGTCATTTGAATTGTAAGTCTGAATCAAGGTCTGAATAAACATCATCAAGAAATAGTTTAAAATATTTCATTAAAATCAGGCAGTAGCCAGTATTTAGTACTAAAAAATAACGATAGTTACACGTTTACTTGCTAACAGTTGCAGCAAAAATACGGTGTTTTGAGCCAGTTTGTTGTTTCTTTTTGATGCGTCTTGTAGATGGATAAATATATTTATTAGCACCATATTATATTTAAACACAATACCCAGTCTACCTACAGCCCAAAATGTATTAAATCTGAATGATTAAATGTTCTGACCGAGCTTTATTAAAAAAAGTTGAAACTTTATGGTAACTAACCTAAATAAAAGCTTTTACGTAATTTAATCTATTAGCGAGATTGAAGAAGATTCCAGTAATAAGTTCGAATAAAATGAAGCTCCAGGAAATATTTGACTGCAAAATATTACGTTACGAGTATCATAAAGAAGTTTGGTAAGGCAGTTAATTGGATTGATTAAATATAAGAACCTTGTTCAACCGAAGCTTTGAATGAATGATATCGAACAACAAAACTTTTTTAGACGACACTATTTTGTACCTATAAATAAATGTAGGTCACTTCTGAAAATAACGAAGTTAATCAATAGCCACAAAATACGGCGTTCAGGAATATTTTTTCCTGGATTAATGAAAGTGAACGATGAAAGCTTTTGTAAAGGTTTAGTTGAAATAGGGGGATACAAATACATCGACCACACAGATCGAAAGCGTGTCAACTCAAAATCAAGAGTATAATAAAATTGAACCTTATTTCTAGGTAAAAGGTCTAAACTAAAATGGTGTATTATTTTGAGTCGATGCGCTTGCTTGTTTAGGTTTTACATAAATCTGACCAATGACTGACCCATCTTTGGGGCCAAAGGTTTATCTCACTGCTTCAGTAACAGCCTATTCACTCCAGCTTTGAAGAGCCCTAGGTTGTATCTATCTGGAAATATATACAGACAATGGGAGCAAATTGCATGTCTTAGCAGTTCATATTAGGAAAGATGAAGCGAACAACTTCGTGCAGGACAGAATACTTCATACAGAATACCACATAAGGGTCACTTTCCCCCTGCCTAGATTTCCATTGATAAAGTGGAGACGGAGGAATTAAATCATGGTGGTAGTGTGCGAAAAATTGTAGTAAACAACATAATAGATTGAAAGTTAGAGTTAATACGGCGCAGATATTAATGTGCAAAAAATGTGTCAATAGTAATTAAGCTGGGCTCGGAACAGAAGCTTCTCTCCATGCTAGTTAAATGTAAATAAAAATTGTAGCTAATACCTGTTTTCGTCCGCAGTATGACATACTATCATACATTTGGTCAGATTGAAGGCAATTTATCAAAAGGCAATTTCATCATATCACCAAAAAAATGCAAAAGAAATTTTAAAATGGCCAATACAGGTTAGTAATATCG
Organism: Archips xylosteana; assembly: GCA_947563465.1. Lineage (NCBI taxonomy): Eukaryota > Metazoa > Arthropoda > Insecta > Lepidoptera > Tortricidae > Archips > Archips xylosteana. Next base: position 16,192,317 of record OX387356.1, read on the forward strand.
GTTACCGTGTTTGATTGATGCGGCCATCACTTTTATTAACTCCCAAAATTTACTGGTGCAGAAACTAACATATAGAGTCGCTTTAAAATATTATCAGATTGTGTCTAAAATAAAATTCCGAACAGAACTAAAAATTGTCGACGTTAAATAAATCAAAGCATCTCTACTATTATTAATCTATAATCGTGTTTTTCTTCAAGATTAAAATAAATTAAACTACTTTAGACAAAAGGGCAATATTAAGTATCGGGTGGAATATGGGCATTTCCGTTTTTCCTTGTACCCAATTAAGAAATTGTTAATAGGGAGTTAATATTAGTCCGTTTGGTTACGCACTTTTTCAAGTCTTTTTAATATCGGAAAATTTAACAATGTTTAACAAGAAGTGAATAATTGTCTGGTTTGTTACGTTTGTTTATTGTAAAGTCTTGAAAAAGTGCGTAACCTAAAGGACTAATTTTAACTCCCTATTAACAATTTCTTAATTGGGTACAAGAAAAAATAGAAATGCCCAGGTATCAGAAATTGTTTGTTTTTAAAAAATTGTAAAAATCTCAAGAGATAAACTTTTATTTCGTTTGAAGCAAAGTCAATAACACAGTCAGCAAGTTTAGAGGGTGGATCTTGAGAAGCTCTGCGCTATTGCTCTTGTTTGTCTGATGACGCGGACGAACGGAGCACAGTTTGCTTTCCTATTTTTCACATTGGCAACATTTGACTTCGTTGGCAGGATTGGAGATGTATCTTAAGATTTTTTTTAAGGGGAACTATTTTATTGTACCTACAAATAAATAAATGACATAAATAACTTTAAATAAAATAAAACTAACTAAATTAAAAACTAAATAAAATTAATAAATGGTTCCCCCGCGGTATGGACCCGAAGATACTGGCAGCATTACCTCGCTGTATAGCAATGCTGATACGTTGAGCGAGGAAGCTGCCAGCTCTTCGGTCCCCTGTGGTATCATAAAGCCGTTTTGAAAGGTCTTTATAAAGTTTTTTTGCGCTGTGGCCCCACTGACCCAAGGTCTCAACCCCGAATGGAAGAAAGTTTTATTCAGAGCCGAGACCTTTGTGTTTGTTTGCCTTGAGTTTTCCGCCGCCTCTGCTGCTGCACCAGCTTGATTTGCTGTTTATTTTTAATTTAATATTGGAGCTATTAGTGGTTCATTTAAAATGGCCAGTAACTGCGAATTTTCTTTCCTTTATGCCTCACTGGCTTAATCTCGCAGATTCCCTCTTCTTAGAAATCCATGCAAAAAGGTTACGGTAACATTTTCAATACACAATATTTGCTTTGATCGCAGTCGAAGTTAAAGCGTTATCGTGAAAGCCGAGGTACTTCAACGTTCATGGGAAAGCGCCATCCATTCTTGTTTGAAGTAAAAATATTATCCTACTAGGCATCCTATATTGCAATTCAGATCTTTGTCCATGTGTTCGCTAAGTTTCTTCTAAATTCGTTCAGCTGTTGTTGACTAACAAACATTAAAATATCCAAACATCTTCACAAAATCATACTAAAAGAATGCAGTTTACTCACGTCTGGAAACAAGTTTAACTCAACATATTTCGAGCTAATCCCCCTAACTCCAGGTCCATATTAATCAACTGAAACAATTACTTTGCTCACCCGTGACTACGCGCAAAGCAATTTTTTCGAGCGGGTGAGCAAAGTAATTGTTTCAGTTTATTAATTTGGACCTCCGCAAAGTAACGCCTGATTCAATAAATTAATCCGTATTCTTTCACTATGAGTGAGTTTACGGTAGTTTCATGTTTAAAATCTTCACAAACTATCTCATTTATAATATTAGTCGGAGTTAGGTTAGGTTAGATGGAATTATTCAGAAATCGGAATATTTGCGGAAAAACACAAGACTAATTTTACTTATTGAATCAGGCGTTACTTTGCGGAGGTCCATATTAATGAACTGAAACAGTTACTTTGCTCACCTGCGACCTGAAAGATCGAAGGTCGCGGATGAGCTGTCAGAAAAAGACTGTGTCGGAAGTTTCGTACAGCTGGAATTTTTATTTTATCGATAGCTATGGTTTAGAAATGGAAGCTTAAAACGTTTACCGAATGATTAAAATGTCTAACTACTTACTACAAAATCTTAAGTTTATATCGTTGTAGTTTTTTCTTCCGACATAGTTATTTAAAAAGACACGTCCGAAATATTTTATTCTCGACCCACCGTCCAATTATTTCAATTATTATATTATTATGATGTGAGATTAAAATTTTCATGATTCACTGCCATTAAAATTTTTGTAATTACTTGTACAAATCAGTGTCCCCATACTAAAGTCAATACACGGTTTAACGATTATGTATTGACCGAGCATCCACTCGCCACTACATGGTTGTACATTCATTAAAAACGTCATTAATACTGCGGTCTCAACAATTTTTGTACAAATGGACGTTAATTGTTTCCGATACTACTGAATGGTCTTAATTATTCAAAAGTGCTCTGGTGCTTGCTGTTACTTTATTTAAACTACTGAAATTGTTATCTTTGCGTTTTAATTACTTATTTAATTAAAATAACGTTGTCAATTAATAAGGAATACCATTGAAATTTTCAATATCTCTCCCGCTCCTGATATTTTATGATACAGATTCTGTAATACCCGTTTTGTTTATTCAAACATCAGTCGTCCTAACCTATACACGTCCCACTGCAGGGCATAGGCCTTCTCTCAGAATGAGAAGGCTTAGGCCGTAGTTTCTGCGTGGGCCCAGAGCAGATTGGGAACTTTAGATACACCATTGAATTTTTTCTCGGGTGTGTGCAAGTTTCCTTCGATGTTTTCCTTCACCGTAAAGCTATATTTCAAATGTAATTTCGCACATAAATTCCGTAAAACTCGTCGTCGTTTACCTAGTTGAATTAACTGATTGAATTAATTGAATAAGGCGTTATTTTGTGAATATCCATTTCCATGAATCAAATTTACTATACGAGTTTAATTAGCATCTGCGGAAACGCAAGTTAGTTTTAGCTCTTGGAATATACCTAATGCAGTTCTGCCAATACATATAGTAACGCAAAAAGTATAACAAGTTTCGACCAGCTCTTCTAGTTTATCTTTAATAAATAAATTACTTTTTCACTCTCCTATAAATTAAGCTGATTGCGTTAGAAACATGGCGAACAAGTCTCGAGCCCCCCACAAGAGGAACAAACAGTAATTTGCATAATTCTATAGAACCGTAAGCTTTGCTAATATTTACTGGCATTTATCATCCTGACTGGAATTCGGGAAGTTATTTGTGAACGAAAGCAGGGAAGGGAGCAAAGACAATTTTTTTATTTATCTATTTACCGTTCAAAGATTCCATTGTCTAGTGGTACCTAAACATTCATCTCTGTTTATTATTTATAATTCTTACTCAGATTTTTTTTTTTTTCGAGTGGCGTCCGCGGACCGGAAGACGCAGTGTAGGTAGGCCTCCAACAAGATGGAGCGACGACCTGGTGAAGGTAGCGGGAACGCATTGGATGCGGATGGCACAGGGCCGATCTGTTTGGCGAGCCTTGGGGGAGGCCTATGTTCAGCAGTGGACGTCTTTCGGCTGAAATGATGATGATGATGATGACTCAGATTTCAGTAAATTTAAATCGTTTCACATGAAGAAATGGGGGAATTTTATTTTTAATTAACTCAAAAATAGAAATTTAAATACTTAATTGAATACTTCACATAAACAGTTATCATGCCAATATTGTTTTAATGTTTATTTGGGTACAAACGGTACAATATGGCTAATTACAATAGAAATCTTAGATATTTTTTTTATAATAATTGACAGCGAAAGTTTTTCAATTTATTTAAATATTCCAAAAACCGTGAATTTTTATCCCTCCATTTAAAACTTTTTGCATGTGTCAAATTTAAAACGTCAACTAAACCGCCCATATTCCCAACACGCTACAAAAATAGACTTTTCGGCTGGATTTGTTTGCAGAATTTTTGAGGGTTCATGAATATATTCACGGGTTCACACCGCCCGCGTGAGTGCGATCGCCGACTCGAGCTCTGGGGGAAACCAGGTCGAGCCCAGTTGTTAGACGGCGGGAAATTTTGAAGAGCCGTCTTGATTAATGAAAAAAGTGGGCACTTCGTCTCAAAAACAAGCCAAGGTTCGGACAGGCAAACAAAAAAATCTGCATTTCGTAACATTTCTATGAAACATAGTATTTTTTGCAGTTCGGTTACTTCTTGCCAATTTTCATAACTTTATATCAACGAGAAGAACTCCTAAGGCTCTTCACAAAGTCAAAGTCAAGATATTCATCATCATCATCCCAGCCTATATACGTCCCACTGCATGACATGGGCCTCCTCTAAGAATGATAGGGTTTGGGCCGTAGTTGAATTTCTTCTTCGGTGTGTGCAGGTTTCCTCACGATGCTTTACTTCGCCGTAAAGCTCATGGTAAATTTCAAATACAATTTTGCACAATAAATTCCGAAAAACACAGAGGTGCGAGCCCGGATTCGACCCACGACCCTCTGCTTGAGAGGTAAAAGCATAAGAATAAATAATAACAGAGTAGAAGGGAAACTCTCGCTCCGGCCGGACTCAAGGTCACGATATTAAAGTACTCGCTAAGCGAGAACTCAGTCAGGGTGTCACGGCCGGCGTCGCTGCACGCGCGTTTGGCTGTTAAATGTTTGCGCGTTCGTTTTATTGGAAACAAATAACAATGGCGTCAAGTTATTGTGGTGTATTTGGCCACTTGCCACTGTTCGTATTTTAGCTGTGTAATGCAAATCAGCATATACGAGTATAAGCGGCTTCACCCGATTTGCATTACACGGCTAAAATATGAATAGTGGCAAGTGGCCTAACAATTAAAATCCTTGACACCTAATGATTTATAATTCTCATACTTTGTAAAACTAGAATAAAATAATGATTTTAAAGTAAATAAAAACTTAATATTTTAGCGATATTATCTTAAGACGTAAGTAATACTTAATAGTAAGCAACCCTAGCAACACGCCTGGATGATAGAGGGGTATAACGACGTGAGGGGGGAAGTAGGTATATAAATGGCGGCGTTTTGGACGCGGTCAAAAGAGATTCCCTTCTACTCTGTTATTATTTATTCTTATGCCACGACCCTCTGCTTGAGAGGTAATAGGTCAAACCATTAGGCCACCACGGCTAAAGACACGGTCAAGATATTATCTTTGTTCAATCTAAATTATAAGAAGTAGGTATTAGGAAAATTCGCTACTATGAAAAAATGCTCTTTCGAAACTTGTCGAACAAATCTGCTGGCTATATTATAGAATGAAAAAGGGTGACTACAAGCTCACGTCACTTGCTTATTTAAATGAGAGATAGATAAAACACGACCAACTATATTCCCTTTACTCTCTAATTTGGTTTTCATGGGGCCCTAAAAAAATACCAAAACGGCGATTTAATATAGTTCCCAGTATCAATATTATGGTGCACATCCAAAGGAAGGGTCAGACTGGGTAAACAGAGACAAAGCGAGCATTGTTCTTTGTCCCTTTCCGTTACAAAAGAAATTTCCCTTTTGTTATTAAACGAAGGATTTGGAAAACCTAAGTGCGCTCAGTTGTACAGAAATCCAGAAAGTACGCAATACAATCTGTAGATTGTGTTTATAAATAGAAATGGAGACTGAGGATTAATCTTGAGCCTAAGGGTTTGTCTTTGTAATCCCGATTGGTCGTCTTAAAGGGATATAAACAGGTTAAGATGTATTTAGAAAGGTTTGCCACGGAATCCCATCATTTTCCAAATAGTTTTTTATCATTTTTAAACCTTTTTATATGACTACGGCGATGCAAAATGTCATTATTTTGGCCTTCTGTATATAAATGCCTAAAATAGCACGTTCCCAAAAAACCAGCTGTTTCAAATTACTACGTGTCATTATCTATCTATCACATTTCTAGCTTACCAGATCCTCGTTGCACCACATTACAAAATCGACGATTACCCAGGAAGTTGTTTTTTGGTGCTGTCTTATTTTGGACATCTGAGGCCTGTTGCATAACAAAATAGGTACAACTAATATTACAAGCGGAACTCTCGCTTCAGTTATATTAACTAGAAAGGGAGTTCCGCTTGTAATATAAGTTGTACTTTGATATGCAACAGGCCCCTGGTATAGTGAAAATTCAAATCATTTACTGTTCAAAATCGATTGTCTTGACAGGGTTGTCAAATGGTTTAAGAGTTAACCCATAAGGCCCCATTTATTGGAGCATACTACCACAGAATCGAAAGCAGCTATCGAATGCATACCTGATAAAGTATTTTTTAAAGATAGTCGTATTTTCTATAATTACATTAGATATTGTAACGTATTATAAAAGCAATAAGTTTAAATTTCCAAAGCAATGCATGTGGTCGGTAAATTGCCTCTACCTTTTTCAAGGGTTAAACCATGAACTGAAGGAGATAGAAAAACAAAAACAAATAAAAGTGTAATTATAACAGCAGCTGTCTAATATAATTTGCCACAAGAACACAGAAGCACTGATATTCAATAGTTAGGATGTAGAAGTTGCTGGAATTTTTAATGAAATTACTGTAACTAGAGACCCTTGTGAAGATGGACCCTCTCTCCTGGGTGTCGTTTTTATCCTGAACACCGAATTTTCCCTGGATTCCGCAGGCGAGACCGACTAGTTCCGCCGTCCCGTTGTTCGTGCACACCAGCGAAGATCCCGCGAGATCCTGTCACCAGAGCATTACACGTTTTTAGAAAGGGTCTCATTCTAAATCCCTAACATCGTTTGTCCTAATGTAATGTTTGTCCTAATGATCATTTGTCCTAACACTTTTTTTCTCGGAAACCGTGAATTTTTCAGGAACTTTGAAGTGATTATCCTCTAGCCTAACCTAACCTAACCTATAGAGTTCTAACTCTATAGGTTAGGTTAGGTTTGTTTTATGAAAATCCAGAACAATTAATAGATTTTAAATAAAAAGAGTTAGGTCAAATGATCATTAGGACAAACATTACATTAGGACAAATAATCATTAAGGATTTAGATATAGAGCCATTTTTCTCGTAGGAAAAGGTATTTTCCTGCTGTAAAAAGTAGCCTATGTTACTCAATGATAATGTAGCTTTCCAACGGCAAAAGAATTTTTGGAATCAGTCCAGTAGTTGTTAAGTTTATTCGTTACATACAAAAATACAAATCTTTCCTCTTTATAATATTAGTATAAGTATATATAGATTAGTATAGAAGTATAGATATACATAGATATAGATAATAGGGATGTTGTGTTGACACCACCAATCAACTGACGTACTTTTTATTAGCTGTCAAAACACAATTCTCCCATAGAGTTTGAATGACAATCGCAACTTATGACGTCACTTGTTCGCCCAACTCAATCAACTAACTATTTCATCATCATCATCACATCATTTCAGCCAAAAGACGTCCACTGCTGAACATAGGCCTCCCCCAAGGCTCGCCAAACAGATCGGTCCCGTGCCATCCGCATCCAACTCGATCCAGCAACCTTAACCCGGTCGTTGCTCCATCCTGTTGGAGGCCTACCTACACTGCGCCTTCCGGTACTAACTATTTACTTAGTTAATCGAATTTTAATCTGGTTTTCAGGGCTAAAATGGAGTTCTGGAGTCGTGTCTTCGAATTATTTTTAATGGCGCTAACATCCCTATTCGAAATCACCCAGAATAGCGCTTGAATCGATTCGCCTTCTAACCGGCGAATGTTAACCTTTATTTTCGTTTGGTCAATCTAAAATTAGATTAAATATTCAATAATATATTTCTTCTCAGGTGTAGGCACGTTTCCTCACGATTTTTTCCTTCACCGTAAAGCTCAAGGTAAATTATAAATGTAACATTTTTGATGTGTCTTGCGTTGTTGTAAATAAAAGTATTTTCTTTCTTTCTGAGCTGTGGTGGCCTAGTGGTTTGACCTATAGTCTCTAAAGCAGGTAAGTAGTGGGTTCTAGTCCGAGCTCGCGCCTCTGAGTTTCAGAATTTACGTGCTAAATTACATTTGAAATTTTCCATGAAGTTTACGGTGAAGGAAAACATCGTGAGGAAACCTGCACGCCTGAGGAGAAATTCAGTGGTTTGCTTGAAGTTCCCAATCTGCAATCGGCCCGCGTGGGTACCGCCCAAGCCCTCTCATTCTGAAGGCATGGCCCTGCAGTTGGATGTAAATAGACTGGGAAAAAGTTAACATTGAGCATCGTCTCTTTTAAAAATATTTTTTAAACGGTAATTTAATTACGAAGATAATTAATATTCCAGCCTATTAGTAGGGGAGCCCAAGAGGGGATTTTTGAAGTTACTCGAGCGCGGCAGATTAATATACGGGAGGATACCTCATACCCTCTAGAGTACCCCCATTGAATATGAGCACTTCATATGGGGGGGGGGGTTTGCCTAAGGCACCCCGTGAAAACATTTAGTAAAAAAAATATGATTCTTTAATATACTCGCGCGCGTCAGATTAAAATAAGGTGGGTTAATTATTCGCAGAACAATGCACATTTCACTTCCAAGTCGTCAGTCTTTGGAATTAACATCCCCTATGAAAACCTGACGCGCGCCCCTCCGTATGGCCACCCCCACCATGCAAAGTGGCAGATTATCATACATTTATTATCAGTGACACGCTGGAGTATCAAATAATGAAAATCTGACGCGCTCGAATATTTTCAAAGAATCTATTTTTTTCCTAAGTTTTTTGACGGGGTGACCCACCCAGGCAAACCCCCCCACATGAAATACTCATATTCAATGGGGGTACTCTTAAGGGTATAAGATATCCCCCGTATATTAATCTGCCGCGCTCGAGTAACTTCATAAATCTCCTCTTGCGCTTTCCTACTATATATACGTCCCAATCTGCAGGGCACGGCCTCCTCTTAGTCTTAACCCGCTCAAAAGTAAAATGACGGCCGCTTTTCCGACCCTTGATAATACATAATCAGAGGGCAGAATTTTCATGGCAAAAATCAAACGTCAGTAGAGTTGGAATGTTACATTCTATCGACTTTCCCAGCTATCGATAAGTTTAAGGAGTGGATCCAACACAGTGATACAAAAATTAGAAAAAGTACTTGACATAATTCCTGATTATGAAACCCTTCATGACTACGCCGATTTAACAAAAAATAATTCATACGAAGACAGCATACTGAGTACTATAAATCTGCACCTGTTACATTATCTGAAGTAGAACGCTTTTTTCTTCGTATAAATGGATTTACGATGAAAAAAGAACCATTTAATGCTAACGATAAAGTTAATTAATTTTATTTGGACATTTGGTTTTCTTACAGTATTTTTTTGCCTAAATATGGATTTCAGGACTATTTTATTAGTAAATAAATAAAGATACGCTTTGTTAATATAACTTATCGATAGTCGATAAAATTCAACGTCCCAACTTTATTGACGTTTGATTTTTGCCACGAAAATTTCGCCCTTTGATAATAAAATAAGAGTAATCGTACCAGCTTCGCCCCAGTGACGTCAACATTGGTACATATAAAATGCTTCATGTTCCTGTGATTTAATTTGCTGCACTGATTGTTTTCAATGAGCACGAGCTCAGTCATCATTAAAGGCTCATAGATCTGCAATTCATAATTCAAACTATAATAAGTTTTTGTTCAAAAATTATTTTAAATACATTTTTTTGCTGACTGTACTTTTTGCCCCTGGTTACCAAAGTACTCGTCAAAACGAATCAAACGAGCCCAAACTCGATGCGGTCGTGTCGTTTTATTACAGAGTCCCTATGGCCACCCTCCAGTTCCATGTCATAATAATAATGCATTATCATCGGATTTATACATGCATGGAAAATTTCAGCTCGATCGGTTGATGATATCTACTTCAAATTTTGAGTAGAAAGATCCCACCCGAACAAACAATAAAATTATAGTTACAGTTAATAGTTATATTGCAAGTTAATAAAAAAAATTTTGAATTTAAATTTCATTAGCTTCAGGGTACCTTTCCACCATCGATATGATCGACTATAATAAATACCTAAATCTAAGCATACATAATGTACATACATCGTTATCGCGGGAGCCAAAACGATTTGACAGTACTGAAAGATTATGACAATTAGCAATAACAGAAGGGACACTGATATTGAGAAACATTTAGGCTTAAGAGTTCAAAATTTATCAACTTTATTTCTAACATCAGACCTCCATACTTGACTTGATTACTAATACACACTTAAAAATATTAATAACGCAATCGCAGCGTCAAACTCTTCAGCTACTTTTCTTGCTTGACACCGTAGTAATAGCTGTGTTGACAACATAATTATTTGTGATCTATTACGAAATCCAAACAAAAGCCGAGCAAATATACGTTAATAAAAATTACACACTTTGCTAGCTTATTATTCAAGTAGACACATTGACTTCTATGTAGGTAAACGTTTAAAACTATGTGCTACTAAAACTTCTTAGATGCTTAGAACTTGTAGGCAGAATATATCCATATACTAAACAGACATTCTGTTATATGTGTTCTTTAACTGATTTGTTCTTGCACCCGCGATAACGATGTATGATAATGTATAAAGTGTATTTAAAATATACTTATCTACATAAATACGGACTTAAATACATATTAAACATCCAAGAGTTACGACCTGGGTGCCTTTAAGAGGCGAGTGTACAATTTTCTGCTGGGCCGACAACGCACTGGTATTGCGTAAAGCGCTGCGAGTGTCTATGGACAATGGTGTTCATTTAACATCTGGTGACCCACTAGTTCGTTTGTCTGTCTTCACTAACATAAAAAAAAGACTCAAGCGCAAACATTTGTAATTTATTATGTATATAAATATTTCCCTTTAAAGCTTGAGGACCAGGGTTCGATTCCCGGTAGGGGCAGAAAAATACGAATTTTTGTGCTGGAGTCTTAGGTGTTTAATATGAATTTAAGTATGTATTTATTTATATAAGTAAGTTTATCCGTTGTCTAGTACCCATGGTATAGTCGGGGTAGGAAAAGGTTTGTCACTTTTCGACCTTAACTCGTTGACATAGAGTTGAAAAGTGACGAACCTTTTCTTACCCCGACTATACAAGCTTTGCTTAGTTTGGGACTAGGTTTATTGGTATGAATTGTCCCGTGATATATATTTATTTATTTACTATCTGCTTCGACTGGGGATCGAACCCAGGATCTCAAGCTTCGTTTTCAGCTTCTCTAACCACTAGGCTATCAGATCGTTAAAAAAATTCATCGTTTAAAATTTTGAAATAGTTTTAAGTATCTACATTAAAAATCAAGTACCTGCGCGACCGAGCTCCGCTCGAGCAGAATCTCGGTACCATGCGTTTTCCCAAAGATAATACCAAGCTAGATCAATTTTTCATCCCCGAAAACCCCCACATACCAAATTTCATCGAAATCGTTGGAGCCATATATATATATATACAAGAATTGCTCGTTTGAAGTTATAAGATTAATTCAATTAATGGCACTCGTCTGTCTACTACACGAAAATTTTAATAAATTAATCCATGTTTCTTCAATTTCGTTGAGATCAAAACGAAAAGATATAATTTGTTTTAACAGTTTTTACCAACTTACCCTTCTCTTTCCAAATCCCGACACTGTACATAATCTAGAACCGTATTCCTTATGAGTCTTAGCGTATTTAATTAAGCTTACAAATTTGTTGATTGTGAACGCTTCAGTATGCTAAAAATTAAAAAAAAAACTAGGATAATAATAATAATAATGGCATAGAGATGTTACGACCCCATCGTCCGCTGGTGTTGTAGTGTCCAGTGAGTCATTGCAGGGCGGCGAGCTGTTGGAGCGTAGAGACATCACGAACCTGAGACCTCCAGGGGTATACATAATGCGCTCATACACACACTCACACACAATTACACACCCACCCCGCCTCTATTTATGTGCGAAATTACATTTGAAATTTACCATGAGCTTTACGGTGAAGGAAAACATCATGAGAAAACCTCTGCAAATAAATTCAATGATGTATGTGAAGTTCCCAATCCACACTGGGCCCGCGTGAGAACTACGGCCCAAGCACTCTCATTCTGAGAGGAGGCCTGTGCCCTGCAGTGGGACGTATATAGGCTGGGATGGATGGATGGCACATACACACGCACGCTCGCACAATCGTACGAATGCACACAAAAACTTTAGCATTTATAATACCTACTTATTAGAATTAGTATAGCTTGCAACTTACCACTATACCAAAATCACTGGCGGGAAATTTATCATTATAATTGTAGCTTGGAGGTACAGATACGGATTTTATTTTTCTCCATTGCTCGCTGTGGTCGGGGGTTTTGAATTTTATCCCGCTGCTGCCCAAAGTCCCAGCCACAGCGTACATGTGAGACAATGAACTCATCCCCTGCGTACTATAGTTCTCAGAAAAAAACAATAAAAATTAAATTTACCTAGGACGTAAAAATTGATTCAATTTCTTACTCACTATTAAGTTCATACACAGATATTACTCAAAAAGGAATAGAAGTGTCACGACGACGCCCGTTTTGTTCCATAACGTGTCGCCGGAAATGCTCACAATGGAGATTTTTACGTACTAGTACTTTGAAATCTAGGCGATTATTAGCCGTAGCTCCTATTAGAAAAAGTACTCAATTACTCCTGAATCGGTATCATGATTAGATTTTAACCGGAACAGTATAACGTTAAAATTCTATTGCACATGTAGGCAAATTTATTTTTAATCCCATAGCATAACAATATCTACAGGCATTTAGAGTAAAACACTTAAATTGCTAAGCCATGCGGCTGCATCAGGCGTTAGTACATCCAGTTCTTTGGCATGTCCAGGGTAAGAGTGAAGAGGGCTGAGATCTGAGCATACCCGTTTTAATTATTACCTACACAAGTGGGGGTGGAGGGAATCTCCGCTCTGTGAGGAAGAGGGCAAACAGTGGAGCACATCATCCGACGCTGCCCTCCTCACTCTTACCCTGGACCTTCCAAAGCTGGTAGATAAATAAAAATTGCATACCACGTGCTAGGTACCATCTATTATAGAGCTAAGCTAAGGCCCGTGCAGAAAAGTTTTTTTACAAATTTGTATCAAAATAAAATACCGGTAAATTCCTGACAATTTGAAGTATCAATTTGACATAAATTATAGTGAAAGTATACGGATTACTTACGTTTCAAAACAAGTCTAACTCGACATGTTGTGTTGAATGTGTGCGTTTGGCAGCTGCCGTGACATGTTGCTAAGACAGGGCTACGGATTAGCCCGAAACACATGTCGAGTTAAAATCGTTTTAAGATGTAAGTAATCCGTATACTTTCACTATAAGTGAGTCTCACGGTAGTTACATATAATATAGTCCAAAAATCTTATAATTGTACAAAATGCTAAGTGATAAATTAATTAGAAGACCTTTGTATTTTGCGAATTTGCCTTGAAAATCCTTATAAGATAGTACAGAATCGAAGACAAATCTCGGATTGGACGATCGATTGAAGAGACCTTCTTATAAAATTTCATAAAAAATCAACCAAACCAATGTGCAAAATTTAATGGCGGGTTTAAAGAATAAAATCCCAGCTTTAGCCACCAATCCTTATACCGTAGTCAACTATAATATTTCTTATGTATTTATTTAATATTTATTTATTGTTATTTGTTGTTTTGTTTATTGGTTGTGTTGTTTGTGTTATTGTTGTTATGAATAAATGATTTTCTTTCTTTCTTAAATGGGGACTATGTAACGCATAGCCGACTTAAAATATTTCTTTTTTTTTTAAATCATTGATATCTCAAATACAAAACGTAAAAAGTTTTCGGTACGGGCCTGAGTAACTAAATATAAGAAACTTACCTACCACAACATTTGTCGCAACAGTCTGGGTCGCCGACAAAACAAGAAGCAACAGATAGAACTTTTTCGGTGGTTATTAAAACTCCTGCGCAAACAGCATCATACGCATTGGAAGAATAATATCTTGAACTACTACTAGTTGGTGGTAGTCTACCAGGTCTATATTTTCTTCGATAATTTCTTCTGCTTTTCGAACTGGCTTGCTTCCTTATGGAAACCTAAATGAAAAAATTTAATTTTTCTTCGATAGTACAAAATAACAAGCGACTTTTACTACTAGGGTGGTCCGAGAAATTATTTTTCTGTTTCACTTTCTCTACAAGGTGATCTTTAGACTTTAAACGCCTTTTGCAAAAAATAAATCTACTTAACAAAATTGAAGAGTCGCTCTGATTTTGATGATATTAAGTATGCACATTAAAGAAAATCTAATATTTTCACATGACTGCCGAGAGACTGTTATGATCTTTGAACATAATGTACATTAAAGGAAACTGAATCTTGTACCAGGGTGGATCCTTTTCACAATCAGTTTTACGATCATTTCTTTGGCCCATGTAGGGAATATCAACATGACATTTATAATGAAAAGGGTTCACCCTGGTAAGTGATTCAGTTTCTTTGAATGTACGTATGCACGTATGTATGTATATATACTAAGTATATAATTTTAGTGCGAGATGTCAATAAATACATAAGGTAATATATTTTGCTGGAATTCCTGTGGTAACAGGAATTATACAGGAAACACAGATGTCCGATACTACTTACACGATGTCAAAACTTCTTATTGAATTTGAGTTGAAATTTGGTACCCATGTGTTGTTATACACATCATGGGGTCATTTTAAACATGGGCCTATTTTAGGGGGTAATTAAGAAAATTTTACGAGGTCGGTTTTTTTTCATAACATGTTTACAGTGTTATTGCAAGTATTCATTTTATTTGCCTTGTCAGTAATAATGAGCGGGTAGAATCTTACAAGTGTAACCCATTTTTAGTGGCTAGGTCAACTATAAAAACTGATATACTGGTAGGATGACAATGCAAGCACGCACAGTGAACAAAAAAAACGTCATACATAGGAGCAGTACCTGCTGATGATGTGAAACACGAGTCCAGGTTTTTATTTATGGTGGTGGTTCTCTTAGTTGTAGGTTTACTTTATACTTTGTGTAATTAGTAAAAATTGGGTAAAATTGCACGATAATGCATATTTTCAACACAAACGTAGGTAGCTACTTTGCACGATTTTAACTCTGCAAAGTAACGCCTGTGACTATACTAAGTTTACTATATTTAAAAAAATAGTTAAAAAAGGCTTCAGTTTAAAATTAAGTACCTGATAAGGCAAATCTTCGAGTTTTGCTTTTGTTCCTCCAAAAGTCTGGCGATATGCGGGGCGATCACTACCATTCATGCTGTCGTTGTTGCATAACTCAGGGAACCACAAAAATGTTGTTAGAAACATTATTGTAGTGTATTTGGAGATACAGCACATAACTGCTATATATTTGCACCAATCCACTTGGTGCTTTTAATGTCATAATTCAAAACATCTTCAAATACGTAGAAGCAAAACACGAAAATTTGGCGTAGCTACTTAGTTTTTTTACGTGGTTCTGTCCATTGGAGGACAATTTTTCCAATGTTACTCAACAGATAATTTTAAAACATATCGGGCGTTGTTCAGTAAATAAATTCTACAAAAATCATAACTACTTGCGAAAACGAAATGACAAATGCTGTCACATAATACTGCCACCGGTCACCACAGATTGTTTTTTTTTTTTGCTTTGGCTACCAGGGCCATCAGCTTAAAAATGATACATGAAAGAGGATTATTTACAAAGAAATATAAAAAAAAAGAACATAAACAAAAGAAAATTTAATTACCACAGACTTTATACAAATAGGGTGTCGTCTATGTAAAAATGACGGTATATTAAAGAGTTTAGATATTAAAGTCGAAGTAGATACGAACCGACAGAAGAATTAACCAATAGAGTGATAAAAGGTAACAACATCATTTTACTTGACTCATCCCCTACCACTCGTGTTAGAGCCCGTTGTTTGATCAATATTTAAACAAAGTAATAGTTAAAATATATGGCTAACATGACAATAGTTAACGCATTTCAAAGGCAATTTGACTATTGGTATCTTTAACTAGGTACTGATCAAATAACAAGCACTAAGATAGCTACATCTGTACAACGCATATGTTTTCATGCATAAATTCCGCCTTCCTCCACTTCCGTATAAATCAATAGGTACATTATTTATGTCAAACAGACCCAACCAAACGCAAAATGTATCATCATTAAGTTCATTGACATGAATCTCCGCAAAGTAACGCTTAAATTATTCAATTATTAGTAAATAAGGGGTATTCGTGGAGCCACCCAAATCTTTCTCACATATCGTACCAATACCAGTTTTCGATGATACCTAATTTTTCTTTTATCCCGTAACTAAAACATACCTAACTCACGCTTTTCTTACTCATCCGTTACTCATCATCAGCCTATGTTCGTTCACTGCTGGTCATAGGCCTCTCCCATGGCACGCCACTGAGCACGATCCTCGGCCACTCTCATCCAGCTCTTGCCAGCCGCCTTGCGAAGATCATCGTTCCACCGAGTCTGAGGACGTCCCACGCTACGTTTGCCGATCCGTGGTCTCCACTCAAGAACTCGTCTACCCAACGGTTATCGGTTCTTCGGGTTATATGGCCTGCCCATTGCCACTTCAGCGTGCTAATGCGGCAGGCTATCCGTTACTCATTGGTTTACAATACGTTGATTTTTCGAGCACGCTCATTTCGAGCGAGTATTTGTGAAATACATAAGTGAAAACAGTAAAATGTTAAAATATTCGCCACCACTTGATTACCCCTGCATTTAGTTTTTAACCGCACTCAATGTGTGCACTAAATGAACAGCCAGGAGTCGAGCACAATGGGCACGAATTGCCTCGGTCGGAACAGCCAACAATTTATAGTAGCCACATAAAATAGGTGTGACATTTTGTGCCCATTTGCTACCTCATGAGGTAGTCCCGAAACGTTCGTATGGGTCTGAATTTGTGAAAGGTGCTTGTTAAGTGATTAAAATGGGCGCTGAATGACGTGGAGCTGGATAATTAATGGAAATGGAACAATGCATTATCATTATGGTGAAATGAACAAGTCTGATCATTCATTCATCATAATGAATGAATGATCAGACTCTGATCAAACGAAAAAGTCTGATGAATAATTATTAAAAAAAAAGTTTATATAGTAGGAATTTTATAAGCTGGGGGTTTAGGACTGCAGAACTCATCTGGTAAAGATAACATTGTTCTCGTTTTTTGAAGCCTACCGCTAATAACAAATCAGAACAAGTAACAAAAAATGCAAACAAAAAGCTATCGTCTCCTCTAAGTTACAAGGTTGAAATTGCAAAAGCTTAACTCATTAAGAAAAGCGTTTCGACATTGTAAGCGGTACTCAGATGGATCGTTGGCGTTGTAGTGCGTCCATAATAGAACAAACGAGAACTATGTTATCTTTACCAGATGAGGTCTGCAGTCCTGAACCCCCATCTTATAAAATTCCTACTTATTATTTTAGCGAATCGCGGTAGGAAAATACGATTACCTGTAGTGAAATCTTCTCCGATAATTATAGCTCTAAAATAGCGTCCATAAATATGTTATCATAAGTTTTTTTTTAATTAACATTATTAATAGATGGCACCACACGCCGCTGTTGGCGATACCTCCGGAACACCCGCAATCTTTTTCATTAAAAAAAACTTAAAAACACGCTTCAAAAAAATAAAAATAAAAAATAAAAAAAAAATGTAATAAATTTCAATTCACTTTTCTTATAGTGCAGTACAAATCTTAATAAGCAATTATTATATTGTTATATTCAGATCAAAATTTGTAAACAATTCTAAATATTGATAAAATAAATAATAATAGTTTAAAATATTTTATTGTAAAAAAAAGCGTGGGGTGCATGGTGTCAATTGTCAAGGATTATCATTTTGATAACATCTTTAAAAGCACCCCACGCTTTTTTACAATAAAATATTTTAAACTATTATTATTTTTTTATCAATATTTAGAATTGTTTACAAATTTTGATCTGGATATAACAATATAATAATTGCTTATTAAGATTTGTACTGCACTATGTATAAGAAAAGTGAATTGAAATTTATTACATTTTTTTTTTATTTTTGATTTTTATTTTTTTAAAGCGTGTTTTTTAGTTTTTTTAATCTATTATTTATTTTCTATTTTTTAGTTGCATTTTTTTCACAGTGAGAGTTTCCATGTGCTAAAAAGAGACACAAAACGGTTTTTTGCTCGTCTTAAATAGAATCAGTCTATCTTATACTTGGTCTTTGGTGCGCGCGCACTGCTCTACACTACTAAACGTAAACCTCTTTCTTTCTAACTTTACCCCCCTCACCTACAACCCCCAACCCCCCCAACCCCCTAAACCCAACCCCCCAACATCCCCCAACCCATTTCCCCAACCCCCCCCAAACCCCTAACCCCAACCCCCACACCCTTACCCCCAACCCTCTAAACCCCCCTTACCCCCCTCCTCATTTTCCAAACCACCAACCACCTAAACCCAACCCCCTAACCCCGGACCCCCACCCCATTTCCTCAAACTTCCCCCAAACCCCTAACCCCAACCCCCTTACCCCCAACCCCCTAAAACCCCAACCCCAATCCCCCTAAAATTCCAACCCCAACCCCCTTACCCCCTCCCCATTTCCCACAACCCCCCCAACCTCCCTAACCCCTGAACCCCCCAAAACCCCACACCCTTAACCCCAACCCCCTAAACCCCCTTCCCCTCCCATTTACCCCCAACCTCCCCCCCACCCCTCCACCTACCCCCCCCTTCCAGCTCCCTCATCAAACCCTTGTTACCATCTAGTCCTCTTACCCCCTCCCCATTTCCCACAACCCCCAAAATCCCTAACCCCCGAACCCCCCAACACCCCACCCTATTTCCCCCAAACCCCCCCACCCCCTAACCCCAACCGCCACACCCTTACCCCCAACCCTCTAAACCCCCGACCCCCTTACCCCCACCTCCCATTCCCCCCCTTAATTCCCCCCCCAATCCCCCCCACCCCGCCACCTACCCCCCTTCTAGCTCCATCATCAGACCCTTGTTACCATCTAGGACAAAGTACTCGTCAAGACAAATCAAACGAGCCCAAACTCGACTGGGTTGTGTAGTTTTATTGTTGAGTGCCTTTGGCCATCTTCCAGCTCCATCATCAGACCCTGGTTACCATCTAGGATCAAAGTGCTCGTCAAGACGAATCAAACAAGCCCAAACTCGACGGGCTCGTGTCGTTTTATTGTGGAGTGCCTTTGGCCATCTTCCAGCTCCATCATCAGACCCTGGTTACCATCTGAGATCAAAGTGCTCGTCAAGACGAATCAAACGAGCCACGAGAACGAGAACGATCGATAAATCTGCGCAAATTGGTTTGCATAGATTAATCGCTACGATGTATCGTTACATGTGTAGCAGGCATAAAAAGGAGATGGCGGGACGATTTCTAATTAAACGCAGAGGACTGGACTGACATTGTGCCAGACCGGGAGTTGTGGAAGTCAAGACGGGAATCCTTTACCCAGCAGTGGGAAAGCATGACAAAAGCTAACAAAAAAAAAACTAAACACTAAAGTTTGATTAAAAATTTAAACAGTATTCTTTGAATTTTAAATAAAAAAAAAAATTGTGAGTGAGAAACGCCTACTAGAAGTTATCTGGGTTCAAACTGAAATAAAGGGATCCAGAAATTTAAAGATAGCATGGGGAAAAGTCACTTTTTTATCTGCATCAACTTATCTGTTAGGTATTTCTAACGCCGTTTGCTATTCCCCATTATGCCTCTAGCATTTTATATAGTTATTTCTGTTAATATACAACGCAGAAAAATACTCTTTTTTAATCCATTCAACTTTAGTTAATATTAATAAAGAACTTTGTATAAAATCTGATCATAAACATTCATAAACCAAGCTGAAATGGGAGTTTCGTTTGTAAAATATACAGACATTACACACATTCTGACTCTTGATATTTGTTATCGTGATGTTAATCTGCGATACTGATGTTATCGTTCTCTCTCTCTCTTTCCTTCAAAGCTATTTCTAACACGGACGAGGCTGCGGGTTAAAGCTATTGTTATTATAAAATAATGTAGTCAAAAATAATTTTCTCTGAGCCCCACTTTCTACATCACCCGCTCTGTTTTTTTATGTTAGCTATATCGATACCGTTCAATCCAATATGTTAACCTTTTCGACGCCAACGACACATATATCAGCACCGCAGGTTCTACGCCAACGACTTATATATCAGTCATGGCGTGCAGAGCGATATCTACCTACATGCATTTCTGTAGGGTTCAACTTCGCGTTTGACTATTATTATATAAATACCAAGTCATAATGAATCATACTTTTCGAAAAGCCCTGTTCAGTATAGGCATGTCCCAATTTATAAGATTTTCAACACAATTCACTTAAAATCTGTTAATTCAACACATTTCTATGTCAAGCGTATAAAATTATACCAGCGAACGTCAGTATCAAGGCGGATGCCACACCAGTGACAATGGGCACAAAGGCGACTCGCCGGCCACACAATGCGCGGTTATTCCGGTGACCCGATAGCTCTCTGTCTGAACTGAAAGCTGTAGAGCACAGTAAAAACGTGAAACAATGATTCATGTTTTATATCAGCCAAAAGACGAACACTTCTGGACAAAGGTTCTCGGTATCTTCTCAAAACCTTTCTAAACAAAAGGTACAAATCTAGTACAAATTTAGAGTGATGTTTTCAGATGGTCTTCTCTTTAAAACTTCTATCTTACAAGGATGTCTAGTTTCTCAAATTTAACAGATTTTTCTGTACAAACTTTCTGGCAAGTCTTCTATATTGGCCTAGTGGTTAGAGAACCTGATTACGAAGCTTGAGGCCCAGATTCGATTTCCGTCTCGGGGCAGATATTTGTATGAAAAATACGATTTGTCTCGGGTCTTGGGTGTTTAATTTATGTATTTAAGTATGTATCTATCTATATAATTATGTTTATCCGTTGCCTAGTACCTACCCATAACACGAGCTTTGCTTAGCTTACACTGGGACTAGGTCAATAATTGGTGTGAATTGTCCCGTGATATTTATATTTCTTAATTTAAACTACCACATCATTTGAAGCGTGCTTACCTAATTCCAGTATCATATTTGATTTCACTTCGAAACTTTTCAATAAGTACAGTAGCACACTCAAGTTTACAAAACTCTATAGTACAGTGGGGCGCGCAAGTTCATTCAGTCATTACCGCGAACAGGCATTTTCCACTTTTCTGCACAGAAATAACGAGTTCTCGAGTTGGGAACGAAACCCATAATTACACACCTGTATAGGTAACATTTATGAATGTGTTAAATTGATGTTTATTCTAAGAGCAGCAGAGTAGGAAATGAAATTAAGAATTTATGGTAACATAGTGTACCTTTTGATATCGTGCAGTCACAACACGTGATTTGTAATTTTCCGAGTAAAGCTAATCGAGTTTATAAATGACAATAGTTTTGACTTCTGGTATACGAATGTGTTACTTGATTAAGCGGTCCATGACGTCTAATTATTAATACCCGGATTTCAAGTCGCCTTAGGTCCATTCCCTGAAGCTGCACGTGGTTAGACATTCGAGAAATTAGACATCCGGGGAGGTAGAGATTCGCCGAATTAGACATTCGGGGAATTAGATGCCATGGACCAAATCGTACTGTAAACGCAGTTAGAGCCCGTTCCCACTATGTTTACGATTTAATCGTAAATCGTGTCCGACAAGTGTGAACAGCTTCATTTAAAATGTTCTGCCACTGGAACGCCCGATTAAAATCGGAATCCGGCAACGACATAGTGGGAACGAGCTCTTACTCATATTTTTTGAACGACCGCTTTAGCCTAGTTGGTAGTGACCCTGCCTACGAAGCAAGAGGTCCTGGGTTCGAATCCCGGTAAGGGCATTTATTTGTGTGATGAGCACGAATATTTGTTCCTGAGTTATGGATGTTTTCTATGTATTTAAGTATTTATTTATCTATGTAAGTATGTTTATCGTCGTCTAGTACCCATAGTACAAGCTTTGCTTAGTTTGGGACTAGGTCGATTTGTGTAAGATTGTCCCCTAATATTTATTTATTTTATTTATTTATTTTTATATATTCTGCAACGATTTGCAATGCCAATGCGAAATGCACAGAATATCGTCTAAAGATAGATACAATACTTGCTAATCATGCTTTGGCATCACAAAGGAAGACTAGTCTATATTATTATTCTGTATTGGAGAATTCCTTTTGCGATTTCACTGAATTGCTTGACTTGATTCTATTGTTGTTGTTCTCTGCTTGCTGGGTTATAATATTTGAACAATAAATTAAAATATAGGCATTTTACATCATTAGTAAACGTGTCCAAGTTCTTTCAATTCGATTTATGTTAAAAATATGAATGATATTTTCTAACAAATTCAATCGCATCAGATATCCAGATATTGGTAACTTTTGTGATTTTTACTCATAGAAAATTATTGATTCAGGTAACAGATTTTCAAACGATACTGTCTTTTGTTGGCCAGCATTACGCTATTGAAGTTACAATACATAGCCATGCCTTATGGCTTTGTTTATAAATTCATAGAGACGGTTATAACTTTTTTTTTCGTTCCAATGGTTGACAAAATCCTCTGCTCTCTTGCTCCACTGCCGCAATCCCGCAACAACACAAAACAACTTTTTTACTGTTTTCATCCACATGTATAATAAATAGCCTCACTAGTCGTCGAGTGGGTTGCGAGGGTAGGTTGTGGGTCCTGAGGTACCTAAATGAAAAACATATTTTTACGCGATTAACAACCGCGTTATTCCAACATGCCGACAAAATTGCTTACCATTTTAATATTCCCTACATTGTAATAGTGTATAGCGAATATATCGTCATGCCAGCTTTGACAATCAGTAGAGCGGAATCGCAGGCGAAACCTTTGTGCGAAATTCAGTAGCGATATTCATGAAACGTAACTTTTTTGCGCAACCGGATTCATATGCGCACAATCAGAAGCGGGGGAGCGCTTCACGCTTCAAACTTTATCATTAATAAAAATCAGTCCAAGTGTGAGTTTAAATGACATGAACAGCGTTCCGTAAGAATGTGCTCGCCGTTACGGCGTCTGAGAAAATTCGCTAGTACGATATTTCCTAGTGGAAAAATTTAGTGGCAAGTTTTATTTTGTTAGTGGAAGACAAATTTAATTGAAATGTTTTTTCCAACCCAGCCGCATGGATTCAAATAAGTAGGCTTAAATAGGTAGGTTTAACTAGCTACGGAATGGATACCACAAGATGGATGGCAGCAACGAGGCATTGGCGGGACGACCTAGACATGTACCTTATAGACTGAAAGGACACCGCTCAAAATCGGGACGAATGGAGAAAATGGAAGAGACCTTGACCCAGTGGGACACTTCTCGAGGCTGAAAAGGAAAGTTTTTAAAATATTTTATAATATCAAGGATGATATAGACTGGATTGGCAGTCGCCATAGTACGGATCGGCCGCGGTTTTTGTAGTTCGATTATTGAAACTAGATGGCGCTGAAATATAGCCAGAGGCTTTGAAGGCAAAACAATAAGACTACAGATATTTCATATCACTGCAAATGTATTATTATGCAATATTTTTGAAAAAATCTTATTTTTGAAAACTGAACTTTTAAAGTAATCGGATTAAAAATAATTTTAGAGTAGCGAAGTAATTTTATTCCCCATTTTTTTTTTATTGTTACGTGATCTACTACAGTGACGTGAGAAATAATTGGCTAGCTGCTTGTTAGCTGAAACAATACGTCCGTATAAAAATTAACTAAATGATAAATTTAAAAGGCTGTCTTTAAAAAATAGAACACTAAAATTATTAATTTTCTAAGAGAAATATTACAGTATTCACTGTCTACTGAAACAATATGAATAATAGGACAAAGGAAGCGTTTCGACGCAGTTATCTCTAAAAGCTCGTCAAATATATCCATTGTCATTCGACTCAGGTTGTTTTTTTAAGCATTTTAGATCTTAACGTCTTCTGTGAAAGTGTAGATTAGTTGTAGTCGAGTGAGTCTGCATTTAGGGTTACCATTCAAAAGTTGAAAAGTCTGACAATAAGACTAATGTACCAAAAATTAGAACAATTTATTACGAAAAATCCTATACTGTCCTATTCTCTCTTAGTATTACAAATGAGAAAATTAGTTAAGATGATACACACACACACGCACACACACACACACACACACAAACTCACACACACATAGCAGCCAAACTTATAACACATAACACCCCCTTTTGGTGCCGAGGGTTAAAAAATACCAGAAAAGTTAGTTACAAAGTCTGAATGGAAGTACTAAAGTTTTGAAATGTTTGTTCTTATTCAGATGTATGTAATGAACAGTAACTTTTATGTTCTTAATATTAAATATTGTGTATGTGCAAAATAAATGTTATATCATAATTCAGATGTATGGCAACCCTAGTTGGGACAGTAGAGCACTATCATGCCTTAATGTTATTGGTAGCAAATGTTAGTTTCCTCAGTTTACTTTGGGTTAATTTACTTCTGTAATTTGCTTTTGTTTATCAACCGTCTATGTTAGTGTTTATTCCTAAATAACTAGATACATCGTTGTAATTTATTTCTGTTTATATCAGTCACAACTTGTATTTTGCCAAAACATTTTCAAAACAAACAAGCTTGTTTTTTTAGGAAGATGAGATTCTCATTACGCAAATGTAAGGAAAATACATCTTAGACTAATCGCCTCAAGGAAACGGCGCTCTTGTAAGAAGCTTACAATGAAACAAAATTGCCTAACTGCTTGCTAAAATATTTTTAATTTATTATTCTGATGTGTGTTTGGTTAAAAGTAGGAAAAAAAAACAAAAACCATGTTATACATTTTTTTAAACTCGGAACAAAATGTAAGCCTAGTAACAACTTTGAATACGTTGAATGATGCGCGCGTGTATAAGTGTGTGCGTAAATACTTGCATGTGTGTGTTGTGTATGTGTGTGTTGTGTTTTTGTTTTATTGAACATGTTTATGATTTCATTTAAAACAAGTTTTCAACTTACTGTATATACCTAGCCTTTATTATGTATGCATATAGTGGCAAGCTCAGTCATTCTTTTATAAATGAGTCGTTTTCAAAAAAATTGTATTTAGTTAAGGGCTTAATCAAAATAAAATCACGATCGCTTCCTTTGTGTTACGAAAGTTAGTCATACAAAATATATGGGTAACTTTCGTAACACAAAGGAATCAATTAAGTTTTGTTTTATTAAACCCCTTAATTGCGTACACTTTTTTTGAAAACGACTCAAATACTGTTTTCCTTGACTAGTTTTTCAACAAAGATATTTTCCACAAATACACAATGTCCCAATGGGGACCCAGATGTGACGTTGTTTAAGCTTATTATAGATTGTACGACATCATTTCCAAGTCAGCTTAACTTTTCCTTTGCTAAGAACAGATTTCATGGAAATAGCATTAAAAGTATGTTTAGAAATAAGTTTATTCTTATATTATTTTTGTGTACTTTAATTACTTCTTAAATTCTTCTTTAATTTATTCTAATACTATTTGTTGTGTGTATTTTAATAATATTACCAAACTAGCGCCCCGCCCCGGTTTCGCACGGGTGCAACTATATTATGCATGTATTATACATATAAACCTTCCTCTTGAATTCTATCTATTGAAAAAACCGCATCAAAATCCGTTACGTAGTTTTAAAGATCTAAGCATATATAAGGGATAGAAAGCGGGAAGCGACTGTTTTCTATGTAGTGCTTACAATAGGTATAGTCAACAGCATAAATAAGTGAACATTTATGTACCTTGTTACTTTAACGTCATGTTTGAAATGTCATACAAAATTGTCAAACGATTGAAAACGACAAGGTACAGAAATGACCACTTATTTATGCTGTTGACTGTACACCACTCTCACATCAAGGAAACAGATCATTTTATTGACTATGCAGAAGTCAAGCACCCACACAATTTATGTACACCATTCGTAAAAAATTAGACATAAAAGTTGCAAGAAAGATTTTTCCGAGAACGCAAATAAACGTTGGTCATAAATATTATTATCATGAGGTAACACAGAGCCGGGGTGAAATATTGCCAACATTACCCTGATGCGGTAATGCACTCAACACGATGTAGGCATTTCCAGCAAATGTGGAGTTTTATTTTCAGTCTGGAGACATGCAATATGAGCGTCCAAATACGAGACGTTTTAACCTAATGCAAAACATTTGTTAAGGTGCGCGAACCGTGGCTTCGCATTTTTAGGGTCCTTACGTTACCTATGAACAAATTGGCTCCTGTAATTCATTGGTTGATGCTGAAGTAGATAAATTAACGACCGCTTTAGCCTAGTTGGTAGTGACCCTGCCTACGAAGCAAGAGGTCCTGGGTTCAAATCCCGGTAAGGGCATTTATTTGTGTGATGAGCACGAATATTTGTTCCTGAGTTATGGATGTTTTCTATGTATTTAAGTATTTATTTATTTATATAAGTATGTTTATCGTCGTCTAGTACCCATAGTACAAGCTTTGCTTAGTTTGGGACTAGGTCGATTTGTGTAAGATTGTCCCCTAATATTTATTTATTTATTTTATTTATTTTAATTATAGACATAATCATCTACGTGTACATGTAGATTGCGATCACCTTTAATGATCTTCCGATAATTTGACGCGTCTACCAGCCCGTGAACATAAGGCTCCGAACGAGATGTAGGCTCCGATTTTGAGGTGGATTTACCAACACGCTGAGTAGAGTGTAGCCGAGGGCAGGAAGTCTGCCTCAATTTTATTCCTTACATAAATTTAAAAAAAAAACCAAGAGGATAGCCCAGATAGGGTTCCGTAGCCGTTACGACGTGTACTATCTGTATTGAACAAGTAATATTTTTCTAAGGATTTTGTATTTTGTACGGAACTTCCCAAGTATATTCTATAGGTCATGCTGCTATTTACTCTTACACAACTAATAATTCTCAAGCCAATTTTGTCGTTGTTGTTTGCTTTCTTATTGTGTTTTACTTTTTTACTTGGGGATTTTTTTCAAAATTTTCTCACTGCTCCGATTACTTCAATTTTACGATAACTAATTGGGGATGACTATTTTTTTGCAATGTATAGAAAATCGAAAACCATTTCGAGATAAATGCTTTTTAAATCGTTTTCTGTAGTTATTTAATTTTAATATTATGTAATGAATTTATTATATAACAAATAAGCAATGAACTTCATTTGACATTGGTGTAAATTGCGTGACCGGTTCAAGTCGTACTTTATTCTGTGTGGTTAGAATTCTTCACAATTTACGCGTGGATTATACTACGGAGTTTGATTTGGACCCGCTGTCTGACATCTAGCACTTTGTCAGTGCCAGTAAAGTGACATAGTGTACCACTACGCAAAAAATAATTAAAGGGGTTGCCTTATCGTAAGCATTTAGATAGATTTAGAAATTTGGCATTGTGGGAGCCCTCAATTATAATCTGACGTCATCAACTAAAATAGTTTCAATAATTAATTTTGAAAAACGTAGAGAACTAAATGACAAAATATTGAAATTAGTTTCTTATAATTGACTTTTCTATACAAAAAAAAATATAAAAACCACTGGTAATTTTTTTTAGACATTCCCAATTGTAGTGCAAAGAGGAAAGTTTCTTTAAAGCTTTGGGTTAGCCTTACGTGCGCACACTTGAATAGTGTACACGTACTCGTACACACCCGACCCATTCAACGCTGAGTTGGTCTCTTTGAATGAAACACCTGTACCATCGGTGTTCCAATCATTAAATAAGTATAAATCGAATTCCAGCTTTTGCGGCATCATCTCAGTCCTAGAACGCAAACTACATTTGAAATTTACCATGAGCTTTGCGGTGAGGGATAACATCGTGAAGAAACCTACACATTCGCGAAGAAAATATTCCCATCTCATTTTGAGAGTAGGCTTGTGCCCTGCAGAGGGACGTGCATAAGATGGGATGATCATGGGACTAAAAAGTATGGATTAATTGAAAGTGAGGAAGTTAGCATGAGACATGGGGAGAGAGTAAAGGTGGGCAATCAACGTAATTATAAACATCGCCGCACCTCACTTACCCCATCTCCTACTTAAGATTCACGGCAACATTTTGATGTCAAAGTATATAGGCTCACAACTCGCATACCGTTCTTACCTCCATTAATATCCCTACAAACCTATCCTATCAGAACTTTCCAAATAATCTCAACATCGCATTCAATCCAAGATCTTTGTACGTAACTTACTGAATTCGGAAAGTTAAATTGAAAGTGAACAACTCACTCCTATTCAACAACTTACGCAAATACGGAAATCGTATAAAATTTTTATCTCTATCCTTTACAGACCAGTAGGGGTTGAGAGAGACGTAATGTTCAGTTGCGAGGGTCGGAGGGTGAATTGGAGGGTTTGCCGACGTCGATTGATGAGTGGAGCTTTCCAGTTTGCACTTCACTACTCCACGTCCACACGTTCCCTGGGCATTTAGTTAGTCAAGTTGGGTATCGATAACTCTGTGTTGGTGAAAGTAACGTATAAACTTTATAAAATGAGACTAGCAATTTACGATCATTTAGATTGCACATGCTGAAACTCCATAATCTGAAGTATGGCAAGAGAATAAAGAGAAAGATAAATCTTGGATTTGCTTTTGAACTTATTTAACTAGCTGCATTAAAATGAAACCGATATCTACAGTTTGAAAATGTCGTAAGCGAACACATGCATAATGTTAACACTGTCGTATATCAACAAATTATTATTCCTCTTTAATTATTAAACTTAATAGCTTATAAAAATACATACTAGGTAGGTATTCAATCTTTTACATCGATTTCGATGACGGCCATCTTGACAACAATATGATATAAAATAACCTTTCTGCAACCAATTTTTCTCAAAACTGCTAATCGATCTAAAGAGTGCAGAGCCCCACGAAGACCGGTTTGAAGCAAGCTCCTCCCTGCCTGTAAAGATAATAATAGGTTACTTAGTAGCATCAATTCTTACAATGAAGTGGTTTTAAAATCAATCGAAGTATGTTTTACCCCGGTTTTGATCAGAATT
Organism: Archips xylosteana; assembly: GCA_947563465.1. Taxonomy (NCBI): domain Eukaryota; kingdom Metazoa; phylum Arthropoda; class Insecta; order Lepidoptera; family Tortricidae; genus Archips; species Archips xylosteana. The sequence continues at coordinate 16,221,502 of OX387356.1, forward strand.
TAATCTCAATAAAATGTAGAAGTGGCACTAAAATTGAAGTCATAGAATAATGAATTCATACCTATAACTCTATTTTTCTTCTCGTGGCCATTTTTATCCCCTCTCGTGTTATAATAGGTTGTTTGTCATGTTCGTCGTATCGATAGCAGAATCTGATACCTACTTTATGTACACTATCCGACGACTCACCAAAAAGGGTTTGTGTGTTAACCTAGTTTTACGATGTTTGTTGTTGAGTTACTGTAGAGCAGACGAGAGTTTAATGATCCTTTTTTTAACAAAAATAAGGAAATGCTGAAATAAAACATGAAAAATAAACACAATAATAATAATAAAATATGTAATAATATTATAGAAGAAAAATCAGTTCAGTGTCTTGTATCTACGCTTATACTATAAAGTTGAGAGCATAAATATGTGACCTTATACCTACTATCATACTCAACTTTTACACTCGTTCCGGGCATTTTGTACAATATTTGCTTGTATTCAATTCCAGGTTATTCCAAACTGGTCTCCGTATTTCTCCATAAACAATGGACATTTAAAATTGTAAGTAAGTTCGATTTTTTAAGTAATTTCAGATGCCAGAAAATAAGAATTTCGTTGTGCGGGGAACACACAAAAACTCAAAAACCCAAAAACCCAATAATAAACCAAGCTAGGTTTATTGGTCGCCCTGGAAAACCCACACAAAGCAAGTTTCATAGAAGTCGTTAGAACCGTTCCCAAGATCTTAGAAATAGATAAATATACAGCAATAGCTCCTTGAAGCTATTCGATATCTACCCACACAAAGCCAGTTTCATTGAAGTCGTTAGAGTCGTTCCCAAGATCCTAGAAATAGATAAATAAATATACAAATAAATAAATAATAAATAAATATTAGGGGACAATCTTACACAAATCGACCTAGTCCCAAACTAAGCAAAGCTTGTACTATGGGTACTAGACGACGATAAACATACTTATATAGATAAATAAATACTTAAATACATAGAAAACATCCATAACTCAGGAACAAATATTCGTGCTCATCACACAAATAAATGCCCTTACCGGGATTTGAACCCAGGACCTCTTGCTTCGTAGGCAGGGTCACTACCAACTAGGCTAAAGCGGTCGTTAAACACAAGAATAGATCGTTTAAAGAAATTCGATAACTTACTGTAAATTATAAGAACGCTTAGATATTCGAGAACACGTCTGTTCTTAATATCTTTATCAATAGAAAACTCTTGTAAAGACTTATCTACTTAGCTTTTATAATAGATAACTTGACGTCCAATAAATAAACGTACCCATATTATAGGAATATTCCTAGGACGGTCACGTATCTGAACTCGCACTCCTATTTACACACGAGGTTCTCGCCTCGTTGGAAATACATTGAACATTTGCACTCAACTGCAATGCTACGGTGAAATATTATCCGTAAATCCATCGAAATAAAGCTGTTAGTTATTCTGAAGTGCTGTACGGAACTGATTCAATTTTTCTGAATTTTACTGTGGTGAACGAAATGAAAGTAAAGATTTGTTGGTTAGTTAATTCTGCTGTCAGTTAGTTCTGTATTTCAGAAATTGCAGACATAGATTACATAATGTACATGTATTATGGTATACATATTGTACACTCGGATCCCTAACATAAATAAGTATCCACTTTCCATACTAATTGTATAGAATGCTTGTGTGGTTCTGAGACAGAATACGGTGCAATTTTGAGGCACAATGATAATCCTTAATAATTACTAACAGGAGCAAACTCCTCTCCAGTCTTCATAGATCAGAGTACCTGGGCGACCGAGCTCTGCTCGGGCAGAAACTCGGTACCAAGCGTTTTCCCAGAGATAAAACTAAGCTAGATCAATTTTTCATCCCCGAAAACCCCCAAATACCAAATTTCATCGAAATCGTTGGAACCGTTTCCGAGATCCTGATTATATATGTGCGGGGGAGGGGGGGCAGGGGAGGGGTTTCAGGGGGTTACAAAGGGGGATGAAAATTTCATTGATTTTGCCGTAGGATGCACCGTTTTCAAGATATTTGACAAAAACACCGAAGGGGGTGGGGGGGGGTGAGTCACGTTAAACTATCGTCCGTAAACCGACTTTACAGACAACCGGCTTTTCCTGTTCTGTGCTCCCAATAGGGAACGTGCACATAGACGGTGCTGCCAACTGGTGCCATAAGGGTGCCATCAATTTGAATGTTTTACCTTGATATGTTTGTTTTACTGTCTGCATAGTGTCTCTTCTGTCGCATTAGTGCTGCCGCCTATAGTTACTGCACGTTCCCTATAATACTTTTTCTCACAAAAAAGTAACTTTTTCTCACAAAAGAAGAAACTTGACGTTTTCTCATGAAAAATAAACTTTAAAAAAAAAAACTAAAAATCTTGAAAAAAACGTGGAATCGAACCGAGGTCGGCTGGATCCGCGACCACCCGATTTCTAATGTCCTATTATGATCTGCTCGAGGTCGGCAAAATTTAGCTTTGTATTCTAATGCAAACAAAAATAGCCGGAAAACACGAGTAAAAGCGGTTTTCTGAAAATGAATCATAGCTAGATCAGTTTTTCATCCCGGAAAACCCCCACATACCAAATTTCATCGAAATCGTTGGAGCCGTTTCCGAGTTCCTAATTATATATATATACATATATACAAGAATTGCTCGTTTAAAGGTATTAGATAGATAGACACCTTCTAGTATTCAAATACTAAACACAGCCTTATACTTAACCGCAATATAGGCCATACCTGAATTACAAAGCGGACTAATTTGGGCCTTCGAGTCCAATTAGCACTAATAAATGGGCCGTGTTCCTTGACTAAGCAATGACCATCTCATAGAACTCTGAAGGCTCTAAGTCCTTGAGAGCTACGAGGTCTAAATATACTGGTTGTATTGACACTGGTCTTCGCACACAATATTCTAAGTAAACGCTATTGCTGTGCTAGTTAGATGGCTGGATGATTCTGAAGTAATACTTGATTCGAAAGTTAGCGTGTTTGCACGGAGTTGATACTAACACCTTTGAATAGTCTAGATTGTTTGAGAGCATTTGAATTACATTAACTTAGTTAGCTAGAAACATAACTATTATCAAGATTGTTTTGCATTGGAACTTTTGCTTGTTTGTTGAAGTGGCCTAATTCGCTTTGAGAGCAGGCCCAGTTGTTAGACGTAAAGCCAACCAATTTGATTGATAGGCCACCACAGAATGTTTGTCATTGCGACATTTTACGTCATTTGATAAACATTGCTACAGATTCTGTAGTACGTACAAATATACAAATAACTAATATTACTTACTACTTGCCTGCTTGCCTTGCTGTTGCCTGTGACTCCATCTACGAAAGTATATTTTATATTAATCCAGGTTATAGACTATTTTATGTGCCGAATTTGTCTGTTCAGTTTTTTTTTATAAACTCTTGAACTTACATTTAAAGTTAGTTTTCTTCAAACGATCCCACATTAATAGTACGTACTATTATCGATAGCCTGGCTTGTTCCAAGAAATAAATATTGCTTAGTGTGGCAACACTAAACAATTAAGATATACGCTAAAGCTTACATGTTAATACATTGAAAGGTCTTCTGAATAAAAACAAAACGCAAATAAAGACACGTGAAATTATAGTTCGGAATGAACATCAAAAAGGCGTTTATTTACAATAATTATTACTACGTTTATTACAACAGACCGTAATTAAATCTCCGGCCATTAAGTTCATTATGAAGGAAACTTCCCATTTTATGTTTATTATACAACTTTGTGTACTACATAACTCAGTTACAAACCGAGTATAGTTACTGGAGGACACTAAAAATTATTGTTCTGTATCGTATATGTATAGTTAGAGGGTTTAGTCACTTTTCAGTACTTTGAAGGCCAATTTCTCCTAATAGGTTGAAATGCCCAATGTGAACAATATATATTTGTTATTTTAGACTACTCTCTAACATTATATCAAAATGAATCAAATCACAGCCGGACAGTTGGGTACTTTTGCTTGTGAGTTAGAAATACTAATTTTTTATCACCATTATACCCTGTAGGGTAGCTTATCTTTTTCGGTTTATGGCTATTTAGTTGCCAAGAATGTGTTATGTTGCGAATGTGGTGAAGGTGCGGTGATTAGGTGTGGAGAATTTGGTGAGTAGAAAAGTTTGTAACCTACTCACGAGCAATTTAAACAGGCGAGTCTAATTTAAAATGGTAATCTTAGAATGAAAAGGGTAAACAACTCTATGCTTAATTTTCTTTGTGTTTTTTTTTGTTGGGTAGTATGATAAACACACAAAAAAACACACATAAAAATACTTACTCACATCAAATATTTCAAAGAACACTAAGAAAAAATTTGTCAGAGCATTTATATGGAGTATAGCCTTATATGGATGTGAGACCTGGACCATGACACAGAAGGATAGGCAAATGTTGGAGGCATTAGAAATGTGGTGCTGGAGAAGGATGGAGGAAATTAGTTGGACGGAAAGAGTCACCAATGAAGAGGTTCTGGAAAGAGTGAAAGAGAAGAGAACATTAATGAAAACAATAGAGAATCGGAGAGGGAAAATCATCATCAGAATCATTAGTCATCTTATAAGACATGATGAGTTCATAAATGTCATCTTGGAAGGAAAAGTAGAAGGGAAGCGAAAAAGAGGGAGGCCGAGAATTGATTATGTAAATCAAATAAAGGAGAAGGTAGCCGTCATGTCGTAGAGGTAACGCCACCAGAGTTGAGGCCACGCACACAACCACATCTCATGTAATGACAGCGGGATTTTGACGTTGTGTTGACGTTTAACGACAACACAACGTCAAAATCCCGCTGTCATTACATGAGATGTGGTTGTGTGCATGGCCTCAACTCTGGTGGCGTTACCTATATAAGGAGGTCAAGGAGGCAGCTTTGAGGAGAGAGAAGTGGAGAGCCATTCATCGGCTACACCGACAAAAGTTTAACTCTTAAATAAGAATATATATACTATATATATTCTTACTTAAGAGTTAAACTATATATTACTATTATTGTTATTAGAGTTTTACTATATATATATATATATATATATATATATATATATATGTGTATATATATTATGATAAACAATTACACTACAGAACTCAAGCGAGTCCCCGCGGAACCCCTTAAAAACCCAGTGGGCCACTACGGGCCCCTAAGTCCCGGTGAGCGTTGTTTCCACGAGGTAATTGGCGCGCACCCTCGAGGTGCGCTTGACACAGATCCAACACTACGTGACGCTGGTACCTTCTAAATACAAACGGAACACTCTAAGGGTACCCAAACTGTTTCGCCGCGGAGGCAACAGGCCTTATACTACGAAGTGCAAAATTCGAACTTCGTATCGTGCCATTCCTCTCACGCTAATAGTATTTAATACAAGAGCGAGCAAGACGATGCGATACGAACTTCGATTTTCGAATTTCGGAGTAGCCCCCCAGGGGCATTCCAATTTTTAATCAACGGAACTTTATGCTAGACAACTGCACAGACTCAATAGTTTTAGGGTCATTATTCGAGCGTTTCGACCGCCTCACTTTCGTGGTCACGTTTTCTACGAATCGGCTGTAGATTTTGATGGCGTTTTCGGTTATGCCGTTTCTACAACAAAGTGTCCACGAAAGTGATCCGGAACAAACGCTCGAATAATGACCCTTCAATTAGATTTTTACAAACTTATATTTAAAAACTTGCTGTTGCCCGCGACTCTGTCTGCTAAGAATTCGTTTATCACTATCCCGCGGAACTATGCAATCTTCCGGGATAAAAACTATCCTATGTCCTTCCCAGTGTCTCAAACTATCTACATAACAAATTTTAACCTAAATCGGTTCGTTTATTCTAAATTCGGTAATCATTAAAATACAATGATTATTTCAAATAGGTATATAAACCGAACGGCGGGGTTACTACCATGCCGGAATATTAAGCAAGTGCTTCGGGATAGTATACCTTTAAATCTGTGAAAGGATACAAATAAACAAAGTTTACCTCTTTATGGATTTTTATGGATTCCGGTACAAACAACTTAACACAAGCATCACCCCAATGCTCTTACCGTCAAATCAATCACTTTACATGTCAATAATGTACCGTTGTTGATATGACATACTCTTTGACCGGTGAAGACCGGTACTATCCATTTAGCTGAGTGGATTCTATTAATAATACTCGCCAAATGGATCACGTAATACACTTTTATTCCCTAGACCAATACCCACGAAACACAGACATAATATTGAGTAAGACTCTCCTTATTCAATTTATTAAGGCTTGTTGAGTCTCATTCCCTTGTCTTCGGTCATCATCAAAGTCAAAGACAAAGTCAAAATCGTTTATTGCATATCACATTACAGGCATAAGCTGTAATATAATATAGTCTAGGTATAGATGTGACGTCCAGCAAGGGCACGGCAATATCAGAGGGCTGTTTTTTACAATTCCAACAAATATTCTATTTACTACTTCTGCTAATTTAACTATTCTAATAAAAACCTTTTCCCAAAAACAAATAGAAACAGTTATACATTTTAATTATATACCACAAGATCAATTAGTCTGCCATCCTAGGGTTTGTTTTTATTAATAAGCACACATGCGTTCACACATATTTATCATTAAATACTCATCCAAGCTATAAACATTTATCGATCAGAAATTATTTCACTTAGTTATTAAACGCTACGGCCTTTGGGAAATTTGGCGAATGGTTGTTAACTTTTATTGTCATAAATGTGGGTCATCAATTCAGACGAAAGTCATCCACTGCTAAACATAGGCCACCCAAGTACCCCAAGGTTTGCCAAATAGACTAGTCCTTTGCCATCCGCATCCAACTTCGTCTCTGGTCACTTTGATATTTTCCTATGCTAGTCACAGACATTCATGTCCATTTTGCTATAAAATATTTGAGTTTTTTTTATCAACGAGTGCCTGAAAACATTTTTACAGACTTCAAAGTATTTTAACAAAATGTACTGGCTGCGTGGTTAGATGCTGTATCAAAATAATAGCACAGATTTTAAAGATGAAAGATATTAGTTTGAATTGCGTGGCGCGAAAAGGGGACTTTTATGTACCTACAGTCAAGTGTAAAAATATAGGTGCATACAACTTGCTCATAAATATGTCCCATAGCTCTTATGTCATCGAATTACGGTATCGGTTTATATTATAAGAGGAATAAATTGATACATTTTTTTACACTTAACCGTACTTGTCGGGACATGAAGCAAGTTGACTTACATTGTCTATTTGAAGAGGTATCTGTGTCACGTCTGGACAGAAAATAATCAACGGTTTATTTTTTTTACCTAAATAAAAGGCATGCGAATAAGACAAAAACTGACATCAGGCTCTTCATAATTACAATACAGTCGACCTAAATGGACTGTCCACAATGACCCACGGTTTGGTCTGGTTCCACAAATAACGTCATTATGGCATGCCCATCTTGGCCAATAATAGTAATTTATTCACTAGTAGAGTAAGGCACAGATTACTAATCGAATGTGCGTTTAAGGTCTGACGCGAAACGGGAAGACGTAATCCATACTCACCCTCGAGTGATATACGAGTACCTATAATAGAGTACTACTACTACTTACTTTTACTTTTTTTTGTTACTACTGATCCTTAAACCTGTCTGAAACCAGCATTTATATTTCGCTATTGGTATTGCGGATTTTTCTTCGGATTCAATATCGTTTAAACGGCTTAGATTAAGGTCGAAAGAGAAATCTGGATCTAAAAGATTTTCTTGCTTCAGCAAAATTTTCTTCGTGATTTACTGTGGGTTTTCTTCTGTAAACTATGATAGATAGGTCCCGGTATCACACTTATTGATACAAAGATATTTTGCAACCAACTTAACAATGTAGTTAAACCCTACTTATCTATAATGTACTTACAATACGTTTACTTTTAGTTTACCACTGACAGATGGCTTGCCTTCATTTCATTTCCAACTTTAACACCATACAAATAAAGTAGCTATTACAAAATCTGCAAACGTGGGTAACAGTATTCTAAAATTGGCTTTATTTGTAGGTCGTTAAAGTTGAATATAAAATGAAGGCAAACCATTTGTCAGTGGTAAACTTTATGTAATTTTACTGTATGTATAAAGTATTATCTATTCTGTATGTATAAAATAGATAAAAAGTCGTGATTTTCTGACTCATCAATAAAATAATAATAATAAATATCACGGGACAATTCACACCAATTGACCTAGTCCCAAACTAAGCAAAGCTTGTACTATGAATACTAGACAACGGATAAACATACTTATATAGATAGATACATACTTAAATACATATTAAACACCCAAGACTCGAGCACAAATATTCGTATTATTCACACAAACGTCTGCCCCGACCGGGAAACGAACCCGGGACCTCAAGCTTCGTAGTCAGGTTCTCTAACAACTAGGCTATCCGGTCGTTATACTTAGCCCAAACTCTTGGCCCTAGAAAGTTGAAATTTTGCTCACTTTCCATTTGAGATGTTAAAAGAGACTAAAAAAACTTACAATTTATCGAGTTGTTATTTCGCTAACAAATTGCTAGCGGAGTACCTAGCTCGATAAAATGTTGTATTTCGGGGATGAATTTTGCAAAATTCCCTCTGTTAGGGGATTCTGCAATAGGATCATAAGGATCTAACAAAGCAAATCGACTAAGAACAGTTCTAGTAAAACATGGGCGTACTAAACTGATTATAGGTACTTACATACATACGTCCTATCAGGAATTGTGTCCTATACCCCATTCATAGTTCTACGTCGTTTCGTCGATTGCCGAGTATGCCCGAAGTGCCCCGAACGTACTTGACACGGAATACTGACGCCTTTTGATCTCTGTTTCGTTAGACTCGAGGAAACAATTAACCTTTCGAGTTCAGTAAGGTTTTTTCGTACAGTTCAAGATCATGGTTTGAACTTTCTGGAACATGGGTACAATTATTGGATAACAGACGTAAAATATAACTGTGATTGAGCGTGGAGCACGCAGTATGCAGGACCGTCCAGGACATTGTATAATGCTCTTAGGTAACCTCCTACTGAATGTCCCAAAGATACAGATTGCAGATCTAAGTAGGTGGGTATATTGATTAAAAAAAAGTACACACACTACAAATTCTATCTAATATGAATGACCGTTAATCACTAAAAACTGTTTTTCATGACTTCAATATAATTGAATCGCAATTTATTTAGTTTATTTTTTGTTTCAGGTGACGAAATAGTCATTCCAAATGAGTTTTCGATATCTCGAATGTAAGTATTACTTTAGAATCAAATTAGATTTAACAATATCCATTTACAGAACCACGTTGCAGAGAAACTATCTACCAACAAAGCAATGATTAGTTGAATGAAGTCTGCAAAAACAGGACAATTGGTGGTAAATCCTTGTTTTAAACATTTGTTTTTCAGTTTATAACACGAATATTTAATTCAGCCTTGGACTTAGCTCATTCCTATACTACACTACTTTGAGAGTAATCTCTAGACCCAGTCAGTACAGCAACTGTTCAAAGCCTAAATATAAAAAGCTTTTGAAAAATAAAACAAAACCCACCATCTTTTATGAAACACTTATAATACAACTCAAATTCAGCTTGTTGTCCGTACCTAACATCTTCTAAAGCTTAGGTTTCCAAAGCATAGTACGTAATTTCAACAAAGTAACCACCGTTGGAAATTAATTACGTCTCTTCCACACCCTAAATACTTGCAATTTACTTGAGAAAACAGAATCACCATTTGAAAGGGAAGCGCAAGTTTGTAATACCTTCTGAATAGTTCGTTACAAAGTAGTGTGATGGCTACACCAGGCAGACGCTCAGTTGTTTTAGACGTGGTTCCTCCATTAACTACTGACGTTGCTACACCAATTTGTTTTTAAGTCCGTTGCAATTCCTTTGTTTCTCGTATCCGAACGAAACATGACAAAGGTAATTCAATAGTGCTTCCCTCACGGTGTGTTTATGCTCTGAACTGTTAAGTGATGAATGTTATATAATTCATGAGGAGAATAAGAAATTAGTGTCGAGTTTACGGAGCTATACAGTTTCCTAGTAGACGAGTAATTTATATTAGAATAAATCTTATCAACTTTCTAAACAGCGAATGTTAAAAGAAGCAAGTAAACTGCTAAACCAATTTATATGAATTTGATACGGAGATTTGTTGACACCCTGGAAAGGAAATATGATAGTTTTACCCGAAAGTAGCGTATTTCCTGCGAATTCTTTGCAAACAGTCGCAGGCAATAGCTAGGTAGTTGAAAGAAAATCTTCCTCGTTTATAAATCTTTTAAACTAGTCCACTAACATTATTTTCTCGGATTTGCATGATCTAAGTTAATAAACTTTATGTGTATTTGAATTCTGTTTGTTTACAGTTAACATTAGGTCAAGATGTTCAGAGCCATCTTTTCTTAGATTTATGGCATGCAACTTTTCCTGGCCATTCTCCGTGGCAAGATATATCGCGCATTACGTATCTGTGCGTACCCTCACCGACCGAAAATTTCAAGCTAGCAATGAGCATAAGAATAAATAATAACAGAGTAGAAGGGAATCTCTTTTGACCGCGTCCAAAACGCCGCCATTTATATACCTACTTCCCCCCCCCCCCCCCCACGTCGTTACACCCCTCTGTCGCCCAGGCGTGTTGCTAGGGTTGCTTACTGTTAAATATTACTTACGTCTAAAGATAATATCGCTAAAATATTAGTTTTTATTTACTTTGAAATCTAGTTTTACAAAATATGAGATTTATAAATCATTAGGTACAGTCAACAGCATAAATAAGTGGTAATTTCTGTACCTTGTCGTTTTCAATCGTTTGACAATTTTGTATGACATTTCAAACTTGACGTTAAAGTGACAAGGTACATAAAAGATCACTTATTTATGTTGTTGACTATACAGTCAAGGATTTTAATTGTTAGGCCACTTGCCAATGTTCGTATTTTAGCCGTGTAATGCAAATCGGGTGAAGCCGCTTATACTTACTCGTATTTGCTGATTTGCATTACACGGCTAAAATACGAACAGTGGCAAGTGGCCTAATAATTAAAATCCTTGCCTGTACGTACCTACATATTGTAGGTAGGTACTTCTAAGTAAGAAGTTATTACAAGTGCCATACCAAATGAAGCCATTTAAGGTGATATGGCATCGTTTTTGAATTGTTTATACACCCAAATACACCACAATAACTTGACGTCATTGTTATTTTTGTTTCCAATAAAACGAACGCGCAAACAATTAACAGCCAAACGCGCGTGCGGCGACGCCGGCCGTGACAAACTGACTGAGTTCTCGCTTAGCGAGTACTCTAATATAGTGACCTTGAGTCCGGCCGGAGCGGGAGTTTCCCTTCTACTCTGTTATTATTTATTCTTATGCAATGAGTTACAATCAGGATTAATTTTTTGAGATGCTGAAACTATTACATGTTTTTCTAATAATGATACCTATCGCCTCTCGAACAGAGGGTCGTGGGTTCAAATCCCGGCTCTAAATAAATAACTATCTGACCTATGATTGGCGTATGCAAACAATTAAAATTTCTAGTAGGATGGTCCGGAGCCCCATGGTGCAGTTGGTAGCACACTTGTCGCGATAGCCAGGTGATGCGGGTTTGAAGTGACCTGAAGTAACTAAAACAAATATATTTTTTTAATAATTTCTTTAATTTTTTTTGAATATTTCTCAAAATGAACTTTAGAAGCGCTGAGATCTAGATATAGACGTCTCATTTGGTCAGAAAAGATTGGATGTATAAATGAAATGGATGTTCAGAATCAGATATGATACCTTAAGCTTTGTAATAAAAATTGTGAAGTTGCATCACACTGACTACTTCAGACTCGTTCGCTTTACGGCCACGTAACTTGCACAATTTTTTTGAATATCTAAACCAGGGATTGTAGAACCGGTTTTATTAAAAATAATAACTATATTGTTAAGCTAAGGTATTGTTATCATTTCGTATTTTGTCTGTAGACTTACCCGTATTCAATACCGCTATTTAAATTGCACTTTAAAGGTACGTGTCAATTAGACATTACTACCTACTAAAACACAACAAATAGGTGCAATAGAATAACGTCACGCGATACCATTGTGCATGGCTGGCTGAAGCGTCAACTAGTACTTGTACAGTCAAGGGCAAAAATATGTATACACTTTAGTACCTTGTCTCTTTAACCACTGTGACAGTTAATATATGGCAGTTCAAATATGACGAAAATAGACAAGGTACTAAAGTGTATACATATTTTTGCCCTTGACTGTACTTGACATTGCTAGGTGTGACGTCATGAGATGAGAATAAAAAGGAATGTAGGTAGCACCCGCCTGGGAGATGGCGGGCAGCAAGACACTTGGCTTGCGGCCCGCACAGCGAGCGGACGTGTGCCACCTGACATTCAAAGTCGAATCTATTGTGTTCGTTTATTTTCCCTAAGACCTACGAGAAATACAGGACATCACAAGTGGCGACGAGGATTCAAGTAAGTGATAATTCCTTTTACATTTGAAAAAGAAGGACATAGAAATAAAGTACCATAAAGAACCCACAAGATGTTTATAGAGAGGTAAACTACGAGTTTACTTAATGTGTTACAATTGTTTACTCGTTACCTATCTTTTACTGGTATAAAAAGTTAATGAGTTCTTAATTAAATATTGAATTAACGATTAATCTTACAATAAGGTTAAATTATAAACTGAAATCATTTGTCAAGATACTCGTAATGTAAGTAGCCATAATACTTACTCATAAACAAAAACCCATAAGGTACCCGCGTTTGAGATTAGTTATAACGGTTATCAACATAAATTCTTATACATATATTCTGACGCTAATGTATTTATATAATGTAATTGTTATGTTGAGTGAATAAATAAACTAAACTATCGATGTTTATCAGTACCGTTTTATTTTGTGGAAGACTGCAGTATTAACTTTTCGTGCTGTCCGGTTATTAACACCGTCATTATTGTACAAGTTCTAAGTATATTAACTTGCTGTGTGCCAGAATGTCAAGGAAGCTAAGTAGAACCACTTCCCGGCGGCTGATTGTTGTCAAATTTGGAAGGTGTATAAATAAGATTTTAGGTGTACAAAAATAAAATAAAAAGAGTAACGAGTATACAATTAATTTCTGCAATACAACAATAAACACACTAGTAATGTGCCATGCTGGTTAAAGGTTTTTAATTTTTAAACAGCACAATAATATTTGGTACATATACGCACAAGGTTAAAACGAGTTCCATACTGATAAAACAGTGGGTATCAGTACAAGCGTGTACCACAAGTCTCGTTAGTAAAACAGTGTCGCCTTAATCTAAAGTTAGCAGTTAGTTATAAACTACCCACATAAAATTTGTCTTGATTTTCCCGTTAAATCATTAAACTCTTTCTAAAATCCAAAATTAAATTCTAAGTGTACCTGTATGTTTACATATATTTCCCATTGTTTTAGGTAGCCCCACAATGTCCCAACTACCCCCATTAGAACATTTTGAATGTGATACTGAGCCCACGTCGTTAGGAGTTCGGTGGGAAAAATGGAAACGGGCTTTAGAAATCTACCTTTTTGCTGCAAACATAGTTGACCCCCAGAAAAAAAGAGCCACTCTTCTCCACATGGGGGGACCAGCCTTCCAAGAAATATACTTCAATATTCCAGGTGCTCATATCCCCAATGATTCAAGTGGAACACACACTCCACCTCTCCCAAATTTTGAATCAGATGTGTACAAAATAGCTCTGAAAAAACTCGATGAGTACTTTTCACCCAAACAGAGTAAGGTTTACGAACGTCATTTATTTCGATTAATAAAACAAGAACAAGGGGAAAAGTTCGAAAAGTTTGTTCTTAGACTGCGTACTCAAAGTGCTAGGTGCAAGTTTAGTGCAGAAGAAGAACACTTAATCGATCAAATTTGCGAAAAGTGTGAGTCAAACGAACTGCGGAAAAAAATACTGACTTTAGGCGATACTGCTACTCTTGATAAAATAATAAACGAGGCAAACATTTTAGAGTCGGTCCAAAGACAATTGTCTGGATTTAGTGGTACCACGACCACGCAAACTATTAACAAAATCGATTTCAAATCGAACAATATTGGGGATAGTAAATGTTCCCGATGTGGTGGACCGAAGCATAAAAACGATAAGTTATGTCCTGCTAAAGACAAAGATTGCCTCAAATGTGGTTACTCAGGCCATTTTAAGTCTCAATGCAGAACTCGCGCTAGCAAACGAAAAAATACTGACCAAAATGGCAACAAATCAACTGCTAAGAAACCTAGATTTGAAAATGAAAAAACAAACGAATCTCAAGCTACCCGACAACAACAATTTAAACCAAAACAGGACATAAACTACATATTTTATATGGATGATGATACCAAGGTTAGTTGCAATGTTGGGGGTGTAGACGTGGAACTACTTATAGACTCCGGGAGCACGTCTAATATTATAAGTGATAAAACCTGGTCATACCTAAAGCAAAACGGAGTGCAAGTCACGAATCAGACCGCAAATCCGGAAAAAACTTTCATGGCTTATGGAAGCAACACGCCCTTAACTGTCTTAGGATCGTTTGAAGCCGAAATCTCCCTAGGTCCTGGAAAAAGATTTGATACCTTTTACGTCATCAAGAATGGGAATCGCGATCTTTTAGGAAAAAATTCCGCTACGGCCCTTAAAGTATTAAAGTTGGGACTTGATATAAATTCGATAAGTAATGAGGACAAATTTCCTAAATTCAACAACGTGAAATTAAGCATTGCCATTGATAAATCTGTACCCCCGGTTAGCCAACCCTACCGCAGGATTCCGATGCCAATAGAAGAAAAGGTAAATACTAAAATTGATGAGCTAATCAAGCTCGACATAATTGAACCGGTAGAGAAACCTTCGGGATGGGTTTCCCCTATAGTACCAGTACTGAAGAGTGATGATAGTGTCCGTATCTGCGTAGACATGAGATGTGCAAATAAGGCCATTGTCCGTGAAAATCACCCTCTCCCAACCATGGACCAACTTTTGTCACGATTTGTATCTGCCAAACTTTTCTCCAAGCTTGACATTAAAGACGCATTCCATCAAATTGAAATAGATGAATATAGCCGGGATATCACAACATTTATTACCAATCGAGGTTTATTTCGTTACAAAAGGTTGATGTTTGGGATGTCTTGCGCGCCAGAACTCTTCCAGAAAACGTTGGAACGGATTCTGCTGCCATGTGACGGCGTCGTTAATTTCATAGACGATATAATCGTCTTTGGAAAAAATGAAGCCGAACATCGCGCTCGACTTAATCACGTTCTAAACGTTCTGAGGGGTTCTAATGTACTCTTGAACGAAAAAAAATGTATCTTTAATGTCAACCATGTAAAATTTTTGGGTCACGACCTATCCTGCGAAGGCGTTAAGCCTCTAGATTCTTACGTAAAAGTTATCGAGACTTTCAGATCCCCGAAAACCGTTGAAGAAGTTCAAAGCTTCCTAGGGTTGGTAAATTACGTAAACAAATGGATACCCAACTTTTCAACGCTAACTGAACCTATCCGGAGGTTATTGTCATTAAAACTCGGCCAAAAGTCTGATGTGTCAGCACATTGGCAGGCGGAACAAACAGCAGCTTTTGTAGAGCTTAAAGCATGTCTCAAAAATATTCAGACTTTAGGATTTTACGATCCCAATGCGGAAACGCAAGTCATGGCAGACGCGAGCCCAGTAGGGTTAGGAGCAGTTCTTGTACAGCTAGGTCCGGAGAGGCCCCGGGTAATCGCGTATGGTAATAAAAGTTTGTCTGAGGTTGAAAAGAGGTATTGCCAAACTGAAAAAGAAGCTTTGGCTTTAGTGTGGGCTGTGGAACATTTCCACATGTATCTATATGGAAAAAAAAGTTTCGATTTAGTAACCGATCACAAACCATTAGAGGTGATTTTCGGGCCACGATCCAAACCATCTGCTAGAATTGAACGCTGGGTGTTACGGCTCCAATCATATAATTTCAAAGTCGTGTATAAACCGGGTAAAACAAACATAGCGGATCCGTTATCTCGGTTATGCCAGGAAACTGTATCTCCATCTTTTGACGATGAACATTACATTCATAAGATCGTTGAGTATGCAAGACCAATCGCTATACCAATGCATATCTTAGTAGAAACTTCTCAAACCGATGAAGAAACTCAATTGGTATTAAATGCATTGAATAGTAACTATTGGGACTCGCGGATCAACAACTATAGGATATTTCAATCAGAATTATGGACTCACGACGGTCTTTTGCTACGAGGTGATAAAATAGTCATACCTCTAAATTTAAGACAACAAGTTTTAGATGCCGCGCATGAGGGCCATCCCGGCATAGTGGCCATGAAGGGACGCTTGCGTACTAAGGTCTGGTGGCCCAAAATTGACCGAGATGCTGAAAATAGGGTTAAAAGTTGTAAAGGCTGTACACTAGTGTCTGCGGGTAATCCACCAATCCCTTTAAAACGGCGCCTTTTGCCGACTGAATCTTGGCAAGACATAGCAATTGACTTCCTTGGTCCACTTCCTTCAGGACATTATCTGTTAGTTGTAATCGATTATTACAGCCGTTACAAGGAAATAAAACCAATGAAGTCAATTACTGCGAAAGATACAATAACTGTTTTGTATGAAATATTCTCGAGAGTAGGTCGACCTCTATCTATTACAGCTGATAATGGCAAACAATTCACGAGCGACGAATTTAAAGCCTTTTGTGAAGAATTAAACATACGAATATACCACACAACGCCCTATTGTCCCCAACAAAATGGCGAAGTCGAGCGCCAAAATAGGGACATCTTAAAAAGACTCAAAATAAGCTAAAGCCAAAAATCAAATTGGCAGAAAGACATCCTAGATTACCTTATGATGTATAATGGTACCCCCCACACCACAACAGGTAAAACGCCATCTGAAATGTTCTATTCCAGGAAATTTAGAGATAAAATCCCTTCACTAGAACCAAGAACAACATAAAATGATTCTGAAATCAGAGACCATGATCAAGAAATGAAGGAAAAAGGGAAAAGACACGAAGATCTGAAGAGGAAGGCACAAGACACAGAATTACAGGTCGGAGAAAAAGTTTACGTTAAAAATTTTGTGAAGGAAAATAAACTCACGACCTCTTTCAGTCCAATCACCCATACCATCGTTAGTTCTAATGGAAGTGAATATAAAGTTAAAAATAACGAAACTGGGCAAGAATATCGCCGCAATATAATTCATTTGAAAAAGGTGGAAGGAGATTGGCGTATATGCAATCCGAATGCAATTAACGGCGAAGACTTAACTAAAGGTGACGAAGAGATAGTAGAAGAAAGGACAAATCAAGAATGATCGATAGATAGAGACTACTGTTTAAGCCAACTAAAATAAAAATTAATAAATCAATATACAACGTTAATCTAATTGTTAACTGCTTATTGTAAATGTATGATAATTACGTTATTGAAGTTAAGTATATTGAGATAGAAATGTTTAGCATAATGATTACATATAATACATAGTATGATTGTAAAATAACATGTCCATTTAAGTTTAAAGAAAAAGAAAGAGGTGTGACGTCATGAGATGAGAATAAAAAGGAATGTAGGTAGCACCCGCCTGGGAGATGGCGGGCAGCAAGACACTTGGCTTGCGGCCCGCACAGCGAGCGGACGTGTGCCACCTGACATTCAAAGTCGAATCTATTGTGTTCGTTTATTTTCCCTAAGACCTACGAGAAATACAGGACATCACACTAGGTATTAGCGGTAATGGTTTTTATGGATAAAGTATCAAATAAAGGTATTGTTGTCAATTGGCAAAAACTATAATAATTATATTTGAATACTGGTATTGATTACACCGCTAATCAGAGGTTTAGCGGTAAAAAGAGCGAAATGAAAATTATAATAACCGCTTATAAGAATACCGGTAACCATCCCTGCTCTGCCGTGCTCAAGCTAAAAGGCGGCTAAGTGACAAAACCAACTTTTGAGTAAACGGCGAAAAACGTCACAAAAATTTCAAATCTATGCTGGTCAATTTCCTTAAATCTTTAGCTATGTTGTCATATACCAAACGGTAGATCTTTTTTTAATTTATGATTTGATTTTAGTTACTCTTGTAATATTATAGTTTTTGTGCCACTAAAAGTCATTTTTTCCTTTATAGTTATGAAAATAAAAAAAAATCCTTTTTACATTGCAGTACAAAAAGGCGGTTAACGGATCTTAACTGCTTTATAGACATGTATTTTTTGTTAATGATATAGGAATTGTTTTGAAATAGATAGTTAACTACAATTACGTAACTAGAAAGCAGTTATCTGTTTTAGTGGCATTTTAATCTGGGTTAGTGAGTATAATTGTTAACCCAGTCCATAACTATAAAGCGGCAAAGGGCACATAGCCGCCTTTTAAACTAATTCACTGTTTCTTGTTTACATCCCGATATACTGGAACATAGCTTAAAAGCGGTTAACTTACAAACCTTTTGGCGTCACTGCTTTTTAGTCTTGTACGAGTCCCAATATTTTTTTAAGAATCCTGCAAAATTGGCCGTAACTACAAATTCAAATAAACATTTTACTGTGAATTATTCGTTTATTTCGATGTATGTAAAATCGACATTCAAATAGCTCGTCATTGCTACCATAGTTAATACTTCATTGTGATATTAAAATAGAACAAATATGGCACTCTGCGCAAAAATCAAAAGGATAGTTGCAATCTCAAAAAAAAGCAACTTAGTCACAGTAATTTAGAATTATGACCATTTGAATAATAATATGGTATTAAAAAAAAGGTCATAGGGGTGTAAAGGAGAACCCAGAATCTCAATCTCCAAATGTCAACCTCACCTGCCCGTGGTGCACCCTGCTAGCAACTGACGAGGCTCTGGTGACCGACAGATGGCGGAATAACCATCCAAAAGCAAGTAGGCAAAATTAACACACACATGCTGGTCAGCTTCCTGGAAAGCCAAAAGCTTTTTCTAATGAATTCTTTCTTTAAGAAGGGGCCTTACAGTAAGTGGACTTGGAGAAGCCCCGACGGTAAGACGCGAAATGAGATCGATTTTATCATGACGGATACAAAGCATATATTCAGGGATGTCTCAGTGATCAACAGGTTTAACACAGGCAGTGATCATCGACTTGTTCGAGGCACTCTGAATATACGTCATAAGCTGGAGAGAGTCCGCATGGTGAGATCTGTTTTGCGTCCAACACAACTCTTGTTGATTTGTTGGAAACCACCGACGATGTTGATAAAGAGGCCGACCAGTTGGTGAGGACGATTCGGGATGTGGGAACAACGTGTTTCCCGAAGCAGCGAAGTGTACAGCAGTCTAAACTCTCTCGCGAGACTCTGGAACTCATGAGGCGGCGACGAGAAATGGCGGCGCAGACTGTTTCGTTAGGTGAAACAGAGCTCTCCAAGCATGTTAGAAAGCTGATAAGGCGAGATCTCCGTAGCTCCAATACTCGCTCTATTATGGAGGTAATAGAGCGCAACCGGGGATCGAAAGTCTTACTACAGCAACTTGGAATGAGCAACCTAATGAAACTAAAAACTGCAAATGGCCAAACCATCACCTCTAAGCCGGAAATCCTCGCCGAGATTGAGAGCTTTTATGGACAGCTGTATGCTTCCCATGCTGCACAGCCTCTTCCCGATCCAAGTCACATCAGAGCCTCACTAACACGCCACTACAGATAATTATCCCAGACGTCGAAATGAGCGAGATTAGGATTGCCCTGGGGCAGCTTAAAAACAACAAAGATCCGGGTGAAGACGGAATTAGAAGACGGAAGACGGAATATTAAGTATGCGTATTGTTGATCGAAGTTGCAAAATGTCAACTCAATCGGTAACCAGGAAGTGGGTCAAATTTAACGTACAAGATACATACCTACAAAGCCAATCACATGCTTTGTGCAACCACGGTTGCCAATTTATTTATTTATTTCAATCATATTTATTCCTTAAGTCAGTAATGACCTTGTTTGAAATCACTTGTCAATAAATGATAGTAATTGGAAAAAAAAAGACACGTGAGTGGCTAATTGTAATATATGTACATACTCTACTAGTCAACCGAGTACATTACAAATCTTGTAATACTAATTCTAATTCTGCGATTACACAAAAAGAAAATATGTAACTTACAGACCTCATAATATGTTTATTGGCCATAATGTTATTTGGTGGGAATGCGTCGCCGTCCGCCCGCGAAACGTCTTCCTACACTAAGAGGTTACTGCACATTGACACATCTACTTCTTTATTATGGTAAGTTTTCTGGTTTAGCGAGGGTACAGAAGAAAGAGGCAGGCGTAGTTAGCTGCATTTTAGTCATGTATTGTAGAATAGCCCCCTTTTAGTTATGCAAACAATTAAATAAAATATGTCGTTTACTTTGCGCACGGACAAATGCCGCTTTCAACCGTAGGTTTTTTACTGGAATTGTGGCATGAATACAGGACTAAAAGGCGGCAATGTGATTTTAACTGCTTTTTAGTGATGCATTGTCGTATAATCGCCTTGTAGTCAGGTATCAGCTAAGTATTTTATTCAATGAAACCTAGTTAGATAGCGGTTAAAGACGTTTAGCCGCCTTTTAGTGTACCCAAAAATAATAACCGCTTTTAAGCTTGGCATTTATAATAAAAAAGGAAAAACAATCCAAACGTTAAAGTACTTTAGTAGCTTTTTAGTTAAGTAAAGTGGTTTAGTCGCCTTTAAGCATAGCAAAGTCCATTTTTTATGTATTTAGCCGCTTTTTTTGAAAAATTATTTTCGAAACGGTAAAAGATAGAAAAACCGTTCCTAGACAGATCGATAGAGATTTTTTTTCTAAGCAGAATGGTATTGAAAAGTCGAAATTGACCAAATGTCACTTAGCCGCCTTTTAGCTTGAGCACGGCAGTGCTTTAAAAATCTCATGGCCTGTATAAAACTAAGAACAGTTTAACTTACCTATTCTTTTAAAAGTACCTATTGTTTTTTTTAATTTATAGGTGTAATATCTAATACCTTTAAATGAGCAATTCTTGTATATATATAAGTATATATATAATCAGGATCTCGGAAACGGCTCCAACGATTTCGATGAAATTTGGTATGTGGGGGTTTTCGGGGATGAAAAACTGATCTAGCTATGTTTCATTTTCAGAAAATCGCTTTTACTCGTGTTTTCCGGCTATTTTTGTTTGCATTAGAATATAAAGCTAAATTTCGCCGACTTCGAGCAGATCATAATGGCACATTAGAAATCGGGTGGTCGCGGATCCAGCCGACCTCGGTTCGATTCCATGTTTTTTTCAAGATTTTTGTTTTTTTTTTTAAGTTTATTTTTTATGAGAAAACGTCAAGTTTCTTCTTTTGTGAGAAAAAGTTACTTTTTTGTGAGAAAAAGTTACTTTTTTGTTAGAAAAAGTATTATAGGGAACGTGCAGTAACTATAGGCGGCAGCACTAATGCGACAGAAGAGACACTGTGCGGACAGTAAAACAAACTTATCAAGGTAAAACATTCAAATTGATGGCACCCTTATGGCACCAGTTGGCAGCACCGTCTATGTGCACGTTCCCTATTGGGAGCACAGAACAGGAAAAGCCGGTTGTCTGTAAAGTCGGTTTACGGACGATAGTTTAACGTGAGTCACCCCCCCCCCCCACCCCCTCCGGTGTTTTTGTCAAATATCTTGAAAACGGTGCATCCTACGGCAAAATCAATGAAATTTTCATCCCCCTTTAATACCCCCGCGCTCCCTCCCCCGCATCCCCTCCCCCCTCTCACACCCCCCCACCCCTCCGGTGTATATAATCAGGATCTCGGAAACGGTTCCAACGATTTCGATGAAATTTGGTATTTGGGGGTTTTCGGGGATGAAAAATTGATCTAGCTTGGTCTTATCTCTGGGAAAACGCTTGGTACCGAGTTTCTGCCCGAGCAGAGCTCGGTCGCCCAGGTACTAAAGCACTATTAAACGTGACGTAACATAACACAAACACATTGGTAAAGAGCAAACTAAGTTTTGTGACGATTGACGACTTTATTTGTTTAAAGATTTCGAATAAAAGCAAGATCAACAGGCAACCAAAATTATATGGACTTTGCTTTCAAAACATTATTTGGCTTTATTTTCTAAGATTCATCTTTTTAGCGTCCAGAAAGCAATACAACTTCTAGACACATCTCACTTC
This sequence comes from Archips xylosteana, assembly GCA_947563465.1. Classification (NCBI taxonomy): domain Eukaryota; kingdom Metazoa; phylum Arthropoda; class Insecta; order Lepidoptera; family Tortricidae; genus Archips; species Archips xylosteana. Next base: position 16,243,823 of record OX387356.1, read on the forward strand.
ACTCGAGTGCGCCTAGTGCGGTAAGTATTAAGCTTCAAATTAAATTTCGAGAGGTCAGTCTCGAAATTTAATAAAATTTCCGACGTGAAACTTGAAAATTGCGACATATTGTGCTAACACTTTGAGGGAAGTAAGTATAAGCTAACATGAAGAGGCCTTTGGTACCATATAATTCATAATCATCATCATCATTTCAGCTGATAGACGTCCACTGCTGAACAATGAACATAGGCCAAACAGATTGGTCTTGTGCCATCCGCATCCAAAGAGTTCCCGCGTTTGCGTTATCTTCTAATATATAAAAATCTCGTGTCACGGTGTTTGTTATCGAACTCCTCCGAAATGGCTAGACCGATTTACATGAAATTTTTTCTCTATATTTGGTAGGTCTGAGAATAGGTCGTAGGCTATTTTATACCCCTGTTATTCGCAGAGGGCGTCGCGGGCAACAGCTAGTAATTATAAAAGAATAATAATGTGAGCAAGCAGGAATAATATACTGATTCAAATGCGTTTCACTCCAAACCAAATATAGGTACTGATCCGTTTTGTAAAGACAATTTTATTTTACTATCAGCTAGTTGCTATGAATTAACTTGAAGAGATCCCATACATTAGCTGATTGCTCCCAATTCCATTTTTTAAGGGTTCTTTGTCATGCGCTCTTTGGTTATTACTATTAATACCAGTAAATTCAGTTAGAACTTCTCAACACCTCTCAGTGTAAGCCCCAACAATTTAACTTTTCAAACAAATCCTAGTTCTTCCACTTGTCTTTTATTTAGTCTTTCCGAGCATTCGTTCGCTGCACCGCGATTAGCATAGAAAGCAGCCAACTTCGAGTTTGGCGATGCTTGAGCTTCTCTCTGAATTTGATGCCCGAGAGAGTAGTACGGATACGCGCTTGACTTTAAAATTACCCGTGCATGTATTGACTGCAGATGTAGTTCAGTAAAGATGGGCAGTTTCCACGGTACAAGTTAAAGTCAAAGTCAAAATTCTTTATTCAATTTAGGCGTCAATTGATGCTCCTATGAACGTCGAGGAATCAACCACTGGTTCGGAAAACCCTGTTGAGAAGAATCCGGCAAAAAACTCAACAAGGTATATTTTTTTCAAAAAGATCTGCATTGTTATTAAATAACATACATCTAAAGTATTTACTTAATACAACAAATTTTTTAACACAGTAGATACGCTATTTGAAACTAGAGATCGCCAATATGGATCGGAATTATTTCCAAACATCTCTGTCCATGATATTTATAGTCATTAATTTAATAATTATTATACTAAACGAGACTTTATCACGTAAAACAATATATACCTCGATTTAGTATAATAATAATTATAAGTGAAAATTACGAACGTTTAATACAGTACCTATATTAATTAACAAGGATGCTGAAGCGTCACATGAAGAGAGTCAAGATTGATCCATCCAAGTGAGAGACTCTAGCAAAAGACCGACCACGATGAAGGCACATGGGGCATGCTAGTGTATGGCCTTGAGACTGGTCACCGCAACTAACTAGACGATAAACGCGACGAACTGAAGGCCAGACCACCTGCGGTCATACACTATAATTACGTCGAAGGGATGTTCACTTGTGGCCGGTGTGGCAGAACATGCTGCCAAAATTGGCTACGTGAGCCACTTTGGAGGGCATCAGCGACGCTCTCAGCGGTAGGAAACAGTCGCTGTGAACGAACATGGCTAGGAGATGATGAATTCGGTTAAAGTGAGGAAGTACTTCAATCAAGACGTGGAAAAGATTATGACAAACTAAACTGTCTATCTGACCTGAATTCGATACACATAACGGTATGTTATTCATGTTACTGATACCTTTCATTGAAATATCTCTGGATCCCTTTTGGTGAAGAATTGTTGTTACTAACTAGTAGCTATTTGTTCACGACTTTGTTTGCGAAAAATTAATTTATTGCTATCCCGTATGGTATTTAAACTATATGTCGTCGTATCCTACGATAAGAGCCACTATCACCATAGGGCTTTTAGTTTTTATTGTAAAATTGAATTCTACACCTCAAGATACATATTTATAACTTTATATAATAATTTTAATATTTTTTTATTAAATAGTAAAAAAATATTTTTAATAAGCCACAATTACGTATGTCTCACTTCTTACGTGGAGTAAAGCCACAAGTATGCTGCTGTCCTTATTCGCCGTGCAAAAAGGATCGACGCAGGCGCGAGGAGGGGGCGCAAGCGCCGTTTATACTGTATTCGGCGGACAGCGGCGGAAGAGTGGCATGCATTCGTAATGGTTATTTAATTTGTAAGATCATCTTTGTTTTCGTTAATTGTTAATGAAAACAACAAAATGAATCGTCGAAGACATAGATTAGTGAAAATAGTTGCAAAAGACGACGCTGAACGAAAGAGGAAAACACCAAGTAAATTACGCTAAATTTATTTATAATGTTTTTCCATTATTCAGATCCTATTTATTACTTCTTTTAGGTTTACTTTCTTAGTATATATTTTTAAATTCACTTATTTATATATTTACATAGTTTAATGAAGAAATTTAAAGAATTTAATGAAGTGGTTAGTATTGCCGAGAATAAAGCCCGAACGGCAACTGCGGCCTTTTTCCGCGGAATAGCTCAATCTAATACCTTTAAACGAGCAATTCTTGTATATATGTATATATATATATATAATCAGGATCTCGGAAACGGCTCCAACGATTTCGATGAAATTTGGTATGTGGGGGTTTTCGGGGATGAAAAACTGATCTAGCTATGTTTCATTTTCAGAAAATCGCTTTTACTCGTGTTTTCCGGCTATTTTTGTTTGCATTAGAATATAAAGCTAAATTTCGCCGACTTCGAGCAGATCATAATGGCACATTAGAAATCGGGTGGTCGCGGATCCAGCCGACCTCGGTTCGATACCACGTTTTTTTTCAAGATTTTTAGTTTTTTTTTTTAAGTTTATTTTTTATGAGAAAACGTCAAGTTTCTTCTTTTGTGAGAAAAAGTTACTTTTTTGTGAGAAAAAGTTATTTTTTTGCAAGAAAAAGTTACTTTTTTGTTAGAAAAAGTATTATAGGGAACGTGCAGTAACTATAGGCGGCAGCACTAATGCGACAGAAGAGACACTATGCGGACAGTAAAACAAACTTATCAAGGTAAAACATTCAAATTGATGGCACCCTTATGGCACCAGTTGGCAGCACCGTCTATGTGCACGTTCCCTATTGGGAGCACACAGAACAGGAAAAGCCGGTTGTCTGTAAAGTCGGTTTACGGACGATAGTTTAACGTGACTCACCGCTCCACCCCCTCCGGTGTTTTTGTCAAATATCTTGAAAACGGTGCATCCTACGGCAAAATCAATGAAATTTTCATCCCCCCTTTAACACCCCCGCGCTCCCTCTCCCGCATCCCCTCCCCCCCTCTCAACCCCCCCCCCACCCCCACCCCTCCGGTGTATATAATCAGGATCTCGGAAACGGTTCCAACGATTTCGATGAAATTTGGTATTTGGGGGTTTTCGGGGATGAAAAATTGATCTAGCTTGGTCTTATCTCTGGGAAAACGCTTGGTACCGAGTTTCTGCCCGAGCAGAGCTCGGTCGCCCAGGTACTTTTATTTGTATAGCGAATGTGTGGCCACAATTGCGGTAGTGTCCTTTTTCTATGTACGAATTATATTTTATTGAATTATTGCTTAAATATTCACTTTTTAAAGATATATTTGGTAGGCTTATTAACAATGCGGCTCCATGGAATGAACATAATTGTTTTTTGATAACAATAATTATTTTGAACGTCTGATTTTGCATGTCTCCTTTTTGGGTTCTTATGGCACTTGTGGCCTTTTTCGCCATATACAGGGTGGAATTTTGTAATGCCATCTCCAGGAAAAGTACTCTAAATACTGAAAATAGGAAAATTTACTCAAAGGAAACATTCCTTTATTTTTGAAAAGAAAGAAAACTGCATTCAAATATTTTTGAAAATTCGCTCACCTGACCCGGGAACCGAACCGGGTGCCCGATTTTAGCCGATTCGATTCCCGGGTGCGGCAAGCGGATATCCGAAAATATTTGAATGCATTTTCTTTCTTTTCAAAAATAATGGAATGTTTCCTTTGAGTAAATTTTTTTATTTTCAATATTTTGAGTACTTTCTCTGGAGGTCGCATTACAAAATTGGGTACATATTGAAAAAAATCATGTGATTTTGGTATTATTATATCTATTTACCTTCTAATTTGTTGTCAGTATGACAATAATAGGCACGAATATTATAATTCCTGAAGAATTTCATGAATGACTTATTATTTATTACAATTACAAGCTTTTATCTACCTTCACCTGGGGCACTTCCCGATTGCCGATTAAACTGAAATTTTGCATGCATGTGTAAATCGGATGACAATGCAATATTATTATGACATTATGCTGATCTGATGATGGAGCTGGAAGATTTAATCTCGACTTTTAGAATTTAATACCGTAGAATTTGGACTCGTTAGATTCGTCTTGACGAGTACTTTGATCCTAGATGGTAACCAGGGTGTGATGATGGAGCTGAAAGGTGGCAATAGGCACTCCATAATGAGACGAACCTAAGCATTTGTGGTAAATACTTAGTTATTTATTAGTTTAGTTAAATTAACACTATAATTAAAAGTAAAATAAACTAACTTAACTAAAAAATTGAAAGACGCAACTCCGTCGAGTTTAGGCTCGTTTAATTCATCTTGGTGGGTACGTTGGTCCTAAACAAACTCTAAAAAGTTAAAAATACTTATATTAAAAAAAGAAAAAATATTTTTTAAAAACAAGCTTTTATTAGGTACCTACATGCTAATAAAAAGAACTAAAAAGTTGAAAACAATTTATGCCACATATCAAATCTTTGCGTTTTTATCACAGTCCCAATTATTTTTAATAAAAGCGTGTTACATTTTGTCAATAGAAATAAAAAAAGGTGTAACATGCTTTTACCAAAAAATAGAGCCTGTGATAAAAACGCAAAAATTTAATACGTGGTATAAATTATTTTCAACTTTGTAGTTCTTTTTATTAACATGTACCTTATAATTTATTTATATCGTTACCTCATGAGGTAGGAGGTGTTGCTACTGCGGGTGATACAGACGATGAGGATGAATTATGAAAGTTCTCCAATGTATACTGAAGACTGATTAAATAATATGTGCAATTCTATTTATTTTTTAAGTTTATGAAAATTTAAGAAGTTTTTAGTTTCACTTGTTTCCATAAAAGAGACTTGTTTTGTGTTAGAAAATTACTGTGGGTACCTACGCTTTATAATTTAAAAAATCTTAAAAAATAAAAAAATATTGTTGTTATTTGCCACTTCTTTCTGCATTACGAGAAATATACTTTTTGAAATTAAAAATATGTACTTTATTTTAGCCCTCTCATTCTGAGAGGAGGCCTGTGCCCTGCAGTGGGACGTTTATAAGCTAGGATGATGATGACTTTATATTAAAAATAAAAAATTGTTGACACTCAAATATTTTAACAGCTACAATTTTGGTCCTAATGGTAGTTGTGGCCTCGTATTTTTCGACGATAAAAGGCACAATGTAGCTTATGGCCCCTTAAAACTCATTTAGTCCGACGAAAAAGGATTTAAAGGACAAAATCGATATATAATATACCATTTAAAACATAAATTTTATTTTAGCAGAACCCTAGAACACTAATACACATTATTTAATTACAAAATTATCACTTTGTTAGTTATCTTTTAAAAGAAACACAAAAACGCTTCTCCTGAAAAGTAAGCATTTTGTAATTGTGGCTCTTATCGTAGGATACGACGATGTCTGTGTGCTAAATCGAAGGGTGAAAGTTAACTTAAGAACTAGAGAAAAAACAAAACAATACTTTGTTTATAAAGTCGCCGACGCTGCTAGAAAGGAGTACAACTGAACAGGCAGGCACCCTTTTCTCATTGTAAGGTAAAAATAGCCAATCAAAAAGACCCTTTCGCTCAAATTGCTCAAACTACCTTTAAACAGAGTCATCCCTTATCGTACCTCGAACATTAACTGCGAACATAAATCGTTTTATTACGGCAAATTAAATTAAATTTATCTCGTTCAGATGAATTTGTACCAGTTAGGGTGGAGTTCTAAAGTTGGCGATCGCGACTGGCAACAACGACTGTAAGACGTGACTTGAGATTTATGAAAATTAAAGCTAATATGTTTTAAACCGGAAAAAATCTTGGTTGATGCCAAAATTTCAGCCTGGATCTTTATTTTGATCGTGGCAAACGTGTTTCGCCAATTACACCAGACAACGCCCAGCCAACACCTGAGAATTAAATCGTTATTCGTTATAATACATCATTAGTTAATTCGAGCAGATATGCTGTGCGCGTGTTTATGAGACATTAATTTTGAATTAATAAAAATAATATCGGGGTTTTCAACTACACCTAAATTTTAGTTAAGTATATTAAACAGCGCGTAGGTGTATAAATTTATGAAACAGTGAAGTAATCGAGCAAATAAATGAAAAGTAGGTACCCGACCGCGACACCAATCGCACCCGGTCGCAGTCGCCAACATTGAAACTGCACGTAAGACTTGTAACTGAGGCGATCTTGAGCTTTCAAGCATGACTTTACGGCCCTACTTTCGGCAATTGCCTCAGAAATGGAAATACGTTGTACTTTTAACACCAAAGCTGGAGGGTCGTAAATGTGAGCTGGGCTAGGTCAATTAGAAATGAATAGCTTAGCGTCGACGATGTTCCATTTATCTTGAAATTTCGGCTTAAACTTACCTTCTACTCTTTACGTTGACCAATATACGAATACGCGCCAACTTAGGGACGCGGCACGATAAAGTATAACTCAGACCAAGTAAAAAGTAATGTATGACAGAATATTAGAAACAACTTTTGCCTAAGAAACAAGCAACTTTAGTATCCTAGTTTAGGCATTTAAGTTATTTATGAATGTACCAAGGTATTGTATTATGTTTAGGTTGTTAGTTTTACATTAAGGTCAAGTTGTATTATATCGAGTCAATAGTTTAGTATGTCGGTCTTTGTTTACTAACACATAGACATAATTTCAGCGCTTACTAACGAGTTTTCGTGTAAATAATTATTTATTTTAATAAACAATTTGAATTTGAACTGAGTAAGGTGAGGCCGGATAAAACTACGCATTTCCTTGTACACGTCTCATCATTATCATCATCATCGTCATAATCAGGGCTGCGTGAGAACTACGGCCTAAGCCCACACTTTCTGAGAGGAGGCCTGGGCCTTGCAGTGAGACGTATTTACGTAGGCTGGGATGATGATGAGACGGGTTAATTTAGAGATACGTTCCCGATTTACTAATTTTTTTTTTGGATAAACAACTAAACTAACCCATAGTGAAAATATACGGATCACTAATGTCTTAAAACGAGTTTAACAGGACATGTTTCGGGCTAATCCCTTCTTCCCGGAGCCACACGTCACGGTGGCTGCCAAACGTGTACTACACGCAGGGTCGGTTCCCTAACTTAAGTATCCACTTTTCCATACTAACTGAATAGGAAAGTGGATGCTTATGTTAGAGAACCGACTATACCTCGCTTTAAGGCGTGAATGGTCCATATATTTTCACTATAAGTGAGTCTCACAGTAGTTTCATGTTTAAAGTGTACACTGTCCCAGATTAAAATAAACTACTTATCCCAGTACCTAAAGTGCAAAATACCCACGGAATGCAGATGTAGATGCGGGCAACAGCTAGTTATTAAGAGGATAAGTCAATCAATGCTTCCGTATCCATTTCACAAACCTTTCAAACGCCATAACAAAACGATCATCCCGCGTTCATTTCTCAGGTTATTGCGACGTTTTCTTTCCCCGGCGCTTGACAGTGACGCATGGTCTAATTTACAGAGTTACAACTCTTCCTCTACATTCCAGAACACAGTTACCACGTTGACTTAAGGTCTAGAACTCCCTAATAAGCGGTAAGCGTTAACAGCGTCTAAGCGCGTATGGCACTCTTGACGGGCACATTGTCCCCTTGGAAATAAAACTGTGACACACTCCGGAGTTTTCTAGCGATTTATTAAATGTACGGATTTAGTTTCAAGAGTTTTCTTGCTTGATAGTTGAGTTTGGTTAGTCAATATCATTAAAGTAACGGTAGCCTAGATTGTGGGTTCAAATCCAGGCTCGTATCTCTGAGTTTTTCAAAATCCATATGCGGATTCCACATTCAAAATTTACCACAAGCTTTAAGGGTTTGAAGTTCCCAATCCGCACTAGGCCCACGTAGTAGAAACTCTCTCATTCTCATTCTGAGAGGAAGCCTGTGCCGAGTACTGGGACGTATATAGGGTGAGATGAATAAAGAAAGTTATTGCGTGGTTTTCACTCAATTATGACTAGAAAAGTAGTTTTTCAAGTTTGCGAGTACTCTTGTTTGTATATTTTATTTGATGAGTTTTGTACCTTAAACATTTGATGGATGGAGAGTATTAGATTAACATAACTTACCTTATTGTTTCAATCAATAAACAAGTTTAGCACCCACAAATTTAGTGTATAGTTTAAAGTTAGGCATTTGTCCCACCGTAGTCGAGAAAGGGATTAGCTATCAACTATTTTCTCACTCGAAAAACAAACAACAGACATAGATCTCGAGTCAGTAAAAGAGATACATATCGCACTGCTGGCGAGAATTCTCTCTCCACTAGTTTGCCGCAGTGATAAGGGCTATCAAAGATAAAACTCGCTCAGCGATGCTCGCTTGGCAGTCAGAGCATACGCCGAAGGAAAAACAGCGATCATTTGACTCTAAAAAATAAATTTAAACTGTATAATTCTCTCTAATTTAATTTGACAATAATTACAAAGCTTAACGTCTAATCTTAATTTAGGTGTTAAAGATTACTAGAGTTAAATAGATTATTAACAATTAAATATATCTACATTATAATTTTCTTAATCGTATAGAATAGACTAATGAGTGTTGCTGAAGCGAAAGATGGAGTTGCGATGTCAGGATCGTAGCAGGTGGAAACAAATAGTCTCTGCCTATCCCTTTGCTGGGAAGGAGGCGTGATTGTATGTATGTATGTAATCGTACAAAAACATCTAGACATCGGTTACACTACACAGCACTAATTCTGGCGTCAGTTCAGTCTGTAGTAACTCGTATTTAGTTTCTAGCTCTACTCGCATCTCGTTAATCGCCGGCGGTGGAACAAGTGCCTGAGACTGATTGAGATAGGTTACTAAACCAGTGAGTTATATCTTTAGCCTTATCTGCATTCGGGAACTATGCAATTTTTCAGCCAGATAGCGCTCAAACGCTGGTCAGCTACTATAAAAAAAAATTGTTTCACAAATTCACGATGATTTATTTTCTTTGCGGAATTATAGAACGTCAACGTGACATTTGCAGCGAAAAGCAACTCTAGTGCGCTATCCAGTACGAGTATTATCGGCTGCGCCTTACTTACCTAAGCTCATAAATAAAAAACTTCATCGATTTTCAGGAGCTCCACATCCTTGTTTGCCGCGTTACCCTCGATGTTAGTTTTATGATCCGTCATGTATGTCTGACATGGGTCTTTAGGTCGTAAACCATCGGACTAACTCATAAACCACTAAGAACCCGGGAGAACGGATGTTTTAAAACTTTATTTTTTTAAGATGTTTGGGGACGGCGGTTTGCTTTTAAAGGTAAGGTCTCGAGTGTTCCGTGCTTTCAGAGGCAAAAGTGTAGTAGTAGTGTAGTAAATAATAGTAGGTATATTTCCAGATGGATACAACAAATGTTAAATACTTTCATTTCTAAACCCATCTTTTATTGTATGTTAGACGACCAGATGGCCTAGTGGTTAGAAAACCTGACTGCGAAGCTTGAGGTCCCGGGTTCGATTCCCGTGTCGGGGCAGATATTTGTATGAAAAATACGAATGTTTGTTCCCGGTACCTCTACCATGAGTTACACTAGTTTACAGTGACCGTACTCGCTAGCGACGGCGTAAATGATTTGTATGGAGAATTGTGTACAGCGCCTCTAGCGGTCACTTACGGAAGTACAATTCTCCATACAAATCATTTACGCCGTCGCTAGCGAGTATGGTCACTGAAAACTAGTGTAACTCATGGTAGAGGTACTGGTCTTGGGTGTTTAATATGTATTTAAGTATGTATCTATCTATATAAGTATGTTTATCCATTGCCTAGTACCCATAACACAAGCTTTGCCCAGCTTACTTTGGGACTAGGTCAATTGGTGTGAATTGTCCCGTGATATTTATATTTTATTTATTTACATTAGCTGTTCTCCGTTCGCGGAAAATTATGTTTGAGACTTTCGTGATTTTCACTCACAATTTATTTAATCGTATGGCGTAAAACATTAAACAATTACACTAAATTGTTATACTACTATTATTATTATACTAAACAGGACTTATCACGCAAACAATATTTACTTCGACGTTTCGCCCACCCACCCTACACCCTACACTTCAGGCAACTTGTGACCATGGCTGCTGCAATGTGGCCGAAACGTCGAGGTAAATATTGTTTTCATCACACTTGCTTGTCAATGCTGTTATTCCATGCTTGTATACTAAATGACAATGGCCTAAGGGAGTTATAGATTTACGTACAGTTTTTCTACCCAAGGGAGTTCTAACTTTAGTTTTAAAATTTGCAAACAAGTCATTTCAGACTAAGGATGTTTCAAGTCAGCCAACGTTTTATTTATTATCTTTAAAACTTAGCTATAACCCAAATTTTACAACACAAAACTTATCTACGCTTCATGAAAATTCGATATTTTTATATTTTAAATTTATATCAAATAGTTTTGCAATAATTTAAGTAAAAATATTTTTTTAAGCATGTTGGCAGAATCTGGCCGTATGGCCTTTCGAATTCTAAACTAAACACAGTTTACATTATCTATGGTAGGTTGGTAGGTGACTCGAAAAAAGTGAAAATCTGTATTGGCGGGTAGCCACTATTTTATTAACCGACTTCAAAAAAAGGAGGAGGTTCTCAATTCGGTTGTATGTTCTTTTTTTTTTTTTTTTTTTTTTTTTTTTTTTTTGTCGTGTGTTACCTCAGAACTCCGTCATTTATGAACCGATTTGGAAAATTTTTTCGTTGTTTGAAAGCACATGCTTCAAGGTTGGTCCCGTTGTTACCAAAATCCAGTTCTGATGATGGGATCCATGAGGAATTGAAGAAACTCCTCAAAAATTCAAGAGAAACTTATAGCGATTAGAGTATTTTCGGTGACAAGTCGAGCATTTGCATTCAGAAAGTATCATGGAACTCTGTAATAAAACGACATAACCCTGTCGAGCATTAAAAATAGAATTTTCAACATAACCTTGTATCGAAGTCAAACTGATGATTTTATCCTACGCATCTATTTTATACAGAAACAACTAAAAAGCAAAAAATAAAAAATTTTAAATAAAAAATAAAACCTCCTTCAAAAAACATTCAAAAACCATGAAATAATAATTGAACTGAACCGACTACAATAAGCATGAAAATATCTTTCTTCTAATCTGTTTTAAGTCGGTGCCTCAGCACGAGCTTGCAGGAGTGTAGAAGCCCTATAGATAGTAAGGTATGTAGGTAAGTTAGATTACTAGGTCCACTCCTGCTGGCTCGAGCTGAGGCACCGACTTAAAACAGATTAGAAGAAAGATATTTTCATGCTTATTGTAGTCGGTTCAGTTCAATTATTATTTCATGGTTTTTGAATGTTTTTTGAAGGAGGTTTTATTTTTTATTTAAAATTTTTCAATTTAAGTGTTTAGAGACAAAATAATTTTATTTTTGGATTTTTTTTCTCGCAATGTGATGAAAATCATTGTGTGTATCACGGGCACTAAGGGGATTACAAACTCGAGACATTAAAAGCCCTCCGCCTTCGGCGTCGGGCTTCTAATAGACTCTCGTTAGTAATCCCCTACTTACGGCCCTAGATGCACAATGTACTATTACGTAATAAGTCCCGTTTATCAGGCGCAAGCCACAGAGAATAGACATGGGATGGGGGCGCGTCGCAGTCCGCGTCGTTTTTTTGCAGGCCGCGTCTCCGCCCAGTCTGTTCTGTCGGGTATGCATTATAATACCGAAATACGAAAAACCGAATTTCACAAAACCTATGAACGGAAGGCCGAAAATTAAAACGTCGATTGTTTGTATGTCCGAAAGTCCAAAATCCTGAAAATAAGTTTAACCGAAAGCCTAAAAGCCTGAAAACTATAATACCAAAGATTAATGTGCCTACACACGAAAGGCCGAAAAATTTTAAAAATACACTTTTAGGCAGCGAGCGAGCGAAGCGAGTGAGCAAGACGTTTCGGGACAGAAGCGACTCGGATAGGTTAGGCTCAGAAGGCTAAGGCGGGAGCGAAGCGTAGCGTAGCTCCCGCCTTAGCCTTCGATGTTAGGTATTTTTTTTTATAACAACACACAGGAACTACTACTAAGATTTTTCAACATTTTGTCAAAAAATTCCTAAATCTTTTATGGCTCTCCTCTCATAGTTCATATCATAATCGGTCTTCTGTTTTCGGGATTTCATACTTTCGGTCATTTGAAAATAGATATTTTGAGCTTCGGTATATCGGTTATCGGTGTTTTGTACTTTCGGTATTCTGAATTTCGATGTGTTAAGCGTCGATATTCCAATTGTAGGTATTATGATTTTTCGGTATTCGGTATCGTATTCGGTACGGTTTCTTTACATTTAGTATGAAAGCTGATTCAAGAGGCGCCGCGACTGCCACACACATTTCGTTCTTTTGTGTGGTTTACGTCACTATTCCGCGGGAACTATGCAACTTTTCGAGATAAAAGCTATCCAATGGCCTTCTCAGGGTCTCAAACTATCTCCATGGGAAATTTCATCTAAATCAGTTCAAAGATGTGAAGCGGTAACAGAAAGTTACTTTCGCATTTATCTTAACAGTAGTAAGGTAAACGTCCCTGTGGTCGACACTGACTCAATACATGGCACCTTCAATCTTATGTCATAGTAAGAGAGGTGACAGATGGGTGTCATCTACTGGGCGTTGAGGCGTCGAGCACGGTACGTTTACCTTATGGTTTTTAAAAAAGTGACTTTTTAAACGATTTTGTACTTTTACAATACCTTTCAGTATAAAAAGTGCCAAATAGCTAAAATAACGACGTATTAAATTCGCCAACTACTTTAAATGCTGACCGTGCCCTTGGAAAATACAGTTACCATAAAAATAAAGGAGAACGATACAGTTAATGCTATTACAGTCTGGTCGCCTAGTTCTCATCCTACTAATATTATAAATGCGAATGTATGGGAGGGCGTCTGTTTGTTACTTTTAAAAAATATACAGGATGTAATCGTTCAAATTCAAATTCAATATATTTATTGCTTAGTCAAGAATTATAGAGATATTACAATTTAATTATAGTTCGTCATGTCCTACCTCGGAGAGGCGTACAATATTCAATTTTGATTCTACAGTTATATCAAATTACAATTATTTCGTTAAGTGTGTCCAGGCAATTATTCCTTAACTATTACAAATATCAAAAAACTGTATACTGATATCTAAAGTACGTAACCTAGTGAGCAAAATGACATCATTAACTTTTTAAAAATAAAAAGAAAGATATCCATAATTTTGACATCAAAAACTCCCATACATTTACTTAGTACCTATGTACGAGATTAGTCGAAAAATTTTAGTTTCCTTATTTTAAAAGGTTATTTTATAGTTTATTATACTTAAGTTTAGTTTTGATATTTATATAAACTGTTTTTTAACCCAAAAAAGTAATAAAACTATCTTTTACTTGAATAATATTTATTTCTTAGTAAGCACAAAATTTTCGAAGTGACGTCCTTGCGACACAAACGGGCTCTATGTATGCGAGTGTTTGATGTCAAAATTATGGATATTTATATTTTTATTACTAGAAAGTTAATGATACTTTATATTTCATACTAAATACAAACTAAAACATAGATGCACAGAAAACCCCAGAAAAAAGACCAGCGCTGGGAATCGAACCCAGGTCCTCAGCATTCCGTGCTGCGTGCTAAGCCCCTACACCACCTCTGGCGACCACATTTTGAGCCGCAGATATATATGAAACAAAACGTCTATTTACTTTAATTTACGTTTATTTTTTTATAATGATTATTTTTTCTTTTTGTTTTGATGTTTTTTGTATTATTTTTGTGTTTTATGTAAGTATTTTCATACATACATACTTTCACCCAGAACATGGTTTAGTCTATGAGCCTCAAACCTCTGACAAGTCAGTTTCCTGAATAATCTTTGACACGAGACCTGTCAAATTCCCAGCCAAAGCGATAACACTTGACGAAACTACTTAACTTCAACAAAGTGTAGGATAACCATGCATTCGCTGGACGGAGGAAGTTTTAAAAGTAACTTTTTTTTTATTAAACACAGACTTTATTGCTTAAGACCTCATCTATTAAATTCAATTTTGGTTGGGATTAATATTTTTCAACACCATTTTATGGGAATCCTCGAGGAACATAAAATCCAATGCCAAACCTAATGGTATACGTGAGCGCGAAGCCACGGCAAAAGACCAGTATATGAAATAAATCGTTACCATAAATGTCGGCAGTTCATTCTAATGCAAATGGCTGGCAAATAACTATCCCCATTCATGACCTACTATGAAATGGAACTCGGAACGCCCCTTAGATTATATCCCGAAGTTTTCACTACACCCTTTGAATAGGATTAAACTACTAACTTACTACTAACTTAAGCTTGGGGGCCGAACCTTTAACATGAAGAATACATAGGCCGTGGTCTGGTGGTGAAAAATATTAAGACACTAGTTTTTAGGGTTCCGTAGCCAAATGGCAAAAAACGGAACCCATACGGATTCGTAATGTCTGTCTGTCTGTCCGTCCGTAAGTCACAGCCACTTTTTTCCGAAACTATAAGAACTATGCTGTTGAAAATTGGTAAGTAGAGTAGAATTGTATTCTGTGAACCGAATTAAGATTTTCACACAAAAATAGAAAAAAAAAACAATAAATTTTGGGGGTTCCCCATACTTAGAAATGAAACTCAAAAATTTTTTTTTTCATCAAACCTATTCGTATATGGATAGGTCTTCAAAAATGATATTGAGGTTTCTAATATAATTTTTTTCTAAACTGAATAGTTTGCGCGAGAGAAAAAATGGTAATGGTGGTGGTGGTGGCTGGTAAAATGGTAAATGGTTTGGTAAAATGTGTGTCCCTGTAACTTCTAAAATAAGAGAATGATAAAACTAAAAAAAAATATGTGATGTACATTAGGTACCATGTAAACTTCCACCAAAAATTGGTTTGAACGAGATCTAGTAAGTAGTTTTTTTAATACGTCATAAATCGTAAACCGCAATTTTTTATAAATAATGGTACAGAACCCTTCGTGCGCGAGTCCGACTCGCACTTGGCCGGTTTTTACATTTTTAGGGTTCCGTACCCAAAGGGTAAAAACGGAAACCCTATTACTGAGGCTCCGCTGTCCGTCCGTCCGTCCGTCTGTCACCAGGCTGTATCTCGGGAACCGTGATAGCTAGAGAGTTGAAATTTTCACAGATGATGTATTTTGGTTGCCGCTATAACAACAAATACAAAAAATGGAATTAAATAAATATTTAAGGGGGCTCCCATACAACAAACATGATTTGTTTATTACAGCGCCATCTACAATGTATTTGCCGAACTAGATGACTGGCTAATTAACTAACAATCGATGCCGGTTGACAACCAATCACCTCAGTAGTTTTAATTTTGCACACATTTTGTGGTGGCGCTAGTATATAGTTATGTATGTATAAATTAAGGTTTGAGAGTATGTCTGTCTATTCCCGAGCAATCGGCTTCGAATTATAAGCTCCCAAAAACCACCCTATCTCTCATTTCTGGGCACCCTATTTTACATGATTTTTTTAATAGGATAGAATAGAATAGAATAGAATAGAATAGAATAGAATAGAATAGAATACGTTTATTTGTGGAACATAGGTGTACATAATCGGTCTTAAAAGTATAACATTCAGGAATCTCTATGTTTTGCCAGTAGGCGTACAAATATTTCTGTTTTCCTTTAACAAGTCATTAAGTCTAAATACAATTAATATTCACAGCAGTAACAAATAAAAAAAAAAATAACTAAAGTGCGATAATTTTTTCATTTCAAATAACTATATTAGCAAGGATTTTTATTTAAAGAATGTCAATAATATTATCAACATCTGGCACAGTATGTATTAAAACTAAAAATTAATGTCATTAGGATGCATAAAATTATAAATTCATGTCATTAAGAAATTCATCAATATTATAGGTACGTCATAAATCGTAAACCGCAATTTTTTTATAGATAATTGTACGGAACCCTTCGTGCGCGAGTCTGACTCGCACTTGGCCGGTTTTTTTTTATGCAATATTCATGGACCTAGCCATCGACCTTACGTACGTACTATCTATTGGGTTTCTTTCTACCACTCCTGCTGGCTCGTGCTGAGTCACCGACTTCAAACAGATTAGGGTGAGGCCACACGAGCGTAATTTTGTGAGTTGTGAGCGGCAGAATTTCGGTTGCGCCATACATTGTGTCATGTGAGTGTCACGTGATGGCCCGCATATTGTATGGCGCGAACCGAAATTCTGCCGCTCACGACTCACAAAATTACGCTCGTGTGGCCTCACCGTTAGAAGAAAGATATTTCTATGCTTTTTGTTTGTAGTCGGTTCAATTTTTATTTTATTTTTTGCGTTTTAGTTTTTGGGTGTTTTTTGAAGTCGGTTTTATTTTTTATTTATTTTAAGTTACACGCATCTTTCGAAAAATAACTTTACGTGACTGACACTTTAAACATTCTAGTATTCTTTATATTATCCGATTGTCACTCTCTTTTAACACTTTCTTTAGCTTGTTGCAATTTATCGTATACTATCTTTATCTTGCGACATCGCTTCCGTTGGAGAAAAAATAATTATCTTGCACGCAGTTTCGTGGAAATTTTCTTTAAAACCCTCTATATTCTTTAAGAAAACAATAATTATATACCAAATTTTAAGTTTCTAGCTCCAGTGAGTTAGGTTGTGCCTTGTGTGGCAGTCCGTCAATTAGTTGCCGAACTTTTTTATAGGTATAACTTGAATTTACAAATAGACGTGTTTTCTTATTTTTAATTTCACTAGCGCAGTCTTTATCTATTCAAATCAAATCAAAACAAATAACTTATTTTGGCTAAAACATACATAAAACAAACAAACAAGCAATGTACATATGCAAAGTCAGCGACGGATTTCAGGAAAATATTAACGAAATATTTAAATTTGAGAGGACTTTGAGTTTAACGCTGTTATAATTAGGAGATGCCCTTCCGCTTTCGGAAAATTCAAATTATTAATTCGTGATATTATTGCTTTAGTCACGTTCCTGTCATGAAGTTCCTGGAAGTTGCTTACAGTGACATAATAAACAAATAGCAAAGTTGCTTTTAATCTTCACCATCATCATTTCAGGCGAATGACATCTACTGCTGAACATAGGCCTCCCCCAAAGTTCAGCAAACAGATTGGTCCTGCGCCATCCGCATCCAACGCATTCCTGCAACCTAAACCAAGTCGTCGCTCCATCTTATTAGAGGTCTACCTACACTGCGTTTTCCGGGCCGTGGCGTGGACGCTATTCGAGAACCTTTCATGATCCTACGAGCGATGTACCCTGCCCACTGCCACTAGAGTGTGGGGATTCTTAGAGCTATGTCGATGACTTTAGTTCTTGTGCGGATTTCATCACTATCAATAAGTACTTATAAGAAAACATCCAATTCGAGCTTTTATTAATAAAAGGGCGTCAGTAATAATGTGTTTAGTTAAACAGGTGCAATTTATTTTGTTTATTTATAGGTATGTAGTGGCGGTCTCAGGAACCATAGAACCGATTTTAAAAAACCTTTCAGCATAGTGAAAATAAACGGATCACTCACGTCTCAAAACGAGTTTAACTCGACATGTTTCGGGCTAATCCGTAGCCCTTCCTCTCGGAGTCGCACGTCACGGCGGCTGCCACACGTGCACGTGCCGTGACGTGCGACTCCGAGAGGAAGGGCTACGGATTAGCCCGAAACATGTCGAGTTAAACTCGTTTTGAGACGTGAGTGATCCGTTTATTTTCACTATGAGTGAGTCTCACGGTAGTTTCATGTTTAACCTTTCAGCATCTTGCCTTTTATGCGATGAGATCCTTGGGGTGTAGTTCCCACGCGGGCCCACACTATACACACACCATTGAACTGCTTCGCATGTGCGCAGATTCCTCACAATGTTTGTTCGTCACCGTAAAGCCCATCAATTCGCACATGAATTGAGCCCGAAATTTGAAGTCACGAGTCTCTGCTAGAGAGATTGTAGGTGAGACCATTTGACTAACCACGTCTTTTTTCACAAAAATAAAAGTAACCTTCTGATTCTTTGAATGTCGAAAAAATTCACAGTTATCGCAGAGACAGACAAAGTTGAAAGCAAGTAGGAAATCTTTATAATATGTTGACTTGATAATGAAACTTTGCAAACAAATGTATTGTAAGTATTCGTTAAACTGCGCTTCTGCTGGTAACTACCTATTTTTTAATCAATCTGCAATCGGGGCTGCGCTAAAACTCCATTTAAAATGTAATTGGGTATTCGGGATTTCCGCCGACAATTTATCCCTCAAATTGTTTAACACTTTTGCTATATCCACACGGAATATTAACATGAAAAATAAATAATACCTAACAAATAAATAAACCATGGGACGATTACAACCAATTGACAAAGTTCCAAACTAAGCTAAGCGTCTATTGTGAATATTATGACCACTATGCAACGGATGAATATATTAGACATCTAAAACTTGAGCACAAACGTTTGTATTTTTCATAAAAAGGTCTGCCCCGATCGGTTATCGAACTCGGAACTTCAGGTTTCATAATCAAGTTCCTTAAAATCACTAAACTTTCCGGTTGTCAAACATTTATTTTTTTATTTAAAAGTCGCGTAATCGTAAAGGCGCAAGAACTCTAAAAAGTCCCCTAAAGTTGACCTGCTCATCTAGCTTTATGCATCCATTTAACAAGAAACTAATTGCTACCGCCACTAACAGAACTAACAATTGTTGTTCTTTGTTCACAGATCGCGACCGCACATTCTAACCGGCAAGAAAACCAGTGCTTAACCAAAACAGTGCTTAAATTAAAAAAAACGGAAACTTCATCGGAATAACTTGTCCATAATAAATGACCTTTAGTTTCAAAATGTCAGCTGAATAATTTAAGTTTCGTCAAAGGGTCCCTTTAAAATCTGATTCGATAAAGTTTCTGTTTACGATTTGCGAGTGAACTAATTTTGTGTGAGAATATATTAATACGTAGTGCTTTAATTAACTTGTGATGTCTCGGGAATGCCTGCGAGTGAGTGCCTCGTCTCTGTGGTAAGCATCAATACGTACTTGGAACAATGAACGGGATATTACTACTGGCTGCTTTTGTTTTAAAACGCTTTGTGCTATTTAGGGATCTACCACACCGGAGCACAAGCGTCAAAATCATAAAAATAATTACGTGGCGTTTTTTTGACTGCTTATAATCGTAACACCCAACCAACCAATCTTATATCGTAACTGTCAGCGTATATTTAGCTTTGGTGTGGAGGATCCCTAAAATAATATTTTGCAACAATTAAATAATAGTTTCCTTTCGATTAAAGACCAGAGGCCGTATTGTCTAACGCTTCTGACGCTTGCCTTCGCTTTCACCATCTCTTTCTGCCACCATCTTATACCGTTTGACAGAAAGAAATAGTGATTGCGAAGGCAAGCGTCAGAAACGTTAGACAATAAGCCTGCAGGGGGCTTATTTGTTAACGCACTAGTAATCACAATCGTTTACACCACTCCTTTCTGTCCTAATATGATATAGGACGAGGATAAAAGATTGCGAATGCTATTGCGCAAGCTACATAAAAGAGACATGGGATGGGGGCGCGTTGCAGTCGCGGCACCCTTTGAATCAGTTTTCATACTAATTGTTTGGAAGCGTCGCGATCCAAAACAGACAGAAGAGACGGGGCGGAGACGCGGCCTGCGAACAAACGACGCGGAATGCGCCGCGCCGCCGTCCCACGTCTTCTATGTGAATTGCGCCTTAAGCCTTTGATCAATTATAACTGTAGATCCACAGTCACGCGCCCGAAAATGTCCGAGCCAAATGAGCGCCACTTTGATAAAAGTGGCCTTCTTTTTTCTCAGTACGTTGCGTGAAATTGTCAAGTTCAGCTGTCAAGTGTCAACCGAAATTCGACTGTAATGAAGTAAAGACTAGGTTCAAATTTCTGTGTAGGTGATGATTTTAATTGTTATGCAAACAAATAAAAAAGTTCGGACACTTTTTGAAGGGGATTTTGTTCGGCAATGTGTATCTTCAGTTATAATTGATCAAAGCCTTAAGCAATACGGCCTCAGGGACTAAATTCGGAAACGGCCCAACACGGTTTGCGAGCGGTAATTCGATCGTTAACGAGAGGATAGGGATCAACTACTATTCAGGAACGCCAAAAATCACTGGTTTGCGAGAGGATTGGGCTGAGCTTGGGATGAGCTTTATTATCCTAGAAAGAAAAATAAGGCTCATCCCAATCTCAGCCGGAACATCTCGCAAACCAGTGATTTTTGGCGTTCCTGGATAGCAGTTCATCCCTATCCTCTCGCAAACGATCGAATTACCGCTGGCAAACCTTACATTACATTACATTGCCTTATCTTGCGATTCATTTGGCAACTTTGTGGTCCTTCCACTTCGCAAGCCCACGTGTAACGTAGGCGTTAAAACGAAATATCTAAACGAGGCCGTAAAATAAATTCCATTTTTAGTTAGGGTGAGGCCACACGAGCGTAATTTCGTGAGTTGTGAGCGACAGAATTTCGGTTGCGCCATACATTGTGTCACGTGAGTGTCACGTGATGATGCGCATATTGTATGGCGCGGACCGAAATTCTGCCGCTCACGACTCACAAAATTACGCTCGTGTGGCCTCACCCTTAGAAGGGTAAGTTAACTACGCTAATATTTTGACGCCTTTTCTTTTTGTATTAAAGATACCTAAAGAGAGATTTTCAGTGTCTTTATTTATAATACTCAGTCATTTGAAATATATATTTTGCTACTTTAAATTTGATATACGTATTTCGTAAAGGACGTAAAATTGCGTTGTTACTGTGTTATTCTAAGATCGAACGTTTCTTTAACATCTCTAAAATACTCGCATAAATTTAAAACAAGCCAACTCTTTCCTCAAAGGGCTTACAACACCCGTACTCCTACTTACGTTATGTGTGTCCATGGTTGGTGGTGATTACTGTCCATCAGGCAACCAGTACGCTTAGTATAAGTTTTACTTCACCAAAATACTTCTCGATCGCGTTTACGTAAAAATTTCAATTCTATGGAAACATGGACGCGCGGCCGCGGAGGCGCTGTCCATGTTTTCCTAGTAATTGATTTTTTTACGTAAACGCGATCGAGAAGTATTTTGGTGAAGTAAAACTTATACTAAGCGTACAGATCGCTCGTTCACTCTTTCTTAGTAAAAAAAAAACAAAAGCGTAAAGAAGCCTCGGAAAAACCCACATCCAACAAACCCACTAACCCCTCACCGTTCCTAAGGGTGCGGTTTCATTGAACGAGCGAGCGGTCGAGTAAAGCTGGGTGCGCAACGCCACGGAGCCGTCGGTGGAGCGCCGCGGGGCGGGGGAGGCGGAGCCCGCGCCCTCGCCCGCGCCCGACGCGGAGGCGCCGCGCCGCCGGCGCCACCGCCCGCTCTACCGCCGCCTCTTCCACTACGTACGCACTGCGTGGACCGGCGTCAAATTCGCTCTAGGTAATTGCTAGCAAGTTTTCAGTAGCTCCTATGCATAACAACTATCATTAGAAATATAAGGTCTTTAGTCTTTCTAATGCTCCAGGTTTTTTGGCACCTATAGTAGTTTCAAAATCTCGCTGCTTGCGAGGCTTTGATACGTGGGAAGACATACCCAATATTTTTTCTTACAAGTGCCCCATTTTGTTATCACCTCGTGTTCATCGCAAAAGTCGACTACATACAGACGTAGTGAATAATGATTATACCATCGGGTAAACTCAAAAACTACAACTATTAACGAAGTGTCGAGTGTGATTTGACGATTTAATGTTCAATGATCAGGAAAGGAAACTTAACTTCACTTGAACGTTTGACATCGATAGTTAAAGTTCCAAATTAATGAACGTAAATACGTCAACAATTGAATTGATTGACAATTCGTAAGTTGTCGTAGTTCCCGAAGACACCCAAAGGCAAATCATTTCAGTACGTGTGTACGCACTGCGTGAACTCGCATCCAGTTTTCTCTCGATACCTAATAGAATTTTAGTAGCTCGAACGTAGTACCAATATCATTAGAAATAAATGTTATATTATAGTTTTCTTAGTGCTGGAGATCTCGTCCCATGCATCATAATCTCGCTGCCTATGATGCCATAAAACGCAACGAAGTTACACCACGTCTAATATCCTACACATAATAGTCATAATATTTTATGTTTGAAAGCTTTAGTTCAATGTGATGTAAATTTCATATCATTATAATTATAGAGATAATAACGATGTATAATAATTGCGCTAATGCATACCTACTACAGTTAACTTTGAACTCTTTGTGGCGGTACCGGTATTACAGCCACATAGTGGTAGGATCGCGTGAGAAACAAAAAGAAGCAGCCTAAGAATCCCATGGTGATTCTTTCCCTTCTCCTTAGATTACAAACCTCCAAGAAGGTACAATGATTTTGTCATGTATATTACTATATATATTTACTTTTCAAGCTTTACAAACAAATATCAGATTAAACGACACTTAACCAACTGCTTAGCACCGCCCTATCCTTGATTGTTACCGTCATCGTCAACCATTCAAAAAAACTTTTATTCGATTGTCGTTTATCATTTATCCCACATTCATTCTTCCTTTTATCTGTACTATTTCACACCCCGTGTTGCCAGTTATTAGAATTGCGTTCACAAAGCAGTATAACGAAATCACCGGTTTCTGTCAACACTGAGAGACTATAGGCCAAGCTTGTGGAGACTCGCCGCCACCGCTCACTCTACCGCTTCTTCGTTCACTACGTATGCACCCCGTAGCCATAGGTAACAGCATTTAATGGCTCGTATATTGGTTACGATTATCATTTTCCCTTGTATGGAATCTATGTCGCTAACTTTACCACTATGTTCTAAGTATCAGTATTTTTGAATCAAATATAAGTAAAATTGTTTATTTGTGTGATTTGAGGTCAGACTAATATTTACACTAGCATTTGCCGCCGAGATGTGTACGTTTTATTCAACGAATAAGCAATGATCACATGCGTGTGTTTGCGATTTGTGATAGTGTATTAAACTAAAAACTTTATTTTTTAATTTATTTACTAAACAAATACTTTTTAAAGCTTTTTGCCGGATTTAAAGACATTTAATTGATGTGAGCTTATTTAGTAACATTTTCTAAAAAAAACATCTCTGAAGAAACAATGCCTTCTCCTCCAGATTTTTTGTTTTCCTGGCACCACTACTGTACAATAGATTACACGCTAAATTAGGCATATACTCTTGTAATTATAATAAAACCAAAAAAATTCTCCAAGAAGATCTTCTAAAAATGTCTTATGAGGATTCAGAAAAGTTATTGGCTGTCTTAAAATAAATAGGATTAAATAGTGTTAAGGTTATTTTAAGTGCTTATTTTAGAACCAAAAATGTTTTACTACTTGTCTTTTATTCAAAATCTACTTAAAAACATTAGGTGTGTAGGTATTTTGCATTTGATTATTTATGTTAGCATTTTAAGTCCTTTTATACCTGAAACACAGGATTTTATTTTATCCTAGTTCAGGGTGTGTATTATTTACGTTTTTTACTGTTTGTTTATCCTTTAAGTTATATTTGTCAAATACGATGTAAAAGTTAATAAAGATTTATTATTATTATTATTATTATTAATGAGTACCTACTCACTTTTTCTGTACTATAAAGTCATCTTACCACAAAAATTTAATTGTATGGTATAGGTAATACACAAATAAACTTTGTTCTGATTAACTCATTAACAGACATTATGGTAACGATCGAAGATTATTAACACCACGGATGATAATTATTAACAAACATTTAAATTTAATGTTAAAGATTTTAAGAATAAATGACAGATATACCTAGTCCATTTACGGATTCACTATGTTTTGAAGCAAAAGCGTCGAATGTATTTCATTATTTAGGTACACGGACGCTACTATTTCTAGGTCTGGTACGATTCAAATTTAATGAATCAAATATTTACAGGTATGAAATAACTTTAAGATTTCTACTTAACCTGCTTCAAAAGCGTTTTGCAAGTCCTAAAAGCTGTAAAATATAACTTTTTTCTTGTCATTTATTTCATAATTCGAGTTAGAGACTTCTTTCGAAATACTTCACAAATGTAAGGTACAGGGACCAATTAAGGTAGCGAAGTGGTGTTGGTGGAATTCACAAGTAAAGTTAGCTGTTCACTTATACGCTCAAAGTGCCATTCTCTAGAATTTATAGCCAACTTTTACAGTTCCAGTAACAATGATAGTATGTCTAACTTAGTACTTCTAAGAGCAGAGCAATTGGCCAAGATTAAAGTAGAATAGGAGATCGTGATTCGTTTTAAAAATTCCGGGGTAAATTTTAGTGCCGTTTTTAAAGGAATTAACTATTGGTTTTACGGACTATCCAATTCCGTAATTAGTGATTTACTACTTAAGTACTTGTATTAGTATAATGCGGTAGTTTTTCTTTATCTCCTTCATAGAAAGGAACAAAGTCATTAAAAGAAAAAATATAGCAATAGAAATAATACCCTTGTCTGTTATTTTGGTGATGACAAAATTTACATGTTGTATAATACACTTTGCACTCCCTGATCAACAGCGTATCCGCTCAAAATAATACACTATTTTATTTTAGATTTTCCTGAAATTGAATAAAGTCTAAATTGATACGTTGTTACGTTTGTTTTAGTTTTATTTTGTGTTGATCAGAGAGTGCGACCTATGAATTGCAAATGGGGTGCCTGGCTAAATCTAAGCCGTAAGATTTAAGGTCTTGTCAACGATGGTTAAGACATATTTTTGACAAGGCATCTTTATGATGTTAAATAGGGCATAAAATAACTTTCATAAAATAAATAACTGATTACCTCATTAACCCTGTTTTCCTGATAGTACCAATAATAGAAGATGATTGCAAATTACATGAGGAAGGTCTACGGATTATTATAAAACATGTCACGCTAAACTTTTGCCAATACGGGTTTCACATAGGAGAAGTAATTAGAAGTGATACGACTTAGTTTAAGCATTGAAATGGGATCATAATAACATACATGTAGGTGATTCAATGCAGTTATTATTGGAAATCACACACAACAATGTTCAAAAATAATTAATTTAATGTTAACAGTGTGGCATCCCTAATGACAAAAAGGGGATGCATAGATAAACGTATCTCACGTGCCTTGGATGTTGCTGCCTTTATCATTTGATTGTCTTCTCAAATGCAATTACCAAACTTCATTGCTAAAATAGGTAAGGGGGTAATTAAATTAACCAAAACGATTTTTGTTTCGTGTAAGGACTATTGATTGTAAATGGCTACCAACTAAGGAATCTGAAAAAGTGGTTTCTGGTTACGTCTTTGGTGCATTCTGTGTATGAAATTAGATTCAAAGAAACCACGTAGCAAATGACGACGTAGCAAGAAATATGTATCAATCTTAGATTATTTATGCACTAGATGGAGCGTCAGTAGCAAACATTGCGATACAAAACGTCCACAAATCCATTTGACAGCTTCATATTACGATCGCGTTACGTCATTCCGGTTGTCACTGTGTGCGTGCTTAATGATACCAGTTAATTTCACATTCCCCAAAATGTGGGGAAAGTGAAGCTGATTGGGGAATGTGTGGGGAGAGCTTCAATTCGGGGAAAATGAGGGGATTTTAAGTATGAACACAAATACGCGACATTTGACATCAAATTTCTGCTAGTCTTGATTAATTTCCTACAAATCATTATTCGCAACAGGTCTAAACTAAGTCACTTGGCCCACATAATTTTTCATTCCCCACACGTAGGGAATTTCGACAATGCGTTTGGGGATTTTAGCATATTACTATTGGCAACCCTGCAAATGACGCAAAAGACGCAAATGACATATAAGCCAATAGTTGGCTTATATTTTTTCGGGACGTTTTCATGCCGCCGAAGCTCTATCTAGTGCATAAATAATCTAAGGTATCAATTTTGAAATCTAAATTAACTTTCGATTACATAATGTAGCTCCACTTCATTCAAATGTTTGTTTCGTTGGCAAACATTGGCGTAAGAACATATAGGAGCTGTTTGATGTTTGAAATGAGTTACGGCTCCTAAGGCTACGTGTTTTAGATTAAGTATACATTCAACTAATGCTTACATTTGAAGTAAGAAACTAACAATGGGTAGTTGACTTGGGTTGATTGTTATTTGTAAATTTATTCGGGTTGAAGCCAACACAGTGCTACTAAAAACTTTAAGAGAACCTGTATATACATATGTATCTTAATTATTTTGCTTTAGTTGTATCCTGAGACGCCTATGTTGACAAAATGACACGTCACGATCTGTTATGTCGATTGAGTCGTTGAATCGTTGATGTAATGTACCTTCCAAATAGTTTTTATTTTTATCTTTTTGTTTTATGTCGTCTTACAAAAGCCAATAAGTAGGCGGTATTTAATGAAAAAATTGCACATTATATGGCTATATACGTGAAACAAACAATTTTGCTATCTAGACTTGTGTATACCTACCATGTTCAGTGCTAATAAAGATTCCGATTCTAATTCATACTACGATTTCGACACCACAAATCTACCGGAGTAAAAGTTGGAAATTACATTTTTTTTTTTTTTGTTTGATAGGCCAGACAAACGAACTAGTGGGTCACCTGATGTTAAATGAACACCACTGTCCATAGACACCCGCAGCGCTTTACACGATGCCAGTGCGTTGTTGGCCCTAAAGGAGAGGGAATAGGGGAAGGGGAGAGGGAGGGGGAGAGGGAAGGGGTGAGGTATTGGGCCCCCGGCACTCTCACTGACCGTACGAAACGCAAGCAGGATTACTGCTGCTTCACGCCGGTGTTCTGTGAGAGGGTGGTACTGCCCCGGACGAGCCGGCCGCTAGCTACAACATGGCTCTACCACTACTAAAGACTACATTTAGGGAAAGATACCTTTCAAGATATTTTTCTCAAAAATATCCGTAAAAGTTGACATTATTCTTTACATATCAGAACGCGAAGTGCATAGTTACGGTCAGTAAAAAATTAAAAAGTTAAAAACATTCCAGGCTCGACAAACTCGAGTACAATGTCGCATACAAATTCCATTATTGTCGAGTCTCAAACTTTTAACTATACTATAACGGCCATGGTAATAAGTTGGTACTATTCGTATACAGCCAACTCAAATGACCGGTATTAGTTGTTTTGTTGGAATTCCGGACTTTTTTTATTGTGTTTGAAACACCTTGTGGTGTTTTCGGTGGAAAAATACACATGCAGTTTTTTTTATGAAAAAAGGAGGGAAAGGGGAAGGGGTCTGGATGGGGTCTCATACACACCCATTATTATGTTTAATTTGATTTAATTTAATTTAATTTAATGTAATGTTATTTTATTTTATTAACACTAGTGTATATATTGACTATATTTTACTAACACCTATGGATTATGTGCCAAAATGTGTCATTTATCCCAAATAAATATTTTTGAATTTGAATTTGAATTAAATGACATTTAATTTTAAGTTATTTGCAAATCTTTGTACCTATTTAAGTTAATAAAAGTTTATTCTAATTTTTTTTCCTTCATCACTTTTAAGAAAAGCTTTATATTAGTCTCAGCTGGAATTGCAATTGCTGGCTTCGTATTACCGTACCTACTCATACTCAGCCAGCAATTTTATTGCCAACTTCCAGGTCACGACAATAATATACTATTTTCAATGTAATTTAAAAAATAAGTAGCTGGATATATAAAGATAAGAGAGAAATGAAGAATCACGAAAGTAATGAAGAAAAAGTGATCATTATGTTTTGGTTTGTTGTATTGTTCAAAAATATAATATTTATTTTTTTAGTAGATACAAACAATGAGTCTTACTTTATATGCAAGTAAACGAATGATTCCGGCTCAAAACCATTATTCCTTCTAAGTCCTCTCGGTCACAGTACACAAAGTTTAAATATTATTAACAACAGGATATTACTCTTGAGTGTGTTTGCCTGCGTAGATGAGATGTGAGACGCTTATACCTACTGTGAGCGACCTAGTTACGCAGAACACAGGTATGCTACATGTATATACCTACTTAATATTGTTATACTTTATTTTATTTTATTTTATTTATTTGGGGCATCAACAGCAATACAATACATTATAATGAGACTTAAGTACTAGACAAAAAGCCAATAACAGATGTCCACAGGCATACAGTTAAGCGAAACATACTTTATACTAACACAGATACAACAAGTTTACAAATCAAGCTATCAAGCTAAAATATATATAAGTACATAGATATATATATATATATTCTTTTTTTTTGAATCCACATAAATGAGTTAATGAGTATGAGAATGGTATGGATATGTGTAAGGTAAGTGTGTTAGAGTGTGAGTGCGCTCGTCCGCACGCATGTGTGTGTGTGTGTGTGTGTGTGAGTTTGTGTGTGTGAAAGAGAGGTAGAGAGTGTACGTGTAAATTTATTTTACTCCAGAAATTATAATAAAATAATTATTTTATTTTTCCTTATTACTTATTTTCGTAACCACTGTTTGTCCTGTCAACAATAACATCATATTAAGTAAACTAACTTTTTTTTGTTAGGAATAAGCGTATACGATTTTTTAGTGTCGCTTTACTACAATCAAAGAGGTCAATACTGTTAAAACGTTTGTTGTAATCTCTAAGGATACGTATAATAGGCGCATTTTGGGCGTACCTTGTGTGTACTAGAGGAACACTGAACAGAGTACGATACGTGTGACGGGTTCTATACGTGGGTGTGAAGAACTTCACTTCAGAGAGCAGCGCAGGACTATCAATACGTCCCGACAAAATGTCGTGCAGCACAGAAACATCTAGTAGCAAACGCCGATCCTCAAGACTTAACATAGAGTGCCGAGTACACGATAAATCGTAGGACGCATCACCTCCTCGAGCGCGACTCTACTTACCTCCTTTATAATTTGATGGAATACTGTCCGCGATGAAATGCTAGAAGTTATTTTGTGCGACTCTACGATCTCGATCTCTAGTTCTTTATTATTAAACTAGTTTTAATCCGGTATTTTATATGAGCAGAAGTAGTAGTAATAAAACAGTTCAGCAGCACTCAAAAACGTCAATTCACATTATTACTATAGGTAGACCGTTTAAGTGAGTCCTCGCCCGTACTCGTGTGCCTGCCGCCCGCACCTCTCCCGGCCCCCTTTGTTGTCATACCCCCCAGCCCCTGTACCGCGCGGGCGGACTCATTTAAACGGTTTAGCTATACTTAAACTTATTCATTTTGACAGAGAAGTGTGAACGCAACCATTAATTGTCATCGTCGTCGTATTAAACAGCGGTCGTAAAATAACAACGAATTCCACTAGCTATTGCCCGCGACTCCATCTCGCGAGAACTATGCATATTTCCGAAATAAAAGTATCCTTTATGTTAATCCAGGTTATACTATCTGTGTGCCTAATTACATCAGAATCGGTCAAACCGTTTTAGGGTGAAAAAGTCACAAACATAGCATTCATCCATCCGTACAAACTTTCGCGTTTCGTTTATAATATTAGTGAAATTAAAATGTAGAGTACGGGTTTACTTATAAACTGTCATGTAACGTTTCTTGCATATACATATTATATTCAACTGTAATCTTTCTACGGTGAGGCGCGGATCAATCAGTCAATCAATATTCTTTATTTTACATAAAAAACATGGTGTACAAAAACAGTTCTTAAAAATAATAATGTTTCACATACTCTGTTGCCAAGACAACACGTAAAATACAGTACAATAAAATAGAATTAATTGAGCAAAATTATAAAAGCAAAATGTCAAAGGTACCAGCAACGATAATCATATAATTTACAAAATAGTAAGATGTCGGTATCAATTTAAAATAATACTAATTAATTCATTTTACACATATATATTGAGCGATTGAGCGTGCTTAGGTAATAGGTAGAGACTGCTATTTACTATTTTTTTTTTTTTTATAGAAATGAGTCCTGCTATCGTTTTGTATCCAAATTTACAATGTGGCACGACTATTGCATGTTTAACCCACACTGTAATTTGTAGCTGTTGGTTCTCCGAAAATAAATAAATCCCTCCTAAATTTAATTCCTCCAACTCCATTTCACCAACGGACATCCAGGCGGGGGGAGCGTCTTCATCCTTACGTGGTTAGTATTCCAGTAGCCCGTACGAAGCGCTTCGCGTCATCCTTCCTAATGCAAACTGCTAAGGAATGGAATGCGCTCCCGTCGTCTGTATTTCCAGATAAATACAACCTAGGTCTCTTCAAGGCCAGAGAGTGAATAGGCTGTTACTGAACCAGTGAGGTACACCTTTGGCCTCATCTTCACTTTTCATCAGGTGAGATAGTGGTCAATCACGGGTCAGTTTTATGTAAAACAAAACTCCCACAGTATAAACAGCGCCTTAGATCAGTTCGGATCATACTCGTAAGTTACTAAAATAACTTCATAGGCTGACCACGGCCATCATTGTTCCATTAGACGCCCGTAACCGTAAAGTGCGAAGGTGAAATAGTAGTTAAGCCGACCCAATCTCAGGGAATACGGTCGTAACTCCGTCTATTATGATTATAGCTTTTTATTAGTCATAGTTGAAATTTGACCAACGAAAGACAGAACATGATTATAATGAGACAACGGATTTTAGGGGGCAAAATTTAATGACAGGTAGGGAGTTCCTACATCCATAAAGTCAACTATCGATGCTTTTCAAATGCACTAGTAATCGCTCCAAGATTTGTTTGAAAAATACAATTTCATACAAATTATTAAAATGAAACAATATAATAAATTCTCGTCTTAATTGTTATTTTTATAGTGCAATGTAATTCATTACCCAGCTATCATTTAAAATACGCTTAAACTTAAACATCATTTCCAAAATAATACTTACTCGTACACAAAGAAATATAGACTTCCAAACAAAGCTGGGGCGATCACAGTCATGTATGTGGGAAAAGCGTCGATAGTTGAGTTTATCGATAAAGGAACACCCCGCTTGTCATAAAATTTTGTCCTTTAAATTCTTATCTCGGTTATAATATAATGTTTTAAACTTTCGCGATCCAAACTCATATCTAATATTCTCGACTCGGGACCACAGCCGCTGCAAAGTGGTTGAAATGTTGAGGTAATTTTAGAAATAAATAGTTCGTGATTAAAACCCGAAAAATATTAGTTATGATAAAAGTTTTTTCTTTACTTTTATGCTATATATTGCTATGCTATGTATTGAATACTGATTGAAATAAAATAAAAACTAACCTAAAAATATCCTAACTATATGTACAATTCGCCTAAGTCCTATCCCTATGGAAGAGTGCCCATAAGACTGGCAGCAATTCATCGATGGATTGTGATGTCAATACGTTGAGCGAGAAATAGGTTGTTGAAATAGGGTTGTTTTTATTAATTATAAAACTTATTTGTTTGTTTTGTTTTTACTAGCAAAGAATTTTTGCTCAACGAAGACTAAGATTTTTTAATAATTTTATGTAATGGAGACAAAAACAGATAGGTACATAGACATTACTAAATGTAAAGCCATTAATTAATGTAAGTAAAGCCATTTACTAAAGAGACATACGTCCGGATCCGCCGACGATCTTTCCACACCTTAGCAAGAATTATTTGCATTATATTCAAGCAAATACACAGACCCAAAGTGCCAAAATTACGAGAACAATATTAGCCAATAAAGGTACCAATACAAAATAACGAACTAACTCCGTAACTTTCCCGTACTTATACACCCATTTATCATAATAAATGAGAATTACTTTTAAACAAACATAACAGAGGAAGTTGCTCTGTTTGTTGTGCTACGTCTTCTTACACGATAACGACAAAAGTTGACTACATGCCTGGTGATGTAATGAAGGTAGTGAAATAAAGACGGATGTACATGTAAATAACGTTTTTTTTTATATAGCCTATAATGTGTCCCACTGCTGGGCAAAGGCCTACCCTTTCCTCCGCCATTCTTCCCTATCCTGGGCAAACAAAATTCAAAAAATTCAAAAAAATTCAAAATTATTTATTTTCACAAGTTTCACAAGTATCTTTTGTATTTTATATTTTTTTCAACTTCATTTTTAGGGTTCCGTAGTCAACTAGGAACCCTTATTTTACTTTTACGGGCATCCCGTGAAATCCATATATTTCATTCTAAATACAAACTGAAACATAGATTCCTGACCAGTGGTGGTGTAGGGGTTTAGCACGTGTCACGGAATGCCAAGAACCTGGGTTCGATTCCCAGCATTGGTCTTTTTTCTGGGGTTTTTTCTGTGCATCTATGTTCCAGTTTGTATTTATTATGAAATTTATTTTTACAGGTGGTGTTGAATCCTCCTTTTAAGTAAAGAACTTCGCGCCAATCGAGCTGAAAAGCGTTCAGATCGTCCTCCGTAGTATCTGCTCTTCTCTTCTTGGGTCGTAACGTTATAGTAAAAAAAACTTTCGCAAAAAATTAAGTCGCGGCAGCCTGGTGGTTTGACCAATGGCCTCTCCAGCAGAGGGTCGTGGGTTCGAGCCTGGCCTCGCACTTGTGAATTTTCGTAATTAATGCGCGAAATTACATTTGAAATTTCCCATGAGCTTTGCGATGAAGGAAAACATCACTAGGATATTTTGAGAGGAAGTCTGTGTCCTGCAGTGTTAAGATGATGATTTATAACACTAGTCTTTACCTGCGGCTTTGCTAGTGGGACTCATTAATCTGGTGGTTAAACATAAACTCCAGGATTTCACTAAATTTCTAGTGGTTTAAACTACAGCTTTTCATGCCACATCGTGGGTTCAAATCCGGGTTCCCAGAATTTATGCGTGAAATTACATTTGAACGAACACTACGATGACAGAAAACATTGCGAGGAAACTTGGAAACACCTGCGAAGCTGTACAATGGTGTGTGTAAATTTCCGAATACCCCGCGTGTGAAAACTGCAGCCTAAGCCCTCTTATTCTAACAGGAGGCCTGTGCCTGGCAGCGTAGCGTAACGTATGCGTATACGACTTTATTACAAAATTGCATTTACGACGTTGTACACATAAGCCTGCGCAAAACTCTCAACTTAATTTGCCAACTTCATTACACCCCTTGACAACTTCCCCGAAGTTGTGGTCAATGATAAATTGCCATCCACGATAGCTACACACCGATAAAGTTCCAAAATAAGGCAAAACTTTACTCTGTATCAACACCGTAAGAACTTTGACACGTGCAATGTTGACTTTGTTTACCTTTTTTAACGCTAATGTAAGCAAATGATTCTCGACTTTTGACACTGTTGTACCTACCTAAGTCGTATTTGTTATTTTTATTTTTTGGTAAAAATTAAACAGTCATACAGTAAAGTCGGTAAGTAATGGTAGCCTGGTAGTTTGACCTACAGGCTCTCCAGCAAAAGGTCATGGGCTCGCACTTCTAAGTGTTTAGGAATTTATGTGTGAAATTACATTTAAAATTAACATGAACATTACGGTGAAGGAAAACATATGTGTGAATTTCCGATCCGCACTGCACGCGTGGGACCTACGACCCGAATCTTCTCATTCTGGGGGGAGACCTGTGCCCTGGAGCGGGACGTATTGACATACGGGCTGGGTTGATGAAAATAAGTCGATGCTATTGAATCAGTTACATTTTAAAATTATAGTGGCACTAAACAAAACATAAGCTAAATAGGTATTAATATACTATTAATGACATATCTTTAGTGCTTAAATGAACTTAAAAAAATAGGCTCAGGCTCGTTTGGTCCGTTTCCTAACATGTCTGCTTCCTAAAGTGGCTTTCTTCCCACATTGACCGTTTCCTATGTTGTCTACTTTTGAAAATGTCTGTTTCCTAAAATGTCTGCTTCTCAAAATAACCTTCCCACATTGTCGCGGCTCAGGCTCGTTCGGTCCGTTTCCTAAAATTGTCTTCTTCCCACAGTGTCAGTTTCCTATGTTGTCTACTTCTCAAAATGTCTGATTCTCAAAATACCCTAAATTTATTTATACTACAACTCTACAATATTTATTTAATAACTACAATACAATCACTTAATAAAGTAACTTTGAAAAAAAAACATGAAAAAGTGAAACAAAATAAGAATTTCCATTGGTTAAACAAAGGTTTCTACAAAATCAGTTTATTTTTGGTGTTTATTGGGACACTGGTGTTTAGAGATTAGGCTATTTTAAATTAATGTTTATGTGACAATATGAGTTTTTGACATCGGGTTGTACTGAGTATAAGGGTAATTTGAGCTTAGGTGCTAATGTACTGGAAGCGATATATGTGTTTTTGTCGATAATATTTTGCTACATCACTTTAAAGCCCCGAAGTATCCCAGGCATGTTTATTTCAAGTACTTCCGGAAACTACTTCTTGAATTCCTTGAATTCGGGGACAAAAAAGAAAACATTTTGAAAGCAGACTTTGTAGGAAACGGGCTTTAGAACACAAATAGTGGGCATTATAGGAAGCATACATCGTAGGAATAGGACATCACTCGGGACGGACATTATAGGAAGCAGGTCAATTTTCGAAACGGACATAATAGGAAACGATCATTCTAGGACAATGACAAGATAGGAAACCATTTGCGGACATTATAGGAAAGAGTCATTTCTTGGAAGAAGACCAGTTTGAGAAGCAGACATGTTAGGAAACGGACCAAACGAGCCTGAGCCAAAAATTAATACCTATTCAGTATTCGGTTAGTCTCCCCTCTTCACAGTTTGTCTTTAGACAAAGGCCTCCCCCAGGGCTTTCCATTTGCTTCTGCCCTTTGCTGAACGTAACTATTCTGCTACTTACTGGAAATCATCTTCTCATCTCTTTAACGCATTTACTGCCAGAAACGGTTATTATATGCGGTTTCGTAACTTTTGCCTTGTGCCGCTGTCATAATTCGGCAGTCATTGGAACGCACATCTGCGTTTATGGCACCTGAAGAAGTCCTGAGTCTGGCTGCCAGCAGCGAACACTTCACTTCCAATTAACAATTTTGTACCTATTTTAACTGTTGTGAATGTTATTTACGCGAGCCTTAATCCAGCTCAAAGTATTTTAATAGAAACGAAATAAAAACGGTTTAATCCTCTGTTGTTGTCGGCGTGAATATTGACGATCCGGTAATTTTCTTTGTTAAATCACTACTGATTGGGTTCCAAGCGACGGGCACTGGAGCAGAGGTAGACCTAAAAGAAGGTGGCGGGACGATTTGGAGCGATTCCAGCCCGACTGGCAACACTTTGCCTAAGCCAGGGACGAGAGGAAGGAGAAAGGGGAGGCCTTTGCCCAGCAGTGGAACACTGTATAGGCTATTCAAAAAAAAAAATTTGTTCGCAAGGTCTAATTTAAGTAACATTTTTGTAAGGATTTTTTCGACAAAATTATAAACCGATTTACAGTCAATTTTGGCACAATTATCCCATATCAATAACAGTCTAAATAAACAAAAATGTATTACTAATTGTCTATGGCATACATGGCATAGGAAAATTTCCCATAGGATTTTCATTCAGTCATTTCCGCAATTTCCGCAAACAATCAATTCCATTTCAATGTAACTTGTTTGAGAGACTATTTCATTCAATTTTATTGTCATTTATTAAAAATAAAATACATAATACTGTTTAACTGTGGTAACTGTTTACGTGATAAATTAATACTACCTTTCGGAAAATATTCAATAAACTATGATTTAAAAAAAGGTAACATAAGTTAAGTTATGTTCAAGACAAACGAGAATTTGTTTTTTACTTGACAAACCCTAATTATTACGGAATTTTATTTATAATTGGCACGAACCGATCTATTTGGCGAGCCTTGGGGGAGGCCTATGTTCAGCAGTGGACGTTTTTCGGCGGAAATCATGATGATGATAATAGATCATCCGCATTTACGTTATATGGGCGTTGTGATGTGTCAAATGTTGGAAGTTAGATCTTACAAACCATAGTATTTCATTATTTTTGCTATGCTATTCATTCAAAATTAAGACAAAGAGCATCTTTCTAGGAACTATATTCCATACCCCACTAGCTTTTTCCAGTAACAGCTAGTATTAGTTTTCTCTTCTTCTTTGTCGGTTCACTCTTGACAGAGTGGTCGTGGTCACGTTGAGGCGTCCATGTCAGTAGAGGCGGAAAAAGCTCTCCGCACGATCACGAACAGCTCTCCGCAGTATTAGTTTTACGTCATTATTATTATTAGCCTTGAAAAGTGTCCCACAAAGGCCTTTCCCCACTTTCTCAATTTATCCCAATTTTGAGCGGTGTCCTTCCAGACCTTAAGGTGCATGTCTAGTTTGTCCCACCAACGCCTCCTGGGCCTACCTCGTCGCCGCCATCCATCGTGTGGTGGTTTGTGACTATTTTATCCCACCGGCTCGGATCCATTTGGCTGACGTGGCCTGCCCAGTCCCACTTCAGCTTATTCAATTTTACATCATTATAATAAAATCAAATTGGGTGTTCTACGTTAGACTCATCATACCTACTCATTTTAAACGCCCGTGTCTAAAGTGAAAACTACTACGGCCGCAAAATCTCTCCAATTTAATGAAATGTTGAGAGTATTATACTGGCTCTCTAAACATTGCGTCCGAAATGCCACGCTCCACCAGGCGTCAAAGGGACCGAATTTAATACCCCCCCATCAGACAGAGTTTCATCGAAATTGGTCTGTAATGCAAATCGTTTACAAACAAAATGGCCGGTTTCCGTTGACAATAAACACGAAAGCACAGTTAATCGTGGCTACTAATAAACTCGTGTGTACACTACGTTCGATGTACATCGATGATAATGTTAGCTTTAGTTTGGATTAACTCGTTGTTGTCAAGCAATGGAAATCGAATGTTGTAATGTACCGTTGTTTGCGTCGTTTGGGCTGATGCCATTGATTGAAAATTTGTGTGTACTACGGCAGCCATGGCATGCAATATCTAACATCGCGTCTATTCAAGCGTTGCCAAATTGTCATCCTAATTATAATCATATATGCGTAATATTTTATCCATTTCGGTTTAACTGAGTGTCATGGCAATGGAACCGATATTCATTTATTGAACGAATTGATATAAAATCTTGAGAACATAATTTGCAGCGCAAGACGTCGTGCTTCTAATAAATATTTTCGTAATTATTTGGCCCGGGTGTACGTTTAATATACCTCACAGCATTACGCCAAACGTTGATTGTCCTAAACGAGAATTCTAATAAAGTATTGGCATGTAACCAAGTACCATCGTTACTTCGTTCGATAAAAAGGTACTTTAGTTCTTCGTCTTTGTTGATCACGTCTAGTTCCATGTAATGATTTGTGACTTCAATCATCATCGATCTGAGTTTAGTTAGTAATTAAACTATTTCTGTTGTAAGTGCTACATTTGAAGCATAGCCAAGTGCCGTCTAGACTTTAGTAAATAGAAGTTAGTGCACGAATACGTTTAATTGTTTTGTACGCCGTGTTGTTTTCGCGACATTGTAATTTTTTAATATTTTACATAAAGACATCAGAAAGGTGAAAAATAGTTTGGACAATAAATAATCAGTTACCAAATTTAAAAATGTGATAAATTTGGCATTCAGTAAAATGATGAGTGCAAATACTGTTTTTAACACGACTGTGACGATAGTAAGTGAAGCCAAAAAGAGATCTAGTATTCGAACTAAGAATTCTGAACAGAGGGATAAAAGGAAAAAGCAAGTGCGGTTTACGGACATCGTTTACCCTGAGAGTATTTCGTTTTGGAGACGTTTTATTATTTTAGTGCGCACGTTCTGGATAAATACTACGGTCACCGTAAAAACTGTTTTCAGTAAGTAAAGAACCATTTTTGAACTGTGGTTATTCCAGTTCTGACCTTCGCATAAGATTCAATTTTTACGCAAGAATAAATTACATTAGCCACGCTCCGAGGCTCAAAGCAAAATTTTCAATGTTATGCTTTAACCTTTTTTTGCTGTTATTTTGGGCACTGCAAGTAATATTAATCTCATTTTTTATCAGAGCAAAATGTTATGGACAAAATATTTCATATCGTAAAGACCTATACTTTCTCAAAGGGTTAAAAACTACAGAAGTTTCCACATTAATCGAAATAGCTCTGGAAGGTTGAAACTAACTGTACAAAATAGGTTATTTTGGGATCAATTTGATAAACAATTTCGGACATCTCCGGCGGAGCTCGTGAATGTTAGCGAACTTTGTCGGACCAACTTTACTCTTTGCGGAATTAATGAAATTTCCGTAGCGGGGCCCGATACCGGCGCAGTTTGCCGTAATTAATAGTTGTCAATCAACCAGTTAAATGTTAAAAAATACGATAGAATTTTGATGGGGAATAATGAGATCATTTTATTTGAAAGTAATGGGGATATAAAATACGAACAATCATGTCATTTCATTATAATACGATATAGAGAATGCGCATACTTTGTCGAATGCGTAATTTCTCCGCGCTTTGTTATGAAAGCATTGTATTTTTGAACATGAGAGCAGAGTAATGATACTTTTAATGCTATTTAAAAGACCCTTTTCAAACTGTAAAACCGTCTTACGACATAAGCGGGTCTTCAAAGGAATCAAACTCTCGTTAAATAAAGTCTCAACTAAAACTTTCGCCGTCTTCAACATTTCAAAGATAATGGTTTTAAATAACATTCAATCTTCTATTACGGTACTTAATTCTAATGTTTGTAGAGAAGGTTCAAGTGACGATCATGAAGTAGCAAGTTCGGAAAGCGGTCAATAAAAAGCAATTGTTGGGGTCACGTTTGACCCGATCCGAACTCGTAAAGTTTGAAACCGTGGCAGACGTTCCAAGATTATTGCCAACGGTATAAGTTTCGCTAACTTTTACTGTGATTATTGTAGTAGATAAAATATTCAATGTTAGATAAAATATTCTGTTAGAGGATTGGAAAATATGGGCTCAAAAAAAGATCTCACAATGTGTGTTATTTAGATGATTTGTTATCTGTCTGACATTGGGTCTTATCTTATTAAATTGCCGTTTCGTCGAAGTGGGTACTTTAAACTGACTGCAGTGATCTTTTCTATCCTTTAGATATGTATTGGACAGGTAGATAAATAATATTGGTAATAGTTTACTAATAAGGCAATACCAATCGTTCGTTTTAGTAAAAAACTCTAACAATTTGAATTGAAAATTTACATATCACATTCTCTTTTACTAGTACTAGTTATACAGGGTTATTTTTAATTCACTGACATCCTCTTAACCCTGAATTCCTATCACTCAAACAAATGTTTTTTGTTTTACGACTTTTTAAAATGAAGTACTTTTTTCCCATACAAATACACAGAGTATCGTAAAAATAAGAGGCAGAATGAACTAAAACAATTACTTTGCTCACCCGCGACCTTAAGGTCGCGGGTGAGCAAAGTAATTGTTTTAGTTCATTAATATGGACCTCCGCAAAGTAACGCCTGATTCAATAAATTATTTAAAAGAGGCAGAATCAAATTTTCAAAACGTTATTACACCAAAAATATTAAGTTATGACAAAAGCCGTAAAACAAAAAACATTTGTTTAAGTGGTAGTAGTTTAGGGTTAAAAGGATGCTAGTGAATTACAAATAACCCTGTATACATAAGAAAATCTTACGATCTCAATCAAGTCAACTTACAAATGAAAGGCTAAGCTTTTTAAAAAAGATGTAGGTAACCCAAAATAATCTTAAATCTTTTCACATTCCATATTTCTAACCAGATTCTCACCTTTTGCACGAATCACTTTAACAAAACACAGCAAAAAATAAAGCTTTCTTTTCCAAAACTGCAACAAATTCAGGGTCATCAATTACTACTTCAACGGCTTATAACGACTATCGCCTTTTTTCTACAGCTTCAAATTAAAAAGGCCAACAGCAAAAACGTGTTAATTTATTATGCCCACTATATATTTTAATTTGTGAAGCGTAATGCTCCATTAAATCATTTTTACGTCGGCTTCGTAAATTTAATTCCATTTTATTTATTATAACTTGCATCTTGTAGCCGTTACTTCGTAAGCGTTTTCGGATTTATACTGCTTGCTCATCGCACTTTGAACATAAAATTTGAATGTAAAGTGTCATTATTATGGAGTGCTACTTTCTGGGTTTATTGTATACTGACATTTTGTTTATTGGGTTGATGATATTTGTGTCCAATAGCACTTACATCAAATAATCGGTAATTTATGTATAACTAAATGTGTACGTTTGCTAAGAATTCTATCCTATCATACCTACTAATATTAATAATGAAAAAGTTTGTGATGATTTTTTGAAATTCGGATGTTTTAATGTTTGTTAGCAAATCACGCAAGAACGGTTAAACGGATGTTGACGAAACTTGGCGTACAGATTGAAAATAATCTAGAATCTAGATTGAGACATGGGATGCTTAATATCCCGGTAATGAGTTCTCATGGGATAATTCTTCAACTTTAAACAAGAATAGAGGGCACTGTGCAAAAACGTTGAAGTTCAAATAGCTTGGTGCGTGCGGCCTTTTAACCAAACTTATTTTAGAATGCTGAAAAATAACGTTGTGTTCGGATTTATCGGTTTAAATTAGTTTTATTTCTGCAATAACGATATAAATATCTCCCGGGTAGCGAGTGTAATCGATCATGTATCTAGTCAAGTGTCCCACCCTTTTTCAATCGATGATAACCTTCCACAACATTTAGCAGTGTTTATATTATCAGGTTGGTATAGGTAGATTATGATCGCATACGTGGTCCCCCCAACGGGAAACCAACGCCGGCTGTTAAATCCGTATTATGCTGAGTTGGAATCATTCTGTAGCAATCTGTTCCTGTTTCGTTTAAGAGTTCCGTACCCAAAGGGTGTCAATGGGACCCTATTAATGAGACTCCGCTGTCTGTCTGTCTGTCCGTCTGTCACAAGGCTCTATCTCTTGAACCGTAATAGCTAGACTCTTGAAATTTTCACCGATTATGTATAGGGTACTAATAAAATAAAGTTAAAAATTAAAGGGGTCGTCAAGCAAGAAACCAGTTTTTTTTCAGTGTTTAACTCAATCTATATATATCTTTTTTTTTTGCTGAACTATTTTTAAAACTTTGCACAGAGGCACGAACCCTTCATGTACGAGTACGAGGTTTTGGTTCTAACGCTTGTAATGTCATGACTAAATATTTTCTTTCGTTCTTCCGGTTTTTGGTATTTAAACTGTTTTTAACCGACTTCAAAAAAAGGAGGAGGTTCTATGTTCGACTGTATGTAATTTTTTATGTATGTTCACCGATTACTAGGCTCGTGCTGAGTCACTGATTTCCAACAGATTAGTAGAAAGGTATTTTCATGCTTTTTGTAGTAGGCTCAATTTTTAATTTACATAGTTTCTCTGTTTTATGAATAATATATGTATTTCCGGACAAATATAGAGCCAACGATTTACAAATAGCTTTGAAAAAGTATTTTATGACCAGTGATATTTGATATAATTTACCATTGCTGCCTACTTTTGTACTACCTAAAACTGCCGCTGGTTAGATGTGAATAAATGAAGTACGCTTTGTTTGAATTTTGTATGCGATAACAATCGCCAAAGTTAATAACTTAATTAAATAAAAGAACAAAGTTTACATTTTCATGAGCCAAATTTTAGTGTCTCCAGCATGAAACAATATAAATTTCGCGAAGTGAACAATTAGTAACTTTATTCCAATGCCTTAAGGCTTCAACGTCTGCATCCGCGGTATTTCCGGACATTTGATCGTGTTTTGTCTTTCAGTCGTAATTAAAAGTTGTATGTCGCAATATATGTATTTCACTGGGATTTATGAATGAAAACCTTTTTGTTAACGTTATAAAGTTGTTTATTCAAGTTTAAGTTATGTGTTTAGATGAAACGACTTGCCAAAATGTTTAATTTGAGTTTCACGCGCCTTCAGACATTTTTCAAGAAATTTTAAGCCTTAAATCTGAATATGTCGTAATTTAAGTAAGTACCTACAAAGAAAAGGAAGGCCAAGTTATTCGTTTTTTTTACCACTAAGCAGTGTAGCTGTAGAAGATTTTATTTAGGTTAGTTAAGGTTAATTTTATAACAATTCTGTAAAGCTGAAAATTTCAAAGAAAATTTCATTATATCAAATAACCCATTATATAGAAGCTGTGCTATGAGCAAAAACCCGGAAAGTATAGAGCAATAGACCATTATGTATTTTGACCATTATTCTTTTCAATCTATGATACGAAACTACTAGGTTTGCATTAGTAAGCATCTTACTAACGTCTTCTGACTCAAATGATCCAATCAATCATCAAGCAATGTATCTATCTCAGCTAATCTTTCATTAACAAGATCATTACACGACGCCAATGATCAATGCAGTCGATAGCGGTACTCCGTTGAAGACAGTTACATTCGTTACCAAAGAAACTAATAGGTACCCAAGTAAAGTCAAAAATATCGTGGAATACTGTTTTGACATATAAATTATTTATGTCAATATTTTTCACATTGCCATCTTGAAACGTCAAGTCATAATTCAAGACTACCCAATACGAGCATTTGATTCATCCATTAATTTATACATCATCTGTCTCGTTCATATCTCTACATTTTCCCTTTCCCACATACATTTGCGTTAATATTATTGATGTAATAGTTGTTTGTATGTTTATAAATGGGTTACTCAGCAGTCAACACTCTAAAATGGCTCCAAAATTTGGCAAACTGATAATCTTTATAACCAGGGTAAAAGCTATACAAAATCCCGTAAAATAGCGATAACCGAATTTTACGCAGACAAAGTTGCAGGCAAAATCAAGTGCTGTCCTAAAAAGACGAAAAAGGATCTAGAAAACAGAAACTCCTTTTTGTTCTTTAAATACTTAATACTTTACTTTGTACTCATCATCATGATCATCAGCCTATGTTCGTCCACTGCTGGACATAGGCCTCTCCCATGGCACGCCACTGAGCACGATCCTCGGCCACTCTCATCCAGCTCTTGCCAGCCGCCTTGCGAAGATCATCGCTCCACCGAGTCTGAGGACACTACTTCTGTCTGAGGTACTTTGTACTAAAACTTTAATTTTAAAATCTTAATAAAACCTAATACCGTATTGTCTAGCACGAGATGGTAGCAATCGCATTTATCGTCTCTTTTTACCCTCATCCTGTACCATTTGACTAAAAGAAACGGTGTAAGCGATTGTGATTATAAAGCACGTTATACAATAAAGGCTATGCAGTACTAACTTCGCATGAATGAGCCACGAAAAAATATCTAGAGCACTAATCAACTTTAGTTAAACAAAACCATGCAAACTAATTATTATATCCCGGTAATTAAACTAATCATGATCGCGTTTCCTCCAGTTTTCAACGCAATTTACTACACGCCGGGGCTCGCAAAACCGCATTAATCTGCCAATTTTATCGTGAAACATTCATCATTGGGATAAAACGATCTAATCTCCAATTGACAAATTTATTATTCGCCGCTGTCACCGAGCGAACGCGGCGGCCGCAACGGGAGTTATTGACATGTGTGATGACCTGCTAATGTGGCATTTGATTGGTATTATCTATGTGTGCGTGTGCTTGCCTCAGGCGCTATTTTACACTGCCTGAAGCTCACATATACATTTCTCTTAGTTTCTAAATCCTTACTAATATTATTGTTATTTATTTTAATAGCTGTCACCCGCGACTCCGTGTTATAATAATTCGTTTGCTTGTAGAAACTATGCAATGTTCCGACATAATAACTATCCTATATCCTTTCCAGGGATTCAAACTGTCTCCATAGCTTTGATCTAAATCGGTTAAGCGATATAAACGTGAAGAGGTAGCAAACGAAGGGAGATACTTTTCCATTTATAATATTACTAGCCGTTGCCCGCGACTCTTTCTACGAAGAATTTGTTTATTATGTACTGTACCGTGCGAATTATGCAATTTTTCGTAATAAAAACTACCTTAAGTCCTTTCCAGGGTCTGAAGCAACAGCTAGTCTTTTTCTTCTGATATATAAAAATCTCGTGTCACGGTGTTTGTTATCGAACTCCTCCGAGTCGGCTAAACCGATTTTTATGAAACTTTTTTCTCTGTATTCGGCGGGTCTGAGAATAGGTCGTAGGCTATTTTTTATACCCCTCCCCTATTTTTCGCGGACTTTGTCGTAGGCAACAGCTGGTATTAGTATAGAAGTATAAATTTTGGATTTATGTAATCTGTTATCGTATCTGCTCAACTCCGCCTCTATGGAGTACATTACACCCTCAGCTTA
Source organism: Archips xylosteana (assembly GCA_947563465.1). Classification (NCBI taxonomy): domain Eukaryota; kingdom Metazoa; phylum Arthropoda; class Insecta; order Lepidoptera; family Tortricidae; genus Archips; species Archips xylosteana. The sequence continues at coordinate 16,288,635 of OX387356.1, forward strand.
TAAAGTCTAGCTCATGTTACTGCTTTCCAAATTCCAAACCAGAACCAAGGTTAGTCCCTATTCCGTATACAATGTGGCTTTACGTTTTATGGCCCATTTACATGTTAAATGTTTTGTCCTTAAAACATTGAGCCGTTAGTTTGGGAGTCTCAAATTGAATTAAATTAACACACATTTGCATGAATCGCTGCTGGTGTAGTGTAATAGCAAATATTAAAATGTTCGCCGTGTTCTCGATATTGAACTATGCTAAATTATTTAAATTAGTACCTACTAACAGTATTGGTGCTGAAATGATTGAAATCATAGAATGTCCTGCTATTATTATAAATGAGAATGTTTGTGAAGATGTTCAGATGTGTGTTAGTCAATCACATTATAACGGCTGAACGGATTTGGATTACACTTGGCATACAAATTGACGAAAACCTAGATTGACACATAGAATTTATTTATTTATTTATTTATTTGAAAATATTATGGTTACATGACCTTACAGAACATCCAATGCGCCATGAAACCTAAACTTAAAGAAAACAATTAGCTTAATAAAACAATGAAATTATTACTTACATAAAGAAAAAAATAAACAAAATAAAAAATAACAATGAATCATGAAATAATTAAAATAAAGTGCAATTAAGATTATAAATAAAATAAAATTAAACCCTCACAGATGTAGGCCTGGCATCCATCATCTCACAGAATCTCAGGCACTCACTTCTCACAGCAGTCCATCGCCACGCAAACAGGTCGCACTCTGGTGCTGATGCCAAGAGCGCATTCAACTGCGCAAGAGCACGAACCAGCGGAGAGTTCAGGCGTGACACGGTGCGGCTCGCGGGCAATGCCAACAGATCACGTCGCCGCGGTCTGAGGGCAATCCTAGGGACATCCGGTACACGGAATCGCACAAGTCGACTCACCAGTTCCGGACAATCCGATTCACCATATACTTACGCGATCATGCGTTCCCCTGGGATAACATATTTAATTAAATAAGTTTGTTAAAAATTTCATTGTTTTGACTGTACTTTTTATTGACTGTACTTGCATTGTCATCCAACCTACATAAGTATACCAAATTTCAAGTGAATCCGACCACTGGAAGTGGGTCAAATTCGACTTCCAAGATTTGAGCCGTACCGTACCATACATACTTACATACATTGCAAGTTAATAAAAAGCTTTTAAAAAGACATAGATGGCGTTGTCAAAGAATGTAGGTACCTGGGCTATCAAGACTGCGCGTTAGCATCATCTGCAATCAATAGATGGCGTTGTGCTTTAAAAGTGTTGGCGTATTTTTTTTCAGGCCAAACTCTAAATGTTTCTCGTGTTAAAACTAGTAGCATCATAAATATGCAATCGAACTCGTTCACTTCGCATTGTACCGCAATTTGCACAATTTTTCTTGCAGGTATAAACTTGGTTTAAGTTGTGAAATCGACGCTTTATCAAAAACGCACTGAAATATTGAAAAGTTTCTAAATTCTCGGAAACATTGCAGAATTTCGCACATTTTTTCTGCAAGATTTTCTATGCACCCAAATAAAACTTTTATCATTACTAAGGGGACCATACAAGCGAGGCGATATCGCGGCGTGCACGTCGCGGGCTGTACCCTAAATTCCTATGTCTGTTCAAAAGTAATTGAGCCAATCCCAAGCAAGACTGTGCCTAACGTCAAACGTACCTAACGATACGCCATCTAGCGATATTCCACTTGTCAGTTAACCCTCATTTTGCTGATTACATTTGTTTGTAATAACTAATGGAACAAAAGCGGCTTGTTAATGAACCTGTCTGGAAATAGTATCAGAAGTGTTTACCTCTCGCGCGAACGCTCATCGCGAACACCTTATCCGTCATCGTCAGGTGATCCGCCGACCAGTGGAGTCGACTTATTAATAACTTTTGTTTTTTTTTAAGGGGTTACATACAAGTTACCACACAAATTACGTCACACCCAATTTGATGATTTTTGCAAATTAATTACTTTGAATATTATAACTATTTGTTGTTTAGTTTTTGAGTTACGAATGCCTGATAGTGATATAATTTAAGCCAAAAAACAGATTTCAGCAAGAAAAAGCGCTAACTCATAATAGTTGTCACATCTTTGTCATAGGCAACCTGAAGAGCATCCAAAAAAAAATTACCGCAAGCTTTTTTGCTGATTATATTGCCATTATTATCCAACCTTCATGTAGGTATCTTATAACCGAATAAATTTTCTCTGTAACTTTAAAATCATCCCATCCATGAGAAATATGACCAGTTTAAATAAAGATAGGTGGAAATAGCAGGCTCAATCGGAGACACTTCGCTCGCGTCAATTGTCGAGTGAAGTTAAATAAAAGCTTGTAACAACTGGCAACCCAGTCAAATTCATATTTTAAGTTTGAAGCACTTAGTATATTCAAACGAAAATATTTCTTTAGTACCCCTAAGGTTCAATGTCATTTGTCGTCTTAGGGCCTCTTGGACACTCTTATGTTAAAAAATAATCGTTAGTTCTGGGATAAAGGTGACAGTTCCATACATTTTGACACTACTAAACCCTAGGTTAGCAGTTAGCTCGGAGTTATACAATGTGTCCCTACCCTCTGGACATAGACGAATAGGGCGTGTTGATTAGGGTATTTCTAAGCTATGTACAAAGTCTCACACCAAACGCTACTGTATTAACAGAGAAATCACTGATTTAAGATTTAATACTTTGGAACAACCTGTATGTAGATAAATGGTAGTTAAAGAGTATTTCAACTTGTTCAACTCTTGTTCCTCTGGACAGCAAAACTCATTGCGAACAACTGATACAGTATGTCCCTACTTATTTGTTTATTTAACGACCGCTTTAGCCTAGTTGGTAGTGACCCTGCCTACGAAGCAAGAGGTCCTGGGTTCAAATCCCGGTAAGGGCATTTATTTGTGTGATGAGCACGAATATTTGTTCCTGAGTTATGGATGTTTTCTATGTATTTAAGTATTTATTTATCTATATAAGTATGTTTATCGTCGTCTAGTACCCATAGTACAAGCTTTGCTTAGTTTGGGACTAGGTCGATTTGTGTAATATTGTCCCCTAATATTTATTTATTTATTTGTTTATGGGTATTAAATTTTTTTTTAGTTTTTTTTTATCTAATCTAATAATTTTACAAAAGTAGGACATTCCTGAGAAGGAACTCTACTCAGGTTTTCGATCTGTGTCCAGAGAGTAGAGACACGTTGTGTAATTAACTCTGGTCCGCACAAGCCCGCCTAGCATTAAAAAGTATTGTCACTTACAAGGCTTCTTATTTCTTTCTGTTCTAGGAACTGGACTATACATTACGTAGATTAAGCACAACTGAAATAGGCGTAGGTATAGGCGGTTTGACCTATGGACTCTCAAGCAGAGGTTCGTGGGTTCAAATCTCGGCTCGCAACTCTGAGTTTTTCGGAATTTATGTACATTTGAAATTTATTATGAGCTTTACGGTGAAGGAAAACATCGTGAGGAAAGTCAAACATGCATACACCTGCGAAGAAATTCAATAGTGTGTGTGAAGTTCCCAATCAGCAGTGGGCCTGCGTGGAAACTACGGTCCAAGCGCTCTCATTCTGAGAGGAGGCCTGTGCCCTGCAGTGGGACGTATATAGGCTGGGATGAAACAGGCGTGAGGGTCTCAGAGCATCGAACAAAATGCGGTCATTTTACATTCAGCGTTGATGTAGGCTTGCGGCCTCATGAATTAATTTCAAATAAACCGGGTCCCCATAGGCTCGTGATCGGAAAATGTATGTTGGTTCTTGATTTATTATAGTCAGTGGCCTTTTTGTTAACCTAGTATCTACACAAGAAAGAAAATAAATAAATAAATAAATAAATATTAGGGGACAATCTTACACAAATCGACCTAGTCCCAAACTAAGCAAAGCTTGTACTATGGGTACTAGACGACGATAAACATACTTATATAAACAAATAAATACTTAAATACATAGAAAACATCCATAACTCAGGAACAAATATTCGTGCTCATCACACAAATAAATGCCCTTACCGGGATTTGAACCCAGGACCTCTTGCTTCGTTGGCAGGGTCACTACCAACTAGGCTAAAGCGGTCGTCGGCAAAAGTTTTCAGTTATTTTATTAGCTCCTCCGCGAAGCAGTGAGCTTAATTCATGCATCTAAATCCATGCAAAAATCCTTTTTTAACCCGTGGCACAAAAAGAGGGTTGTTATAAGTTTGACCGCTATATTGTGTGCGTATGTCTGTCTGTCTGTATTTTTGTATCTGTCTGTGGCATCATAGCTCTTAAACGGGTGAACCGATTTGAATGCGACTTTTTTATTTAAAAGCAAGCAGGTTTCTTGGCGATGGTTTTTTTTTTATGTTAGAAAGGCCAGACAAACGAACTGATGTTAAATGATCACCACTGTCCATAGACACCCGCAGCGTTTTACGCGATGCGAGTGCGTTGTCGGCCCTAAAGGAGAGAAAATAGCCGTAAATAATAGCCGTTTAAAAGTTATCAGTTCACTTTTTTTTAAGCAACGTTATTAAAAAAAAGTGAAAAATCCGCAGCTAAAAAAAGAACTGATAACTTTTAAACGGCTGAACCAATTTTGATGAAACATCTAAGAACCATCGCCAAGAAACCTGCTTGCTATTAAATAAAAAAACCGCATTCAAATCGGTTCACCCGTTTATGAGCTATGATGCCACAGACAGACACAAAAAGACAGACAGACAGACAGACATACGCACTCAATATAGCGGTCAAACTTATAACAACTCTCTTTTTGTGCCACGGGTTAAAAAAGGATTTTTGCATGGATTTAGATGCATGAATTAAGCTCACTGCTTCGCGGAGGAGCAAAATAAGTAGGTATTCAATTATAATATTTAACGACCGCTTTAGCCTAGTTGGTAGTGACCCTGCCTACGAATCAAGAGGTCCTGGGTTCGAATCCCGGTAAGGGCATTTATTTGTGTGATGAGCACGAATATTTGTTCGTAAGTTATGGATGTTTTCTATGTATTTAAGTATTTATTTATCTATATAAGTAAGTTTATCGTCGTCTAGTACCCATAGTACAAGCTTTGTTTAGTTAGGGACAAGGTCGATTTGTGTAAGATTGTCCCCTAATATTTATTTATTTATTTATATTATAATTTAAATAATTATATAATTTTAGCCAAATTCATAATTCATAGTAAAAGCTGTCAAGGCAGCTCCATGCTCGCTACTGTTCCTTATGATGTGTGAATAAGTTATAGTAATAACTGATTTCCACACCGGAACGTTAGCATGCAGTTTACTCGCAGTGTATTCTCGGCTTCCAGAACAAATAGTACTAACGTGTATAACATCTAAATGTCGGTGAACATTGATATGGAGAACTTTTCGGCGAAGAATAACTTGAGACGTCGGACGCTGAACACGATCAGATCGGCTGTGACGGCGCTTAAACAAATTGCTAGTGAGTGTTCGTCAATACTTTCTTGCCATTGATTTAAATAATACTGAAGGGATGAGATATTTTAGGTTCTCATCACAGTGCTGCACAGCACACCGAAGCTACCGAACAACGCCCAGCCGATTGTGTCTTTGTCAACCTTGACATTGACAGAATCATCGATAATATCGATGGAGCTATATTTAAAAAAAATATCGATGAAAAAATGAGAGGTGTGAAAACCAGCGCTGCAGCTGACCGTAGCAACACGCTGAGGCCGTTTTTGAGACTTTAGGCAATTTTTCTTTTTTTTTTCTTTTCTTTTTTTGTTGTCCTACTATTTTAAATATTATTGTATTATTTATGACGACCGGATGGCCTAGTGGTTAGATAACCTGACTATGAAGCTTTAGGTCCCGGGTTCGATTCCCAGTCGGGGCAGATATTCGTGTGAAAAACACGAGTGTTCGTGCTCGAGTCTTAGATGTTTAATATCTATTTAAGTATGTTTATCCGTTGTCTTGTACCCATAACACAAGCTCTGCTCACTTTAGGGCTAAGGGTCAATTGGTGTGTGTGTCCCATGATGCGTCTGTATTCATGCATGCATGTGTCTTCTTATGTGCCGAATTCTGGCAAATAAGTTCATACTTATCGCAGTTAGATAAATGTCACGCACAGTTAGGCCATTGAAGCAAAAGAAGCAAAAGATTATTAAGCCGTAGAGGGTAGAAAAGCCGGTAAAAATTCTCACAGAAGGTATTCCATCTTAACTCTAGCTATGCATCTTTCTATTGCGGGTCATTGCCTAGTTTTGCGGGTTCTTACGATCTGGTGACCCACTTACTTTTTTGCCTTCCTACGTTATATAAAATAAAGTTTAATTTGCCTCTACATTTACATCTATCCTAGTCTCAAATTGCTTTCCTTTTTTATTCGATTGATCTCTATTCGGCAGGCTATGACTTTTTGTCTTTGTCTCGCTGCCACCATTCCCATTTGCAATTCTTATTTATCCAATCCATTTTATTATTATTTTTCTAGAAAACGGGCGCGGTACGTTAGATTGTTACGTTTGAGGTATTTCTTGAAAACGTTTGAACTATACTAACCATTAATAGGGCTGAACCTTTGACTTTATCATTAGTCATTACATTCTTTTTTTAATGCACGGTTTATGAAAACATACTCACTTTGCATCTAAAATACTAGTTGATCTTCAATGTAGCTCTTAGAATGATTGGCACCACCAATAAACATTCATTCACTCCTGTATCGGCGATATTATTTTATAATACACTTCTCTTACCACCACGGCTGTGTCAATTTTACTCTATCCAAGTTATTACCTGCCTCCTTTAAACTAATGTTAAATAAACAATTCACCTGCACACATCGTAGAAAGTTCTTTCGGTAAGCGTCACAATGATTTTTCTTGTCAGTCATTGCGATATTTCTAAGAAATTTTCTACAAAATGGTTCCCCAGTTGATTCCATAGTTATACCCGTTACAAGTCCGTTACTATCTTTTCAAACAGTTCGTTACCGAGATTTACAGATTACTTTTTCACTGAAACAACCGCCGTCCCAACCCCTAAGTCATTCACTTTAAATCCAATAATTTGCAACCATTGAGCTGGAGTCCTCACAACACTGCCACAATTCGTCGAGTATTTGCAAGACGTCAGCGACGTAATGAAGGTGTCAACCAAGCTTTAGCCATTGTGTCTTGGAGACTTTGGAAGAGCCCTGTTGTCAAACTCAGTGATCATTTGTTACTTAACTTCAGTTGGAGTGCCTCTAAATTTGCGGTTGGGTAAAGCCTTCTTGTGGGCTGTTTTTGAACTCAATTTGGTGATTTTAAGATCTTTTGGAGAGTACAATAGGTACTATGAATACGAAGTACTATTTGAAACATGACTCACGAATTATAAATGTTGTGGTTCAGAGTAGAAATATTGTTACCAGTACAATAATTAAATTTCAAAGTAGGTATTAAGTCATCATTGAGAATTTAAATAAGTCTGTCAACTTGAACATACTTTTTTGTCGAGGACTCATTGCTGTCAATGTATATTGACACTTTAGGACGCAACGACAAACGATACATAAAATATTTAATACGGCAATCCATTTTAATCACTTTAGGACTTTATTAACGCCATAAAAGTACAAAGTAGAGCGAAACACATAATCCTCTAATGTCCTTATAAACAACAAAGTCTATGGATTGTGTGGAAGCGTCCCAGTAGACACTTAGCGGTTTGATCGTTAAACCACTTTGTGCCTGTCGTTGTTTGTTGCGCTCTTGAAACCCGAATCAAACAAGAACACGTCAAATCTTGAAGTTAATTAATGAACCTGAACAAAACTCCTTTGTGTCTCTCGCGAACCATTGAATCTGTATTCCAACGGAGCCCGCGCTTTTAGATGAATCCACGAAAACAGAACGCGGCACAGATTAACAATTACACAATGGCACTCGAAATTTCAACTGTAATGTAGATTTGGAAATTTGTAACGGTCCGTTCCGGTCACAAAACGAAATTCACTGCACTACGTTCGCAAATAAACAATGTTATCAGCGTCCAATAATAGAAACACTCGGAACCTAGGCTCGTTTTCTCATTGTTTATTGCGTTTCGAAACCCGACAAAGGCGCCATTCAGTGCCTCTGCCTTACAGGACAGTGACGTTTACATTTATATAACAAATTTCAATTTTAATTAGACTTCTCCCTTTGTTGTTCAGCGGGAAATCCTAACGCGAAGTTGGAACAATGAGCACCGTTATACCTACGTCAAAGACAAACAAAGCGTTGAATCGAGGATTTTGTTTTAGCGTGTGTGAATCAAGTTTGTAACAATCACAAGTCGGTAAACCTAGATGGCGGCGAGCCGCGGCAAACTTCGCTGGGCAAATAAACGACGCCCGACCTACCTCTCGAGGCTCCTTGTAATGCAATTGCTGTAACTGCCAACACAAGTTCACGTAGAGAATTATAAACACGAAGCTAAAGTACAAATCAAATTAACATACGCTTGAGATTTTCACTTTTTTTTCTTTAAAATGTGTTAACACACTTTGGAATTTAAAAAAATGCGTGTAGTTTGCAAAGTCATAAATTTGTGATTAGACTTTATTTATTTATTTATTTATTTATTTATTTATTATGAAACAAACAGTCATATACAAATATTCATTACAGGTTAACTTAGTAATATGTAGACCTATAGTTTCCAAAAAATATCTAAGTTAATACACAACGAATTGTGGAATAAGTTACAACCTAATAGAGTACCTAATAATACACATAATACTTCTGTTGAATTTAGTTACTAACATTTGCCGTTACAAAATATTTCTACTTACTAAATGCACTTTTTATTGAGTTTGATGTACAGTTAAATATATCTATATCAATCAATTTAATATTTTTATTATAAAGTGCACAGACGCGCTTCACAAACATATTCTTTGCATAGCATGTATTACTCATTGGAACAGAAAATAGATGCTTGTCACGACATTGTCGTTGTCTCATACGTGGTATTTTGAACTGAATATCTTGAAGTAATAATAGAACAGAGTCAATACAGTCTCTCCGACACTCAAGGGATTGTAATTTATGGCGATTTAGAGATTCTGCATAATCTTTATATTCCTTACCACTTTTAAAATCAAGGTATTTTAAAAAAATTTTTTGAAGTTTTTCGATCCTATTTATATGCACATGATAATAAGGTTTCCATACGGAGCATGCAAACTCAAGCCGACTACGTACATAACTATTATATAGTATTTTGAGCGTCAACGGGTTTCTAGAGCTCGTTGCTGGCATAAAAAGTTTGTAAAAAAGGCATTTGGGAAACTCTGCGTATTTTTCATCGTACTTCATCCCAGGATTAAGTCAAGGTTAAACAAAAAAGACTTCAAAAATCGGTCTTTAAAAACATGTTTGGAATTAGTCATAGTCCAATCGATTACTTCGATAATATCCTGTCCGTTGAATGTCACGATCACGATTTATTGCCTCCTTAATAATGACCAGCAGGTACCTCTCATATTCCCAACCTTTAATTCCTTGCCTCGTAAATACTTTTGCCCGAGTTTTCCCATTTCCTGGCAATACATTCTCGGGCTCGGCCTTCCTTTATATGCGGGGAAACGTTTTCTAACCGCGTTCTTTTCACCTGCATGGTCAGACGATATATTATCGTATGGACTTATATTTAAAGTCTATTGTGGAAATAAACTTCGGAACCCGGTGATCGCTGTGAATGTACTTTTAGTACGGATGGAAGACTATAGAATCGATATTACAGTGTATAGTGCACTCAATTTTATCTTTATAAACAATCCTTTAGCAGCGGCACCCCTCGCGTGGACCATTAAAAATTTTACTTACTTAAATCTTATGGGATTTACCAAAGTTACATCATGGTCTTCATTTCAATTGTAGGTACTTGAATGAAAAACACATATGCAATATTTCATGTCTTCAGACTTAGCATTTGAAATATCAAGATATTGCGTATATCCTGATCTCTTAAGAACACCAAAATAAAAAGTAGTCTACGTCTTATTGTACCGTGATATTTATTTATTTTTGATCTCAATTTTGAAATTATTTGCGGTGGAGTCAAAATTTGAGAAAATATCAAAATCAATGCAAAGGAATCCTTTATTTGTTATGTTTTTTCTATTACCAGCGCTTTCGGAAAGCCAATCATTGCCAAGAAGAAAGCGTAGCATGAAACTTATACTATGTACAATACTTTTAAATACAAGCAAGACAAAGTTAATTAAAAATATGTAAAAAAACAAAAATTACATGGGTAATGAATCAGAGCAAGTAGGTACATTTGATGCCGATGTCGTTACGCCGCGTACAGGATGATTGCAATTTGAGTAGTTAAGATAATCAATCATTAATCATCAATCATTAAAAATTAACCAAATGCGATTGCAAAACAAAAGTATTTTTATGAATATTGCATTACGTATGAACACAAGATGACTTTGGTTTTTCTGCGTAGGAATTAATGCAAGAAGGATGGCGTAGTTCAAGTTAGAGAGGAATTCTATTTTCTTAGTAATTATTGAATACCATTTAATAAGTATAAAATCAAAACAAATAGTTTAATTTACGTTTCACGTATCAAGTATGGTATTATTATTCCACTTGTGCATCGATTACTTTTGAAGTCATTTGTACATAATTAAAATGATTGACGACTAATGATTAATAATTACAATAAAACTATTTGGGATTATCATATATGCAGCGTGACGTCAAATTGATATCATCGGCATGAAAAGTACGGGCCCTGGTAATGAAAAATATTTGATCATTATTATATCTAGTTTATTACAGGAAAATATGGTGGCCTTTAGTTAAACACTTAGTTCAAAACATCTTAACAGCTCTCAACTCTCTACCGATCATGACAAAAATATCTACTATCAGGCATTCGAACGAATAAATATAAATTGAAATTGCAGTTTGTCCTTGTCTGGCACCAACACTCGTTTTCCGTAGATCAATCGCTCAGGAAATAGCAGCTTCACATCGTAAAGCGATCTTTTTGTCGTGCTCTTTTAATGATCCCTTGTCACTTAACAATCTGTCAATAGCATGCGCACCGGACAAGAATTACCTTAGCTTCATAAGAAAGCTCAAAGTTGCTCAAAAAGCCACGGAGTGAGGTATGCTCGGTGTTTCTCACGATGTTTTTCTTAACCGTAAAGCTCATAGTAAATCTACTCTTAAATAAATAAATAAATAAATAAATATCACGGGACAATTCACACCAATTGACCTAGTCCCAAAGTAAGCTTAGCAAAGCTTGTGTTATGGGTACTAGGCAACGGATAAACATACTTATATAGATAGATACATACTTAAATACATATTAAACACCCAAGACCCGAGAACAAACATTCGTATTTTTCATACAAATATCTGCCCCGACACGGGAATCGAACCCGGGACCTCAAGCTTCATAGTCAGGGTCTCTAACCACTAGGCCATCTGGTCGTCTTATATTCTCTAATATATAAAAATTTCGTGTCAACAACAATTGACAACCTTTCATTTTTTTAAAATCTGAAAATAACTGCAGGAATCGAAAGAGTTTCGCCTCCTGAACACGGGAAAATATTTATTATAATTTATTTCTCCATATTTAAAAAATACAACAAATTTAAAAACATATATGTACTTACAAATAGTGCCACAGAATATGTATGTTTCCTTTACTCTTTTCACTAGAAAAAAGAGCTGTCATAATTTTAAATTTGATAACAACCAAATAACAACCTTAACGTCAAATTTACGTCATCACTTTTTTTTAATAGAGACTAGACAAAAGTAATGGATCTATTCTATCGTTACGCTCTTTTAGAATAAGCACATCTTTAAAAAATTGTAACAAATTAATTAATAATCCTAGTGTAATTTTAAAACTATCAGCGTCTTTCTCTTTCCAAACAGAATACAGCGAACGAATCAAATCATAGTCTTAGAAATATGAAATGTTGTCAATTTAATTGCCAATCAGATTTGCCAATTGAGTTGGCTACAATCTGATCGTCTGTCCACACGTATAAAAGAAGATAGCCACTTTTAGTTTTATTTTTTCGCAATCGAGCGCAGGCCAACCAATAACCTTGAATCAAAGGATTTTATTCCAACTGTAAAATTGTATTGTGTATAAATAAATAGTTTAGGCCACCGGTCTTCAAACTTTTTTGGCGACTGAACCCTATTAGAAAGCTAAATATTTGCCGGGACCCTAAAATGTACTTTTTTTATAGCCAGCGTTTTTGCGAAGATCCCGCAGGAGCTTAGAGAACCCCGGGACTCCGCGAAACTCACTTTGAGAATAGCTGATTTAGGCCATGCATTTGTCTAATTACGATAGTTCGTTACCTTCTTTGCTCTGAAACCTAGGTTGGTATCCCAAAATTAATCCGGTTCATTTCATCTTCAGGTGATCCTTGTAAATGTTTTTCAGTATTTTTTTAATCGTGGTTGTGTTTTTTTTTCTTTAAATTCAACACGTTGCTCTGTACATTAACAGAAACTACCTGGTATATTGATTTTTGTTAAAATCGAAAATAAAAACGATTAGGTATTGATACAATACCAATGTTTACGATTATGACATTGATGTCACATAAAAAAAGAAAAAGTATGTAATGTCGAACGAACTCGTCTCAATAATCTCCTTGTAGCGAATAGCTATGAATGGAAAACTCTTCACTGACGAAATTTGAAAGATAAATAATAAAAGTATGTAATGAAGGACTTTTTACACTGGTTCAGCCATTAATAGTACATTATTGTCGTGGCCTGGAAGTAGGCAATTGCTGGCTGAGTATGAGTATTAAACGGACGAGCTTGCGAGTCCGTTTAACTAATACGAAGCCAGCAATTGCTATTCCGGCCGAGACTAATATAAAGCTTTTCTCAAAAATGGTGAAGGAAAAAAATAGAATAAACTTTTTTTACCTTAAATAGGTACAAATAATTGCAAATCACTTAAAATTAAATGTCATTAAACACTTTCCCGCCTTTTTTTCATTAAAAAAAAACTGCAGGTGTATTTTTCTACCGAAAACACTACAAGCTGTTTCAAACACAATAAAAAAGTCTGGAGTTCCAACAAAACAACTGATACCGGTCATTTGAGATGGCTGTAAACGAATAGTGCCAACTTATTACCATGGCCGTTTTAACTTTTTAAAAAGTTTGAGACTCGACAATAATGGAATTTGTATGCGACATTGTTGTCGAGTTTATCGAGCCTGCAATGTTTTTAACTTTTTAATTTTTTTAGTGACCATAAACTATGCAAAGAATAATGACAACTTTTACGGATATTTTTGAGAAAATTTAATTATTGACTATCTCAAAAATAGTAAGAGTTAAGACAATAGTTTCTTCGAGAAATTAACTCTATTTGACCTGAATAATCTTCCCTTAAAGTTAACGGAAATAAAAAAACACGGTGTATAGATCAGTCGATGTTCAAAGCGTTTACAGGGTGAACAGACAAACTATCCTTACGACGTGTCGCAATATTCCGAATTAATTTTGAGACATCTTGTATAATCATTTTAATGTGCACCCTAATTTTAGGCTGATCCTGAAAACTGGGGCCAGTCTCATTTTATTGCTAATATGTGGCTATTATCATGTGGCATAAAACACGACGAAAACCAAATCGCTGCTCATTTGTTTACGCGTCGCGTTTCAACGTGTTTTAAAAACGTAAATGCTTTGAAAAATTCAGTTAATTACTTGCAATTTGTGTAAGGGCAGAAACAAGGTTTCCATTTAGACCATTGAATTTAAAATTCGTTTGTTTTTGTTAATGGGAATAAGCGTCTTTTATTTGGCTCATACCACAGACTTAGAATATAATAGCAGACTTGACATAACTACGTGTGTGTGCGTACATTATTTCCTATTCCCTCGCGCTACAATGATCAGGAATATTGTCATCCCGTTTTCTCATGTGTCGCAACACTGTCCAAGAAACCTTAAAAAAATGAAACATGTTATGTTTTGAACGTCAGTCATTTAAATAAGCTGCCGAAGCTGCAAGCGAATTTTTTGGTAAACTGAGATTTTTTAATGTTTTTTTTTTTTTTAAGAAAATTGTCTCGGGTATCATTGCGATGATTGACATATATCGCATATATTTTCTCATTTAGATTTAAAGATGGTGAAATGTAGTGCCTACCTTTGTGAAAGTATTACATATGGAAATATACCAGGATTAACCTTTCACCGGTAAGTGTTTAAACAAGTTAGCTATGAAGTATCTTTTTGTATTTATTTTTTCAACTTCATTTTTTATTACTTTTACGGTCACCCGTGAAATCATATATTTCATACTAAATACAAACTGAAATATAGATGCACAGAAAAACCCCAGAAAAAAGACCAATGCTGGGAATCGAACCCAGGTCCTCAGCATTCCGTGCTGCGTGCTAAACCCCTACACCACCACTGGTCTAGAGATTAGACACGAATTTTTCCTATACATCATACATTTCAGTCTGCTAAATCATCAACACACATACACATAGATGTGCGCTTGTCACTGCATAAGGTGATGATTTAGCAGACTGAAATGTATGATGTATAGGAAAAATTCGTGACTAATCTCTAGACCAGTGGTGGTGTAGGGGTTTAGCACGCAGCACGGAATACTGAGGACCTGGGTTCGATTCCCAGCATTGGTCTTTTTTCTGGGGTTTTTCTGTGCATCTATATTTCAGTTTGTATTTAGTATGAAAGGTAAGTGTTTGTGTGATAGAGATGTGTGCGTTTTTGCCATTATTTGAACTCGTTATGTCAAGTCTGCTATTATATTCTAAGTCTGTGGCTCATACACATTTTTTGTTCGCGTCTCTCCTGTGGACATGTCAAAAGTTAAGGGTCTATAGCCAATATTTTTTGGTCAAGTCTACATCAGCATGTGGGGTGCCTGCCTCCCATTCAGCCCATTTAAAACAATCTTAAGTTTGCGGACTCTTGAGTCGCTAATAGAATCAACATTTATTTCTTACGCTGTGTATGACCCAATTCGTTGTTATTTGTTATTTATTTTTACTTTGTTGGACGTGAAAATAAATAAAAATCTAATCAAAACCAAATAAATGGGAAAATGGAAGCAAATTCAATATTACCTATGAATACTTGTGTCGAAAGTTGTCTTTGAAAACGAAAATTGGCGCAATTGATCTTCCTCTGATTTATTATTTTATCACTGTTTATATTCACAAGAACAGCCGAAAAGTGTTTAAACTATAAGATTGGACTGATAGGTCAGAGGTCGTCAATGTAATAATAACTCCTTGTTTTGTAGCACTTTTTAATCTAACACTTTTTCAATCCAAAAGCCGTTTGACAGCATCCGAAACCCATTTGTGTAGATCCAAACCAATTAAAATCAGCAGACACCTAGGGCGTATTTTTCTTTTTAGATCCGCTTGGGCGTTTCAGCGACGGGCTGTAGACGTCAGGAATTTTAAGCTATTTTCGGCTTGACCGGACGGATCCTTTAAGTACCCAGTGACGCGTTATCGGCCGCTGAATAGTGCCTCTTGATTTATCCTTATAATATTCCTGGCCATAGATAAGACGCACCCTGTTTTATTGCCAAAACGAAATGTCAAGAAAACGTGTTCGATTTATAAATTACGCATGGTCAGTTTGTTCTTCAAAACTTTTCATGCCGCACTGGCTGGAATAAAAGAGCCAGCTATTTTTATTTGTAGAAACAGAAACTTTTTTTTTAACTGCTTGATTCTCAGACAGACACGTCAAATTAATGGCCAGTGTTATCTCTATTGACGGTTCCAGTGTCGAAATGAGCGATCCAAAGTATATGTTCGAATTTTCTTCCATAATTTACTCTGAACGAAAATACGAATGGTAACCTTCGTACTCGATCATTAAGACTTGTTTTGCTTGCGTAATGTGCCGTGCGTAAGGATTAACCTTTATAGCGTGTTGCGTTGTAACAAATCAAAGTTACCTTTACGCGAGACATCGTAAGGAAGCGAGCGAAAGCGCTTCCATTAATTTCCATCCGCTTTGCCTAAATCTCAGCGAATGAAGGTTTATCTACACCATGCTAAGTCGTAGGACGTTAGATATGAAAGGACGTAAGATATTTGTACTCTTGTAGCACATAGGTATTTACGGTTGGATGGTTTGGTACGCATTTATTGTTTTAGATCGCAGTCGTAAGCTTGGCGTAGGCAATTGATACAGATTGCGTGTGATACCATCTTGCTTGAGTAAACGTTGATATGTAAGTCTCTTTATAGGCTGTTTGACGCCATTTTGAAGATATGTTCAATTTTAGTTCGCATTGAAATCTCTTCGCAATATTTCAAATTGTCTGCAGATTTTATTTAGTCAATTACTTATTCGATTCCTCGAATTTCAATTCCTAGTGTCAAAATAAATCACGAATAGCAAGTAAAAAAAAACTACAAATTCTAATTACGTTTTTACTGCTCTATTGGAGAATAGAAACCGACTATGTGCGAGTCGAGCTCACGCACAAAGAGTTTCGTGCCGAACACTAGCCCAGTTTTTATTGTTTGCTGTTTTAGTTGAAATTCGCTTTCCATCAGGCGTGGTTGTGGTTAAACGCAAGCTTCTATTGTACAAAAAAACCGCCCAAGTGCAAGTCGGGACTCTCGCACGGTCCAGAATTCCGTACTAATTTGTAGATATCTCAAAATATACGCCGTATTCAGCCGTATCTATTATAATGTTAGCAGAGCCCTACTTTTAACGCAGTGTGGGATCATTTTCTATTGGTATTTTGGGGCTCCTTACAAAATTATAAATATATAGCTTTCAGATTTTTCCCTATATTTGTAGTATTACTTCCAAAATTTCATAGCTTTAAGTTAACGGACCCCCCTACACGACGTCCCTATAAAATTTGATTCCCTTGAAAGCGTCGAAATATACGTTTTTTGCGGCATAAACGGCCGTACCTTTTTTCACGTTAACTTAAAAGATTTTTCACAGCTTCAAGGGACTGTAGACCTGAGTATATGGTTTTAATTTCAACTTGACACCTCCACGCGTTCCTGAGATGAAGAGTCTTGACAGACAGACGGACGAACGGACAGCAAAGTGATCCTATAAGGGTCCGTATTTTCCTTTAGAATAATTTAAAAAGAATTTGTATTCTACGCACACTGCATACTCCCCTATTCCCTCTCCTTTTTTAAAGGCCGACAACAGATCAGTGACTCTCTTTGAGTTGTTTATATTTATGGGCGGTGGTCATCATTTTTCATCATATGACCTGCCTGCTCGTTTGCCTCCCTCTCATAATAAAAAAAAAACTTGAAAATTATTACCTACTTAGTATTATATTAAGTGAATAAACAAACTAAACTAAACCAAATTCTATATTAAACATGCATATACTCACAGCTTAGCATAGCTGTAATACCGTCGCTATCATGAAACTGCATTACTGACTTACGAGAAATTCAATAACCGTTCCCGAGATCGTAACTATGTCACCATCCACGTGCCGAGTGCCACACGGGTGTACCAACGTGACGACAAAAGCCTCAGTTAGACGGCGGAAATAATATGTGAGTGCTACACTGCAGGGCTACGCGGTCATGGGTCTATAAGCTATCTATCATCCCCGGCAATGTACAGTCGCGGAACGTAATGGTTCGTCATTTTCTAAATACTTTAATATAACACATTGCAAGAACATGTTACATTTTTTAACTGTATAACACACCAGATTGTTACATAGAAAATTATACTTTAGCTGAGCATTAACACATCTACTACGATAATATTTGCAAACCGGGTTAAAATTTAGTCGGACCTTTCCCCAATGAACAGGGCCCTCTCATTCTGAGAGGATGCCTGTGTACAGCAGTGGGACGTATGTAGGCTGAGATGATGATGAATAGTTTGAGTTACAACCTTTTTATTAGTTTAACCTGCCATATAAAGAAGCTCAATTTTTAATGCACTAGGAAGTACCTACCTAAATTATTATAACAAAGTTTAAGTAGGTAAGAAAGAAAATAAAACAGCAAATAGTGAAGCTACGGGTATAATAACAACTAGTAAATACTAAAATGCTAAAAGTCCTTACTAATTTATGTGGTATTTGTACGATTTACATGATTAGTATAATATTCAATATGTGTCGCTCAGACATAGCTGTCGCACACGTGTATCAGCAGAAGAGCAAGGTGAAAAAGGTTCATTATTACTACATCCGACGGCCTGACCCATTTAGTCTTTTACTTCCAGCCCAGTATCTTTATTACTTACTGTAGACACTACAAATTCCTACATAAAGTGGCTGCCAAGCATTTGTTTTCTTTGCCTTAGGATCGTAACAAAAAAAAAGATACTCTCGAAGTTGAACGGAAGTCGTTAAAGCGTGAAGGAAAGTTTGCCGTACCGAGTTTTCTTTTGTTGTAACGAGGGAAATCTAGTTTATAACTTTGCTTTAAAGATAATCGATGGAGACGGGCTGATGAATCATAACAATACACTAGTGGCTCGAGGGATATTAGCTGTGCATTTTTTTACGTTTTCGACCCAAAAAAATCCAAAAAATAAATTGACGT
The DNA here is from genome assembly GCA_947563465.1 of Archips xylosteana. NCBI lineage: Eukaryota > Metazoa > Arthropoda > Insecta > Lepidoptera > Tortricidae > Archips > Archips xylosteana. Next base: position 16,307,247 of record OX387356.1, read on the forward strand.
AGGTACAAAATCCATTAATGCATAGATTATGCTGAGTGGGGCCCAATTTATACTATTCGATATATTTTTTTAATTTGTAAATTTCCTGTCAAATGTATTTTTTTTTTCTGTGTTTGTATCGAATATGTGTAAATAAACATCTCTCTCTCTCTCTCTCTCTCTCTCTCTCTCTCTCTCTCTCTAATTATCGAACATGCTGACCAAATTTCACGATAATAGATTAAGGGCCGTTACAGATGGACTGCATTCTAACTGCGACTGCCGATTGCCCATACATTTCAGTTGCAGGTAGGATGCAGCCATCTGCAATGGAAAATGTATGGGCAGTCGGCAGTTTGGCACCTTGCAGTTGGAATGCAGTCCGTATATAACGGCCCTGAGAAATGCGACCTGTTACACCCAGCCCAGACAAATATCTAAATATATAAAAGAATAAACTGACTGACTGACTGACATATCAATGCACAGCCCAAAACGCTGGGCCTAGAGATTCAAAATTTGGCACGTAGGTTCCTTATAAAGTCTAGGGGTGCACTAAGAAAGGATTTTTCAAAATTCACTCCCTAAGGGGGTGAAAAGGGGGTTCAAAGTTTTGTATGGGGAAACAAGATTAGTTCGATTATTTTATTCGAAACTTCACAGAAGTACTCCTAATGATAAATGAGTAAACACGTGGTTCAGTTTTTTTGAGAATTCAACCGCTAAAAGTGGGAAATGGGGTGACGAAGTCTGAAAATCAACATGGGTATTATTTCTATATCGTCGTCGCTGGTTATGAAAAAAAACAACGGTTTTAAAATTCAACGTGGCGGACGTGAAATACCTTCTTCCCTGATGTGGTGCGAAGGGGTTGAAATATCTAAATATCAACATGGGTATAGTTTTAAGGCTTTTTGGAACTTAATTACGAAAATGGAATCGATTTTGAAATTTAATATTGTAGACATGAAAATTCTTGAAAGTATGCCAAATTGCAATTCAATCGGTTCAGTACTTTCGGAGCAAATCGGTTGTAACAGACGAACTGACAGACAGCCACACGTGATCCTATGAGGGTTCTATTTTTGCTTTTGAGGTATGGAACGAGACCAGCGCTATCCTAATAGATTTTTCAATTTTTCAATCGGTACCTAGACCGAGTGCGGGCGGCGCGGCGGGACGGTAGGAGTATTTATAGTCATCGAGAAACTTCCTGCATCCGTAATAAACAAGTACAATTCAAGGTGCTGCACGAAGCAACGTACATCCTAGATTGATGAAGCTAAAGACTTGAAATTTGGCACACATATACCTTGAGTGTCATACAAGTTTACAGTAAGAAGGGATTTTTCGATACTCCCGCGGGATAGGGAATAAATGAGATTTATATTTTCGCTTCTAAGTGGCCCTATATCCGTAACTAAAACTATTTGATACTTCAAATTTGGATGCAAGTAGGTGATTATAAAAGTTAAAAAACTAATTTTATGATTTTTTGAAAGTCCCACGGGATAAGGAAAAAACGAGTTTTATATATGAAAGTCAATGGGATCCTATCTCTATAATCATTTCTTTAGGATGATAAAGGTGCAGTAAAAAGGGATTTTTGGAATTTCTCGCGGTATACAGATCGGGAGTTGACTTTAAATCTTTTTTGTGCGCGGACGAAGTCGAGGGAAAAAGCTAGTCATGCATAAAAGGCTGCAAAAATTACAACCCTTCCTTTAAGTTCGACTGTAATCCGATAAAAGCAATATAAAAGACCAAAACATATAGCAGTCGAGCCTTCCGGACTCGAACTCAGGAGCTCAGTGCTATAGGCCCTGCGTTTGCGAGTTGCCAACTCGGCCGCATCTATGTGTACCGTTTTGTTTGAATTTCAGGTTCACTTTCCTAAATATTTGAGTACTTATCAAAACTTCATCTAATTAGGTAGACTTCCATGTAATAAAGATCAAACGAGGACGCCACTATGTACATAACTCATACATTTCTGACGAGTTTAAAAAAATATTTGGAAATAATTATTTATCATGTACCTATGTGTTCATTCTTTGTACGAATGAATGAGTGTAGTTATCACGTACTGCTTCCGAACACTTATAAAATTAAACAAAGTATTTTTTAATGCAGTCTAATGACTAGACACAGGTTTCTTAGAAGGATCATGTTAGAAACCGGGCTCACAATTTTAAGATCGTAAAATATTATTTGAAATTTGTCGTTTTTCGTCGAGAAAAATATAGTGCGTTTCACGTATAATGCATAAAAGACTGTTGGAATTACAACCCTTCCTTTTAGTTCGAGTGTAATTGGATAAAAGCAATAAAAAAGAACAAAACATATAGCAGTCGAGCCTTCCGGACTCGAACTCAGGAGCTCAGTGCTATAGGCCCTGCGTTGCGAGTTGCCAACTCGGCCGCATCTATGTGTACCATTCTGTTTGAATTTCAGGTTCACTTCCTAAATATTTAAGTACTTATCAAAACATCTTAGTAGACTCCCATAAAATACAGTACAATCAAACAAGGGCGCCACTATGTACGTAACTCGCACATTTCTGAAGAGTTTAAAAAAATAGAAATGCTTAATTATTTATTCCTTCAACCAATTTTCATTTTTCTCAAGCCCTCTAAAACCAGCCAAGTGAGAGTCAGATCCGAGGATCCTGTCACATTTTAACGTTTCCCATTCGCAAATAATGCAAAATGAGTTTTTTTTATGTTATTTTTTTATTTATTTTTTATGTTATAGAGGCCAGACAAACGAACTAGTGGGTCACCTGATGTTAAATGATCACCACTGTCCATAGACACCCGCAGCGCTTTACGCGATGCCAGTGCGTTGTCAGCCCTAAGGAAAAAGGAGAGGGAATAGGGGAGGGGGAGAGGTATTGGGCCCCCGGCGCTCTCACTGACCGTACGAAACGCAGCAGGGAGTACTGCTGCTTCACGCCGGTGTTCTGTGAGAGGGTGGTACTACCCCGGACGAGCCGGCCCATTCGTGATGCAGTGGCTAGCTACAACATGGCTCTACCACTACAAAAAGTTTGTTTTTATCACAAATTCTGCTTATAAAAACACAGGTACCTACCTAGGTACGGTCAACAGCTGTAATTGTTGAGTAACTTGCCGCTTTAGCCGCTTATACTCATATATCCTGATTTGCATTTCACGGCCAAAATTCTAAGAGTGGCAAGTTGCTCAACAATTGAAACTGTTGACCATACCTTTTTAAGCCCAAGTCCTGTGACGTTTGTAAGTATAAGTATATAATTAAGTAGGTACAGTCGTAACGTAACATTAAAGATTATAGGGCAATTGACATCAATTTAACCAATCCCAAAGTAAGCTAATCTTGTAACATAATATGTAGATAGATACATACTTAAAATACATGTTAAACGTCCAAAACTTGAAAACATTTGTTATACATAATATCAGCCCCAAAAAATTATTTCATGTTCTCCCTTGAAGTGTGCATGGCTTTACTACCCCAATTTAAAAATTTCAAAGACTTTAAGCCCCCAAGACAAGGTTCAACGACCAGTTGCTTTCACAGGGTTAAGCACCGCCATATTTAAATGAGGCTTCAATGGTCGGCCTTAGTCGTCAGTTCTCGAGCCCTCTCCGATAGTACCTGAACGTTTAACATCCCGCCAAGAAGCTGACGCCGCGTCTAGTTGACAAAACCCAAAGTATAATTGACCTAGCGAGAGACTTTGTAGCGATAGCACTTGGCTGTAGAGCCTACTATTATTCAATCGGGATTAAAGGATTGACGTTCTATGTAAATATATGCCTGTAGAACAGGGGTCGGCAAGTTGTTTTAAGTGGGGTCCGGATACTGTTGATTTTTTTTTTATCAAGGTCTAGAAAAAAAGTACTTTATGATTAATTACAGCCGTAGGACGTCCACTGCTGGACATAGGCCTCCCTCAATGATATGATAAGATATATTTGACATTATTTTGCGGCCTGAGGTTCGACCTTCGGCCGAGGTTCGATCGTTGTCGACCGCTGCTGTAGACTGTAAACTGATCATTGGGATGTAGCCCGCGACTCCGCCTGCTAAGAATACGTTAATTTCTATTCCTAATTTTTATTCGTTAAAGTGCAATTTTCCAGGATAAAAAGTATCCTATATGTTAAATCCAGGTTATAAACTATCAGTGCGCTATCATCAGCATCCGTCAAAACGTTTTATTGTGAAAGAGTAACAAACATCCACACATCCAATTATACAAACTTTCACGTGTTATTTATAATATATAAGTAAAATAAGATTTGTTAGAGTAGGATAGGATAGGATAACGTAAAATTAATATACAGCGCGGACGAGGACTATAACAGGATACATGGTATTCTTTTGTCTCCTTCCCGCGCTTGTTTTCTAATTTTATTGACGGCCAGAGTAGGGTATGGAAACTTTTTAGTAAACATTGTACGGACAAATTCAAAAATATGTATGTATCGATTTAATCCTCTCTTACTCGTAATTCGATGGCATAAGAGCTATGGGACATATTAAATTAATGAGCAAGTTGTACCTATGCATATATATTTTTACACTTGAATGTGCATGCGTCGCCTACAATGCATGTACAGGGTTATTTGTAATTCACTAGCATCCTTTTAACTTTAAACTCCTACCACTTTTTTACGGCTTTTGTCATACATAACTTAATATTTTTGGTGTAATAACGTTATGAACATTTGAGACTAACTCTTATTTTTACGAAACTCTGTGCCGTGTAAGTCATTCATTCATTGCCCGTCACGAGTGCGGTGCGTGGCTCCGCCCTCGAATTTGAGTATGTGTACAAAATCATACTATCGTAAAAATCATAGAGTACGAAGTTGTGTTAGAATTATTTATTTATTATTATTTATCTGTATACGTTTAGGTCAGACTTACTTATTTGCGCCGTTTGTGATAGAAACTCTATTCTTATGGGGTCCAGGCGCGAATAAACTAGCTTCTTCACGCTTCCAGCTCAAATTTTTGAGTGTTTTTACGCTGAAATATACTTGGTTTGATTTAATTTCCTTCCTGTGAGTTCGTCGTAAAATCTAAAGTGTGATTCGAGTCGAGTATGCCTACTTTGTCATAGTAATGTCGGCTAAGTGAAATGTCTTATTTAAAAATATATATTTTACGAGTATATTACCGGATTTAGGCTGCGATTCCACCAGAGATGTGCGAGGATGCGTTGCGAGGGATGTGTGTGTCATGAACCAATAGAAACACTTTGTTCACTTAGGACCTTTTAAATGAAGTGTTTCTATTGGTGCATGATACACAATCCCTCGGAACGCATTCTCGCACATCTCTGGTGGAAACGCAGCCTTAAGTTTACAAACGTAACTGCGTTACATCTAGATATATATTTTACACAAAGAAATTTAGAATCATCTTGAGACACATTTTAGAAAAACCTAAGCCATACTTTATGATAATTGATCTGAATCTACTGTAGGCAAAATAAATTATAACCAGTAAATACTTTTCCAAGACTTTCAGATGACTTTTTTTCACTGTGTTTTAAAATTCATCCTGATTAATTCAGTAGATGTTTGGGTTAGTTTCATCCATGTAAAAGTTTTTGATTTTTTTTTATTCAACACCGACACCACTTCAAACACCGATCAATGTATTGTAGCATTTGTATGCATATCTTTTGTATAATGTAATTTATATTATAATATAACAATAATGGCCGTCGTATTTTTTTTCAAAGCTTATTTTCGATAAAAAATATTTTTCACTTTAATATGACGCAGACTATACTTCTTCTTCTTTCTTCTTTTTCAACCTTTCACCACCCAATGCTGAGTGTAGGTCTCTTGCACGCCATTCTTCCCAATTTTGCGCCCTTCGCATCCAGTTCTTTCCGGCCAGACTATACTAGGTACTATTTACTCCGCATTGCGTACGGTAGCTATAAAAGGGACTCTAAATGCGATGCTACACCGAGTTTACAGCTTTGCTGGGACTGCATTACAATGTTGGTAACATAAAAAATTGGTCTTAGTAATACGTTAATGAATAACACAGAAGGATTGTTTTCAAAAAAATTGTACATAGTTAACGGCTTAATCAAAACAAAAATCACGATCGCTATTTTTGTACAACGAAAGTTAGGAAACGGAGTTACCCATATACTTTGTACGATTTCGTACAAAGTATATGGGTAACTCCGTTACACAAAAATGATTAATTAAACTTTGTTTTTAATTAATCCCTTAACTGAGTACAAATTTTTTGAAAACGACTCTGAGAGTAATTAGAGAAATACGATACATTTCGTCTATCCAACTAGTAATGCGCACACGTTTTTTGTTTTCACAGTTCTTACTAAATTATGGTACCTACTCACCAATGGAATATAATTAATCCTTTTTGAAACACAATCTCTCTAGTAACATTTTTTGACAAATTCGTTACAGGACTGAGCAGGAAAAATAAAGTATAATCGTACGTATTTCTAGAACTAAGTGGGGTATGATATACGCATATAGAGATAAACTACGATAACATGGCCCACCCCTCCACATTACTATTTCAATGTGTTTAGTGACATATTTATGCAATAATTTTTATTTAGTAGTATCTGCTTTGGTTTGACGGCTGTCTCATCACGCACACGTGCGTTGAAAGTTTTGGTGTACTTTATAAATACTTTCACAATACATTGAAGACTTCTTGAGTTGTGGAGGGGCGGACCATGTTATCGTATATTATCTCTATGTTATTCTGAGAGGAGGCCTGTGCTCTGAAGTGGACATATAGGTATGGGCTGGAATGATGATGCATATAATATATGAAAATACCTACTGTATTTGGCTAGCAGAAATTTCTATTCCTTTTCTGAATAATGAATGATAGTAAAAATTTCCAATACACACTAATAATCAAAGCAGAAACACCGAAAATTCCCTAGAGAACCCTAAATTGCAAACTTTTACAGATCTATCATCGTCCAAACTTCAATTTATGGAAATTGATGAGGTTTCAGCTTTTAAATTGCCCCACGCGTCTGTTCGTGACCACCCCATTGTTACGTGAATGATATCTCTTTTACTTTTTTGAAGGGGCTTCTAAAGCCCTACAAAAGCGATTCAATCTATAGGACCTAATATGAGCCCGAGTATAGTTCAAGAGCTGTATAGACCCAAAGAGGCGCTTTTTAGCTTCAGTCAAGACTCAAGAGCTCACTTGCGGTAGACAGGAAAATGCCTTAATAAAAAGCCGGCCAAATACGGTTCGGACTGTCTCACTAACGGTTCTGTATAACTAAACGTGAAAATTTAAATTCATCATCATTCCAGCCTATGTAGTTCCCACTGCAGGGCACAGGACTCCACTCAGAATGAGAGGGAGAGGGCCGTAGTTCCCACGCGGGCCCAGTGCGAATTGGGAATTTCACACACACCATTGAAAGTTTCTCAGGTGTGTGTAAGTTTCCTCACGATGTTTTGCTTCACCTTAAAGCTCATAAAAATTGAAATTTTAACTTAATAATATTTAAAACAAAATAAGGCAAAAACAATTAAGATGAAAGGAAACACTTTTTACCTGATTACAGATGAAGTTATCAATAATTTGTGGATTTTTCTTTTACTTGTGTTATGGAACCACACTTCATACCTTTTATAATTAAAATATGAACGATAAGTACCATAATATTACGTAATATGTGTGTATGTGGCTTTGATAATGATGTTTTCTGTACGAAAATACATTTTTAAAAGTTTTTTATTCCTGAGAAAACTGTGGGGAAAGACGGACTCAGACAGAATCAGACAAATGGATGGTCTAGGATAACGAACACAAATAATCCTTCATGGGTTTCGTTTCTTCCGTTTGAGATTCGAAACCCTAAAAACAAATGAAACTCGACAGCCAAATTTTCAGTGGCTTTGAACGGGGTCCACGCCTCAGTACACCCGACGCCTAACTAAAATAACAGAATCTACAAAGCTAGATGACTCTAAAAACATAATTACACTTTCCGTTTGGGCTTTTGTTAATTAATTTTAATGGAGCAAATGATCAAAAGGCCGGTTACGAAGCTAGGCTCGAGTCGCGGGTGGCCTTTACAAATTTACCGAATCATTTGTATTTTCTTAAAATTAATTCTTCTGATTAAACAACTCTGTTCTGATTTCGTTCATTCAAGGAAAATAGAAGTCAAATGACTCTTTGAATTGAACTTACAAGTAAGATCACCCGTTTTTTATACGATTAATACACAAGTCACTTACGCATTTGTAGTTTCTCTAACATGTTCAACATACCTCATGCCCAACATGTTCAGGATAGGATCGATACGAAACCTTTTTTATTTAAAGATGTGCTTGAACTGATAACTAATCGAAGACATTGTACGACTGCCATCTGAGACTTATACTATCCAAGCAAATAAAACATTGAAATCGATTTCGATGCACATGTGGCAAAGATAGCGACAGACTTACAAATAAATGAACCAAGCAGATTTATTTAGAACCTACACCTTTTGTAAAGTTTGTTAAAACTATTTAGCTAAAAAGCATTTTGTTGAAATGACTTTAGTTACAAAACGACTTTCCAAGCAAACACATTTGGTAGCCCTCAACTTGATCACATTATTTGTTTAGCGATCCTAGGTCAGGATTTAATGGGAACGCTACCTCTAAATTTGGAGGCGGGAAATTGTTTTAGCACTAAAATAGGCACTTTTAAACCAGCTTTTGTTATGTAAGTCGTTATTCTGCTGGAATCCTAAGTGTTCATTCAGATTATAAACTACATAAATATGCGCCAAATTTCATCCATCTGTTCAACCGTTTTTTTCGTGATTGATTAACAGACATCGCTAACCTATCAATGTTTAAAAACTTCTTTACTCGAATTTCATTTATCCGAAAACGGTTCACCGAATTTTTAAAATCCATATGTTTTGTTTTTCCATAACTTCACAATGCCATAGAGTCATTTGATCACAGTGTTATTTAGATTGTAATTTGAGTTCATATTACTGTCGTAAATAGGTGGAGGTTAGAAAGTTGGATACCTTAACGTCGTTAGTTAAAATTAGTGCAATTGTTTTGCGTTATGAGACGAAAATAAACAATATTAATTAAATTTTCGTGGCACAAACGAAACTTTTTTTCTATTAAGCATTTTGTATGGTTTACTACCAATTAAAGTGGTCCAACTTTTTTCTCCCTGCTCAAACAGGCCCTTTGTTTTAAAGTTAAATAAGCTTTAGGGTTTGATACATATTAGACTACTTCTTAATATCTCTAGTCAACATTTGTGTTTCCACTGTTGTCTGGTTTCAATCATTTGCAAAATTTGCTATTGACCGCATAATGGAAGGATAACCTAATTCTACAATTACTCCCTAACCATCAGAATTTCAGCTCAATTTAAAACATTTCGAAGTCCAATAATTGCCTTGATCCTATCATCATTTACAATTCTAACATTAATTATAATCTTCTGCGATTAAATGAACCGGTTTCGGCGAAAACCAAACCGATATCTGCTCCAGTTTCGGGCAATATGTCAAAAAGTTCCCTCTCAATGGACCCTTTGTGGCCTGCGTGACTTATCACATCCAGCCTCCGCTAAACACATTTGCGTTTTCTTTGTGGCTGGGTTCCGAGTGTTTCGTAAAATATTTAGGGTAAATACGTCTCGATATTTAGGGCTCGTTCTAGCTTTGATTTTTTTAGGACGTCGGATTTACTCGAATATTTTGCGTTCAGATTTAAATTAGACATAGCTCGGAAATAGAACGCATTGTATATTCGAGACTTACCAATCATAAAAATTAAAAGTTCGATTTTCGAACTTTAGGTTTTTATTTAAAAAAAATACATCAAACATTGCTCAATAACGTTACCACGAAGCAAATCATTGAAGGACTGTAAGCTACCACCTACTACATATAAAATATTTATTTATTAATTTATTGCATACATACATGTAGTAGGCAAAATTAGGATGGTAGGGTACATTTATATATAGTATCGTACATGCTAACCATGAAGGGTGTTGCAATGTCTTAAGTCTAAAAAAGCGGGAAGATAACAATATTGTTGCATGCTAAACGTAGAGTATCGATAACAATCAAAATAACAAAAAAAAAACCAATAAGAATAAGGAAGGACAAAACAATTCATCAAATTACCCACCCACACAAGTATAAAATTACATTTAAAATAAAATTAAAAAAATAAATTACAAATTAAACAATGTCAAACTCTAAATCAACTTATAATAGAAGCATTTAATATCTAAGTAATATACAGTTAAAAATTTTGTTCCAAAAAGCCCGTTATGCCATGGAAATTACCATTCAATATTAGTGAGTACATAATACATAGAAATGAGTCAACGTCACTTGCAATAAACTATATATCTTTCCACGTTCTCACTCAATTTGCTTGTTACTTTTGTTCTTGTCTTGTTTACGGAGTACCTAGCAAAGTAAAAAAGTTAATTTAGTTACAAAGTAATAAGTTACGGGTCAACAATTTTTTATAATTAAGAATACTGCAGTGAATATTTCCTCCATATCTTTCTTTATTATTCGATTGGGCGATTCTGCTATCTTCGCTCCAATGGTAGCTTTTTTAATCATCTACCGATAAAAGAGACAAGTGCTACGAACAAGTGGTGGCAAACAGGATGATTAATGATCTTGTTGCTCACACACACACGCTCAGATACCCGAAGGTTTCCGCACAAATGTATTTTGTTATCCGATAGCGTCGACTTTAGGTTATTAAACCTTCGGGAGGCGTCATATGCACTAATTTCTATTAAACAATATGTCACTTTCGAAGGGTTAGGGGTGTTATAGATTTCAATGAAAAGTACCGTAGAAAAAAATATCTTTACACCAGGCTTCATTTCCATGGAAATATTATATAGCTACCCCGTGAAAATTTCGAAAATCTCTTTTAAAGATCTCCCCAAATCTATCGCTACGCGGTCCGAATGTAGCCGAGACGATCGACGTCTTTTTCGCTCTTATTTCGTTGACATAAAGGTTTTTCCTATCGGCGGAAGCCGATTCCTCATCGATAGGTTCGGGGAGACCCTTAGTATAGTATAAATCTTCCCAGGTGAATTTTTCGCTTCGAGCCCTTATCTTTCAAAACAAAGGTTCCTTAATACTATGATGATACCGTTTGTTTTGAAAGATAAGGGAAGCGAAAAATTCACCTGGGAAGATTTATACTATATGTTACATCTACGACCTTCAAGGAACATGAAACACAAAACATGACCAATGGCCATGACCACACAGGACAGCTAAAATGGTAGAAGCCATGTATTGTCTTCTCAGCGATGTTATCTTGTATATGACGTAACCATTTTAACTTTATTTCGAGTACTTTTGCCACCAACAACATGGAGCAACGACCTAGTTAAGGTTGCGGGAACACGTTGGATGCGGATGACGCAGGAACGGTCTGTTTGGCGAACCTTGGCTACGTCTATGTTCATCAGTGGTCATCTTTTGATAACTACTTTTAATGTTATGCGTGTTCAGACACCATGCTTGGAGTTTTTTACAGAAGATTAGGCCTTTTACCGTCTCTGTTTCGTTTTATGCTCCAAGACTTGCCTCTTAGCTCATATTAACGAGACGAGGTGATGGCGTTAATGTGCTGATTAGTTTGTGTTACACAAAGAGTTTTGAAATGATTTCTTGAGCTGCGGTCTTACTGGAATAATAGGGATAATTTCTATAGTTATTTTAATCACTGCTGAAGTTCTAAGTAGTAGGATAGTTGTGGCAATTATCTAAGACAGTCACACGCGTTGCTAATGTCGAAGGGTCGTTGGGCTAGAGTACAGGGAAGAAGCGAAATTGATTTCTTAGAATTTAATACCGCTTCTGATGTTTAATATATTCATTTAACAAAAAGAGAGGATAACGAAATAAGTGTCGCTTGAGTCAAAAATTCTTCTTCCTCTTATTTTTTAGAGCAAGGAAAAACGACTTAAACGACGTTTTTAGTCTTTTTTGGAATACAACTAAATGATTTAAGAAACAACGACTAGGAAAATTAGCGCAAGGCTAAATGACTTAAGAGGGTTGTAACTGTAGTTTTCGTTGAAAGCTAAAAGGTTTAACTGCCTTGACGCGTGCAATAGATTACGGCTAATATGCTCAAAGTCCCATTCTATTAGTTTTAAAAGCAGGAAAAGTAGCTTATGGAACGATCACTATTCTGGTCGTATTAATTTAAATCCCGGTAATTTAGAATTTTATTTGAGATTGGTGTTTGAAACCAATATAAAAACTACCAACATGAACATTGTAGAAAACAAAACAGTAAGATAGAGAATAAAATGCAGAAAATTCCGTGAAAAAATATATTTTACTACCGACAATGATTACTTCAGTCAGCCAACTATAACAAAACGTAACAAAAACACAATTATTAGTATTTTAGAAACTTATAATTTTGACGCACTAAAAAAGAATCTTGTAAAAGAATAAGGGCCTAAGCACACGGCGTTTTTTTAACGCACCGTCGACGCGCGTTTTAGGAACGCGCGTTTACAGCGCGTTTTTCATTCCATTAGAACAGCCTTAAGGCCCCTAGCACAAGGCGTTTTCTTAAAAAACGCGCCGTCGACGCGCGTTTGTATCGATATAAACGCGCGTCGACGGCACGTTAAAAATACGCCGTGTGCTTAGGCCCTAAAGAGACTTAAACGAAATTAAACTTTAGGTTGAGACTGATTTTGTAAGATTTAGAGGCTTTTCACTATCACCAAAAAAATCTCCCTGACTATATGGGACCGACTGAAGCACCCCGCGCGAGTGCACATCTACTATTCGCGAGTAGGTTTTAGATTACAAAAACATTTTAAGTTGGTCTTAAACGACGTTACTCAACTGCTGTTATAGTAAAAAATATTTGCTGAACGCACATTACTTACTCATTGTAGTGAAAGAAACCCGATTCAAGTACAAAAATATTCTTTAGGTCTCAATTTATGTGACAGGTTTCTTTTAAAAGATACAGGAAATAATAATTTAAATAATCAGTTCACCTAATATTGGAGAAAGGCTAATTGCTTTAAGTAGCTTTGTTAAGGTAAAATAGACTTAAGGTCAAATAATTCAAACGACGTGTTTTGTTTATTTTTGTTGCAGGCTAATTGATTCAAGCGACAAGTTTCTTATATTTTTGTGGAAAGACTTTTGCTTTAAGCGACTAGTTTCATACATTTCTGTCACAGGCTACTTGCATTAAGCGACATCAATTTGTGCATTATGGAGCAAGCTGAGTAATTCAACCAACCATCAGCTTTTGAAATAGAAAATGGAAAAAAGCTTTAAAAACCATTTAGCTTCCATGACGAGAAAGGAAAAACGGTTTAAGTCATTGCCATAGTATTTTTATATAGCTCAAGTCAAACGTGTTAAGATAATAGCTAATTTTTGTGTCGCTCAGTCAGCAGTGGAGTGAAAAACAGCGTCCAAATCTATTTGCATCAAGCGACAAAAAATAGCTCTGATTGGCGTGAAACCCGGCTCAAACGACGCGGAAAAATTTGCTGATTCCGAATATGTATATAACTCAATATCGCCCATAGTGTCGCTTAACGCCATTAGCCTTTCACCCCTCGAATGTGTTAATATATATACACTTATTTTTCTATAACATTTTCCAAACTTTTAAATTTAATCTGATTTTCTCGCATTTTAGCAGAAAAAAATACGTGATATTTGCTGAGACACCCCTCTCCCTCAAATGAGATTTGGTGAGATTTTTTTGACCCACCCCCCTGAATACCTCACGTAATTAATGGACGCCCCCTTAGAAAACGTCAATTTCCTAATTAAAAAATTAAAGGGTACACTTTTTATTGAAAATGCCTGTAATAGTTTTTTGTGGTTCAAAGAAATGGCCCTGAATACTTTGTCTGACTTAGAAATCCGCGCTACATCTCGACCGTTCATTGTTAGGAGCGCCGCCATGATTGATCGAAGTGCGTTACGTCAATATTTTTCTTATTCCATTGTTGAGGCCGCACTACGCGCGCTCATATATCACTGCGCTCACGGCGACGTAGCTAAACATTATTACAGTACAGCACAGTTTACTATTTTTGAATCCTACTCACACCGGAGAATACGGAAACTATTTGTATAAAGAACGTACTAGCTGATGCCCGCGGCTTCACCTCCTTTGAAGGTTTTTTCTATATAAACCTTACTTACTTACTTACTTACTCCGTTGGCGAAGCGACCCAAAGTGAATCTTGACCTTCGATACGAGACAGCGCCATATCTGTCGATCTTGCACAGTATTCCGCCAATTTGCGGCATGCAGTCCATCAAGGTCGGACTCCACGGCATCACCCCAGCGATACCTAGGGCGGCCCACTGGACGACGGCCAGTCATACGACCCTCATATGCTCTCTTCGCGCCACGATCTTCACCCATCCTTTCCAAATGGCCGAGCCATCGGAGTCTAAAGTTCAAAGACCAGATGGAAGCTGGAGAGCCCTGAAAAACTCTGAACTCGAAGAGCTCATGGCCGAACCTAATATCATTGGCGATATAAACCTAGTCCTATCAATTACGATCACAACAAAAAAAATATTATCAAAGTCAAAGTTAAAATTCTTTATTCAATTTGGGCATCAATTGGTGCTCCTATGAATGTCGAAGAATCCATCTCCAATCCAATCCAATTTGGTGCAGTAGTTCTCAAGTTTTTCGCTTGTCAACACATTTGGCGATTCATTATTATTTATATAAGACTAGCTTTTGCCCGCGAGTCCGTCTGCGAATAATTCGTTTATCGCTATCCCGCGGGAACTATAGTAAAAACTATCCTATGTCCTTTCCAGTGTCTCAAACAAACTCCATACCAAATTTCATCTAAATTAGTTCAGCTGTTTAAGCGTGAATAGGTAACAGACAGACATCTGACAGACAGACAGATAGACAGACAGACAGACACACTTCCGCATTTATAATATTAGTATGGATAGGTAGGCGCGATTGAGGTCCATCAAACGTAACGTTATCATGATTTGGTATGAGATAATATATGATAACTTAATTTAAGTATGCACCACGCTTGCCTAGTTAACTTTACGTACAAGCGTGTCTTTTTTACATACATATAATTATGTATTATGGAAGCCACTGTGTTATTTTCCATATACTCGTAATATGGCGAATTGAATCTTTGTAACAAGATCATTCTTCCGAAAAAGAACCTGTGTTTTGCCTTTCAATGATTACTTATGTGACAGGTTAACTGCCATTTATTTATTTACGCCACTGCAACATGAACCCGACATTCCAAAGATCGTGTTAGTAATAATTTTCTTTCCATCTTGACGTAAGCACCAGTTAAACGCATTTTTCGCGTTCAACACAACTATTTATATTCAACTGTATTTTAGATTTAAAACTTCTTTCAGGCTACCTACTGTAATTGAACTGTTTACTGTGCCTTTGCATGCGTGTGATCTGAGTGATATTTATAATCAATTTATGCTGTACCATTTACTACTAACATAAAGGATTTCCGCAGTGAAAGGAAAATTTAGGCGTTCTATCAATATGATAGGAATAATGTTCATTTACAACATTCATTATGTTTATATCAAACTTTTCCGAGCGGAAGTTTAGCGGTTGCTTTACATTTCTGCACATGATGATTAAGAGCGTTTATACCTGCTGAGCTGGCAACGTTGCATTTTTGTCAGTTTTTCTCGTTTATTCTATAAAAATTGAATGAAAATTAAAAATGTGGTGTATACGAATTCTTCTAATATATAAGTTAATGTGTCTACTGCAATAATTATTCGTGATAAGACTTTAATTTTTTTTAAAAACCGTTAGATAATAATTTGTTTGTTTTTAAAGAAAATAAAAGTCCATCACGAATAATTATTGCAGTAGACACATTATCTTATATTTTTAATTTTCATTAATTTTTTATGGAATAATCGAGAAAAACTAACAAAAATGCAACGTTGCCAGCTCAGCAGGTATAAACGCTCTTAACAATAAATATCAATGAAAGAGATAGTCTGCATTTGATTCTTTCCTTTCATCACCCTCCCGACCTATATACGTCCTACTCTAGGGCACAGCCTCCTCTCAGAATGAGAGCGGATCGGGAACTTCCCACATGCCCTTGAATTTCTTTGCAGGTGTTTATAGGTTTCGTCGTAATATTTTCTTACAAGATTCAAAGATTCAAAGAATTTATTTGCTCAGAATACAGTTGTGCAGGACTTACATTGTTAATCTCTAAATATGTCCTGTCCAGTGTATTCAGTCTGCATGCAGGCGTGCAAACATTTGTAGGAGCGATACAATTAAAATAAAAAAATGTCAAAAATGCTAAAAAAATAACAATTACAAAATAATAATAATAACATAATCAATAACAGTCAAATATTTGAAAAATTAAAAATTAAAATGTCAGTCACGATTTAAATAATTCTTGATGGTGTAAAAACAACGGTCTAAGAGCCAGGTTTTCAATTTATACTTAAAACTATTGCCTTCGAGTAGTTTTATGTCCTCAGGTAAGTTATTGTATATGTCAATGCACATATTGAAAACATTTTTCTTATAGATCATTTTATGAGCCCGTAAAGCTTGTGGTTTTCAAATGTAATTTCGCCCGTAAATTCAGTAAACCACAGCCCCTCACCCTCTGCTTAAGAGGCCATTGGCAAAACCACTAAACTACCACTGCTTTTCCCAACTCTTTACTTTTTTTGAGACCGAATACTTGGACCACGTTGAATGGTTGTTAACCATACAAAGCGACTAACTGGAAAAAATCCGTATAAAAAAACTTTAATACTAATTTCAACTTACCAGCGTCAAAGTGTCCTAAGTTTTGGTCTCCACTCACGTTTTTTTTTGGCTAGTTCGTAAAGTTTGGTCTTTCGCCGATTGCAGTGGTCTGTTGACAGAAAAATCATAAACTTGGTATACATATAATATATGTTTTGCCATTGTGAGTTAAAGTATCCGCCGAATTGCGAAGTTACGTATTTAAACTATATGGATTAAGATAACTACTATTAAACTTTTACGATTTATATACCTACTTAACTTATTCTGTATACACATTTTTACGTTTCAGTAGTGAGTTTCAAAATTGTTAGAATAGAAAAACACCTAGTATTAAGTACATTTATAGCTCTTGGTAGATACTCTTTGTATAGGAATTAGCTTTATCTGTTACAGCTCTTATTTACTTATATGCATCACCATTCAACGAAATAAGCTCATAACGCCCTAAACCATTCACAACTAAATTACAACTTCAAGCAACAAACTCCTTAATCACTCTTTCCACCTCATTTAATTCCGGACTAATTCTCTAAATCCTAGCTCAACTGCAACGCTAAATATTCTACTGTAGACTAACTAACTACTGTGTTCCCAGGTCTCACAGAGGAGTCAGAGAGTAAGCTCGAACGTACAGACTTAGCATGAACTTAGTTCTCACTAGATTCAACATTACACATCTTCCATTGCACGTACCCTTTTCGTAATCTATAGTTCCTCCAATGCAGTAGGCAAGAGGTTTTATGAGTATCTCGTTTTAATATTAATTAAAATAGCAATTGATTAACTCGAATCTTTGCCTATGAATGGCAAAGCTAACAATGACGTCATACTGTTTTATTTTATTTCTAATGAATTAATGCGCAAATTTCTCGAGTATCAATAAAATAAGGTTTCGTTATTAAAATGTCTCAAACGTCGTTAGACCATATTGCAAAGTATTCATCGAAATGATGGTTTCAATATTTATTACAAATGTCCAAAATCAAAAAAGCTTGAGTAGCGATCCTTGAAAAGTACAATTCTTTTATGATCTGGGTCGCTACGTAAGATAATACAAAGTTAAGCGTATTAACTTTCCTTTATATCAGCACCGGCAAAACAATAGAATTTCTGATTGAATTGCAATTTCACTTTAAAGAGAACCAGGTCGTAATTTCAAGAAATAAATGCTGGTTCTCATGTTTCAATTGAATCTAAAATCCATCGTAAAATAATTCGATATCTTGGCTCACTTTTTGTTTTGCAATATTTGTTATTTCCAATTGACTGCTTTGTTGGAATCCACTTCACTTTGTAACAATAGTAAAAATTGGAAAGAGACGCGCTGAGCGAGCAATTTAACGAACGATCCTTATCAGTCCAGTACAAATGTTGCAAGTTAAAGAAAAACTTGTAAAAAGCTTTGTATCCTAAGCAAACAAAATTAAATTTGTTCTTCAAAAAGTGCCGTTAAATTTGAGCAGATACGAGTTGACCTCAGTTGTATGTTTCAATTAGAACATGAGAATTCAATCAAATTATAGCTTAGTCGATCAAACCCCAATAATGCCGTGTTTATTAATAAACATAATTTATAGAATTACCGGTCGTGCGTGGAAGGGATTTACCTACTTCATACCACCACATAACAAATCCCTCATTTGCAAGTATAATAGTCACACCTATACTCTGTAATTTAATAAATTTGAAGACTTTAATGGTCCCATAATGACTGTGGGACGTAATACACTAGATTGATATTATAGGGCTCCTAAAACATCGATAGTTCCGCTGTCGATAATTTTTAGCAACAAAATGGTAAAGCTTGAAACGGTGTTAGTAGCATAATAACTTTCGCGACAAAAAAAAACGAAAAATATGAGCCAAAGTCGGCTGCCAGTCCATATAATATCCGTATAATTAATTAAATAGCTTTATCTGCAAATTCATGATGTTTATAAATATATTTCAAATAGCCAGCCATGGCTGGAAACATGGAGTATTCAAGTCCAGTTTTTGCATTAACTTGTCAAAAGCTTTATATTGTTAGAAGCTTATTACACCTAGCCTATATACGTCTCACTGTAGGGCAAGGACCTCCTCTCTGAATGAAAGAGCTTGGGCTATAGTTCCCACGCGGGCCCAGTGCGGATTGGGAACTCCTTTTGAAGCATATTATGCTTTACTTCCTGATTAATAAAATTTATAGCTTACTTATCCAAGAACTACTTCAATTCAACTATCGACAGTCAATCTATCGATGTTTTAGACACTCCAACCTTTTAATATACTTAGTTGCAAATCGATACGCTCAGTTATTTCTTTACAGCGCGACCCAACGGCGCGTCACGTCACTTTAGTTTATTAATGATGTCGATATTTTTTCTGCACTACACTAAAATTTTCAAATAATGCAACCACATGTAAAAGTTGTAGTGTAAAAATGTAACAACCTATTCATTCACTGACCTCATTTATATCTCAAATATCCATTTCCACACGATCTTTTGACTTCTCTGGCATGTTGTAGATAAAACCCACATAATATTTCAAAATGTCTCGTAGGTTGAACCATACACCATATTCATTCTTAGTTTTATGTAAAGTAATGTCTTTAGTCAAAAACTTTTAAAGGAAAGTCCAATTTTATTTGATCGTTCTTTTTAGATTACGTTAGACTTGAACTACTTAGATTGGTTTTTAAGTGAATTTACTTACGTAGTTGAACTGAGATTAGTGCATTTGTTTGGTAAGTAGATTATATTCACAGTTAACATTGGAGAAGATTGATGAAAATGGAATTGGTAAGTGAACATAATTTTATATTGGGATATTTTTCTGTACCTACTCCTACAATCGTATAACTAAGGAATGACTGTGGCAGTATATCTACAGAAAATAAAATTGTTTTATGGCAGTATTTATGATAACATTTATAGCAGAATGTTATCGAAAGGTAATAATTTCAACCCACTACGTTATTTAGACTGTAAAAAGATGGGGACCATCCTGGAGCATGGTTCCCAAAGCGCTCGCCGCATTTTTTCTCTGCACTGCTGAGGTCAGCCTTTGGGCGAAGTAATACCTTATTGTCGGGTGTTCAAAGATGACTACGAGGGTTTTTTGACAAATCGCTTAGTGCCCAAAAATTTTGACCGCAAATACATAATTGTTTTTCATAAAAACATACCATGGAACGAACCATTTACGACACCATAATGGAAAAAGCTTAGTTTTTTGTATCTTAGCTTGTTTCAGTCAGGAACAGAACCACCGAGACATAAGATTGCGTTAGACAACGATCCTTACCTTTTGAAAGCCACACATCGTTTTTGTTACGAACAAAATTGATTCTTATGGGGACGTAGGTAGGTTAATTTTTGTGTTACCGTATTGAATTCTATAGCCGACGCTGGCGTTCAAAAGGTTGAAACGCTCTTCAATTGAAGCATTCTAGTTTGTTACGCCGACATTGTGTTTTAGTTAGTTAGTACCATATCTCACACGTTTTTGTTACACAATAGAAATCTTAGTATTTTGTAGACATACCTACTCGTATAAGTAGTTCTGTTCCTAAAGGATTTATATTTAGAGCATACACGGAATAATAAAATGTCGTAGGAATTTTACAATCTATTATCTATTTGACTGTTGCCGTCATTGTGCTCATCTTTTTAATTACTTTTACAATTCTCAATGATTTGACGATTTCTAGTCACCAATGATGATTTCTAATTATTAATCATTAAATAAACTATAAGTACGATGCACAAAGTGTATTCCTTGAGCTGAAAATAAATAAGAGTTGGATGACTTATTCTGAGGACAATTTTTGGCGTTTGTATTTTACCACTCCTCTGTTTACTGCTTTTGTACCTTAAAACAATAAAGTTTAAACATTAAAGAAGAAAAAACACCGATTCGTTCCATTCTCGCGGACGTGTCCCGTATAATCCATCTCGAAGTTGTCGGCTTTTCTTTCGGTTAAGAACAGTGAAGTAACCACAAAAGTTCACCAAACAAATTTAACTTAGCAAAGTTCCATTGAATTAAGTCATTGTGTAGGAATCCCGACGTTTCTCTTTGATGATGACATTAAGGAATTGCCTGGGTTTGGGAGGCGCTACATTTCTTGAGAGCTACATATTTGAGGCTTGCGTAACAGATATTCGAAATAGATACGAGTTTGAGACGATTTAAACATACAAATTCGCTGCCACGCATTGCTACGCTAATGCTGGCACTACAAGATGGGCCATCGCGATGGTCCACTATGATGTTCCAGCATGTGGAGGGTGTAGTGCTGTCGGATGGCTTATGGCGCGTGCGATGGTCGTGGGATGGCGTCGGTTTCGGTTATTGGCCGCACATCAAAATAATCAAAAGAACGTTGCCACCGTGCATGCGTTGCAGCCATCGCTGGGCCATCGCACCGACCATTTAATGGCCCATCGTGTAGAAGGCCTATAACACGTCACCGGTCACAGCGTTTGCCCACTTTGTAACGAAAACTGTCTACGAAAACCGAACCCAACCGTTGAATTATTGTTGATTGATGTTTTGTGTTGATGTGTTTTGTGTTGTAGTAAAGGTACACTTTAACATGGAATGGAATATAATAAATTTTCAAAAGACTAGATAATTTACGTTAATTTAAATTTAGTTTTTGTTAACATTCTATATACTTTAAGTTATAATAAAATACAATTATCCAAAGAAATTTTACATAAGAACTCAAAGTAAATTAAAACTATAGATAAAACTAGAAAAAAATTACAAAAGACACCACCCGCGTCATGGGCCTAAAGACTGCATAGTATTGCTGATACCTAATACGACGAAACTGCCAGCCTTTCGGTTCCCTGTAAATATGAAGGCATTGAATTAACGTGAAAAATATAGCTATTTTGTTGTAAATGTTTTGAATCTACTTACTGCCTTTCAAATATAATTCGGATACCCAATGTTTTGTTTTATCTCCTATAGCCAATTTCTGCATCGCTATAAATTTTATAAACTTGATGGACCGCCTCCGCATTTTGATATAAATAGACGATACGGCTCCGTAATGAAATGACAAGGTTTTCTACTTTGACTTTCTTTAAGCTCCAAGTATCTGCTGTCATTTCAAACAACTACGTAAAGCATTCAAAACTTTTGGATATAAAAAATAAAAGAACATACACAATTTACAAATATTAGCGTCTCTAAAGGCGAACATATCCTTGCCAATTTTTTATTATAAACTGGGTCCCCACTGAGCGAGTTTCCTCGCGAGGCTAGCGCATGAGGCTTAATTTTGTTCGGCACAAGGTTCAAAATCGCACCGAAAATGGCTGCCTCGCGAAGCAGTTCGCTCAGCTCCGTGAAGGTTCGGCGATTGTTTAATAGATAAACGGTCGTATGAGTCACCTGATGGTAAGCAATATCTGCCACTCTTGAACACTCGCATTGCTCCAAGGGAGTCACTGATGCGTTACCGATTTTTTAGAATGTGATAAACTCCTTTTTTAAAAGCTCCAATGTCGAAGTTATTCAAGGACACCGCCTCTCACTAGTTAAACTTTGAGTGGATATAAAACAAGATAAAATTCTGAACATTTTTCTAAATGTAGGCTTGCCTCGTGCAAAAGGACAAGTTAAAAGATTATCCATTTTTTTTAGACAATAACTCGGTATAAAAGCTCTCCAATCAGCCCACAAGCTGTTACGAGGATCAAATGATGCATAATACTAACTTGTACTAATGAATTTTAAAAACCTTTTATCATAATAACATTAAGCAGGCGTTCCGAAACGGACCCGCGTCTCGCAACTTCGTTATTAGGGAGGAAAAAAAACAAAAGTACACTTTTCCAGCGTTTCTTTTCCAGTTTGTTAAGAATGTTGGTGTATTGCCGGGATCCCCGGATACCCGAGTGTTGACGGAAATTTTCATACTAACTGTTTATTAGGGAAATTCTTCTCCGCGTAGTGTCCAACGAAAGTGGGGCAATCGCGTTTGGCAAAAATAATAACCGTAGCTTTTTCTTTTAGAGCCCGAGGGTGTATTAGGCACGGTCGACGCAATGTTTTAGTTTCAGACTTACTTAACGAAAGTAGGTAAAAGAATCTCCTTAGAAATTCATAAGTTCGTGAAATATCTTCTCTTAAGTTGCGATCACGATGAATTTAGATACAAAATTTCAGCATTAGCTTGGTTTAACTAGCTAGTGACCTCTTCATTCTAACCCCACAAGGAAGAACAAGTCACTTGCGTCCACTGGTGTCCTCAAAATGTTGTTGGTCCGAGGCCCAATCTACTGGATCGTGGTCGCCACTCAAGAACCTTGCTCCCGCAACGGTAGTGATTTGATAGCTCAAACTAAATACCAAAATACATCATCGATATCACGTTTACTTAAGAAAATGGAAACGAACGACGATAGATTGAAAACAGTAGAATAAAAACTGAAAGGTGAAACTGAGATAGCTATTGAAACGATTTAAATTTTAATATCTTTAATACGCGAGACGGCCATCTTGGGTCGGGTTAATAGATTCACAAAGGCGGGATGAATAGTTTTGCAGCTGACATGGAAATCTTCTTTGATCAGTAATTTATACAAGAATCAAATGGTCTGTAAATCTGTTAATTGTATTTAGACGTTGCGTTTAGGTTCATTCGTCCATATTCCCATTTCGTCAACTTCCTAATTCGTCAACAATCCCATTTCGTCCACATCCAATTTCCAATTCATCCACTGCCTATTTCATCTACATTCCCAACTCGTCAGCATTCCCTACTCGTCCTCATTCCCCTGTCGTCCACATTCCCAAATTATCTATTTCATTGTGTACAATCGAATGTTCCATCAGCGAACGAGTACGGATGTGGACGATAAGGGAATTTGGATGAGTTGGAAATAATAATCTTTAATAATAATCTTTATTAACCTTTACATAGTATTTGACAAATATAACTAAAAGGATAAACAAACACAGTAAAAATGAAAATAATAGACACCCTGAACTAGGATAAAATAAAATCCTGTGTTTCAGGTATAATAGGACTTAAAATGCTAACATAAATAATCAAATGCAAGATACCTAAACACAAATGTTTTTGAGTAGATTAAAAATAAAAGACAAGTTGTAAAACATTTTTGGTTCTAAAATAAGCACTTAAAATAAACTTAACACTATTTTAATCCTATTCATTTTAAGACTGTCAATAACTTTTCTGAATCCTCATGAGACATTTTTAGAAGATCGTCTTAGAGATTTTTTTTGGTTTATTATAATTAAAAGAGTATATGCCTAATTTAGCGTATAATCTATTGTACAGTAGTGGTGCCAGGAATACATAAAATCTGGAGGAGAAGGCATGTTTTTTATTAATATTAGGAGGGCAAACTAAATCCTTACGCCTTTTTTTGTAGCTTCATTGTGAAAGGGAAGTGCAGCGTGCTGTTTAATAATTGTCTAACTGTTAGTACATTACAAGATTTATATAAAAGGTCGGTAGGGTAAAAAAAAAGTGCTATTTGTAGAAACCTTTAGAATTGCTCGCTGTGCTCTAAATGTGGACGAGATAGGAATAAGGACGATATGGTAATGTAGACGAGTTGGGAATGTGGACGAGTTGGCAATGTGAACAATTTGGGAATGAAGACGAGATGGGATTGTAGACGAGGTGGGAATATGGATGAAATAGGAATGTTGACAAAATTGGAATATGGACGAGTTGGCAAATGTGAACAATTTGGGAATGAAGACGAGATGGGATTGTAGACGAGGTGGGAATATGGACGAAATAGGAATGTTGACAAAATTGGAATATGGACGAGTTGGCAAATGTGAACAATTTGGGAATGAAGACGAGATGGGATTGTAGACGAGGTGGGAATATGGACGAAATAGGAATGTTGACAAAATTGGAATATGGACGAGTTGGCAAATGTGAACAATTTGGGAAATAAGACGAGATGGGATTGTAGACGAGGTGGGAATGTGGACGAAATAGGAATGTTGACAAAATTGGAATATGGACGAGTTGGCAAATGTGAACAATTTGGGAATGAAGACGAGATGAGATTGTAGACGAGGTGGGAATATGGACGAAATAGGAATGTTGACAAAATTGGAATATGGACGAAATAAACCTAAACAGACCGACCGTTGGTTTCATTTAAAGTGACTGTGGGTGAAAGTGGTGGACCACAAACTACATATTATGTACATAGTAGTTAAAGGAGTAGAACCATGAACAAATTCAAATTCAGATAGTTTTTTTTCAAGTAATTACAATTCATATTAATAACCAATACAAAAAAAAATACATTACGCAATTAAATAATGTCAATTACAAGAATTAGGTAGGATGTTTGGCTCTATATGAGATCTGATAACTTTTTGATAGTGCAAGGATTGACGTCTCGTCTTGGCAACATTTTACATGATAATGTTTTTGGTAGAATTTCACTTCTTTTTGTAAGTTACTTAAGACATTTTCTTTCAAAAGTTTTGTAATTTTTTGTTGTTTGTGTACTTATAGTTTATTACAAGAATTAATAAACACGTCTCACTAACAAGGGCAATCGAGTCTATCAGCGATCAAGCCTCAAACGGTATTTTTGCTAACCCGCACCCTGCGCACGAGACGCTAGAGTCATGTGGGGTAACTGTACGCAGTGGTTAAGTGTACGCAAACCCATGCATTTCAGTCTGAAATTAACGGGATTGCGTACACTTACCCACTGCGTACAGTTACCCCACATGACACTACCAAGCGCACGTGTAGTAGAGTGAAAATCAAAGTAATTCATTGAAAGAATATTTTTTTTACATGAAGGAGACTTAAAATCAGATTAATAGCTTACCATTTACCTCTTCTTAGAGATATATATTTTAAAATTGATTACCGATTGAAACTAGACTTTATAAGAGTAGCTTATTAAGGCAATTTCTTAAGCAGCATCACAAGTCAAAGGACGTCCTTTTTCTAGGTTTAATAAATTGCATCTTCGTACCTTTGATAACAGGAATTCGTTCGCAACAGGAACATCGTTTTTCATCTATTGGACGATGAGTTAATAAAGTCTACTTAGATTTCCCGGGAACCAGGACTTAGCTTGTCAACCTCTCTAGCTTGATTATATTTTAGTAACAGGAGAAGTGAATGAATTTTCTGAGCGGATTAGGTGTTCAACGTAATCTCTTATGAATCGTAATCATTTTATATCGCTTTTATATCTGATCGATGTTTCTGAGATCATTATGTTTAATCTGATCTAGACTTATTAACTATTTATGTTATTCCTTTAATTGCTGACGGTGCTGACTGGAAATTAGTACTGGGGTGCTATAAATGCCTCATCATTTATGATGAGCCAGTGTCCGATTTGCAACCGCAATGGCACACTATCTTTTATCTTTTGTGCTGTCTATCTATACAAAATTTAAAGGTGAAGGAAGAGTATGTTTGTTTGTGTGGTTGAACGCGCTAGTCTCGTTATCTACTGAAAAAATATTTTTGTGTTGAAAAGTCCATTTATCGCGGTATTCTATAGGTTATAATATAACATCACGCTACGACTAATACGAGCGGAGCATCAATGATTAACGCGGACGAAGTCGCGGGCGCCAGCTAGGTAGTTTGTAATAATATTTATGTGACTTGTGCAAATAAATTTATTTACTTTCTTTCGTCTTTAGGGTAGATTTTGCGCTTTTCGCAATCATTAGATTACGAGTAGATAAGAGTAGGTAAGTAATACAAATATTAGTTAGTTTTTAAACTAAAGTTTCATCATTTTCAATTAGACGTGATTATGATCGCAAATCTAAAATTTAAACAAACGCGAAGTCGATAATTAGATAACTTTGCTCAAAACACTTCTAATGTTAAGTCTCAAACATGCCTTATCTTAGATAACCTTTTATATTGTATATTCTTACGAAGAACGTTCACAATGACGCTGATTGAGATAAGCTGGTGATGGTTAATAAATCTAATTATAGAATTAAACACGCAGGAACTAGGCCTGCCCAGTGATCCTAATTTGCTTTGAATCTTGTGAAATGTCTATTAAGTGATGCATAATGAATTTTACTATGAACAAGCAATGGTTTGCGGGGCAATGGCCTGGAAAATAGTACTATAGGAATATGACAATGTCATTTTTAGGTATTTATCTAGTTCTCTCTCATTCTGAGAGGAGGCCTGTGCCCTGCAGTGGGACCTATATAGGCTGAGATGATGATGATGATGATCTATGTTCACCAAAATCTGTAAAATTGTTAAAAGTTACTACTAAAAAGTGACAGTCGCGTTTGAATGTGTGATATGTTGTGTGTCCTATTTGTGTGAGAATAGATGTGTGAATTAATAACGTATTTGGGCCAATCAACTTTTAAACCGACGTTTTTGGCGTCTCCTGCGTTACCAAAATTGTCTCTGGCGTTACCAAAAAATCGTACTTCCAACAAGATATTTCACGGTTTAATAGGTTAAACTTACGTAGGATGGCATGTATTCATGCTATTCATCTATTAAATTACAGAAAAAACATGTTTACTTACAAAAATCTGCAATTGTTTGAAAAATGTCGCGGACAGATTATAGTCGGTTTAAATGTTGATTGGCCCATTTGTTTCTATAATCTGATAAGATCGTAATCAGCCTGAAATATTTTGAACTAAAATATCTAATTAAGGGAGAGGCCAAGTCGCGAGAAAAATACAGATACTCTTAATTACAGCGTCACAACGTAAATAAAACTTAATTACCTTCTGTGGACAGTTAAAAAGTAATTAAAAACGCGATATTACTTGACGAGAATAATTTATCTTCGCGTTTTCATAATCAACAAAGAAGTCTTTAATCTAATTCTTGTAGAAACTGTTGTTTAATCTTCACAGTTTAAAGCTTGAATATTTTACGAGTATAGTGGATGGGAAATAGTGGTTAAATGAATTATAATATTTTTAGAATGATTATTTTTTTAAACGGTACCGAAAATCCTTGAAAAACCTTATCAAATTTATTTTCACTGTTGCGGCGTAGTACAGGGGCTAAATTCAGGAACGGCCCGACACGGTTTCCGAGCGTTAATTCAATCGTTTGCGAGAGGATGGAGAAGAACTGCTATTCAGGGACGCCAAAACTCACTTGGTTTGCGAGAAGTTTGGGCTGAGCTTGGGATGAGCCTTATTTATTTATTCATTTATCTATTTACAAAGTGAATTAACAGGAAAATAAAGCTCATCCAAAGCTCAGCACATTCCTATCCTCCCTCTAGTTGCAGTAGTTCGGTTGATTTGTCCGGGACCGAACTGCTGCAACACTTTTTGTCTCAGTAGTTCGGTTAAGACGTCAAACCGAACTGTTGGGAAGACTTTAGTTGCAGTAGTTCTGTTGACTGTCCGGGATCGAACTACTGCCACAATTTTAGTCTTATTAGCTCGGTTATGACGTCAAACCGAACTATTGAGAATTGAAACGACTCAAAAGGACGTTTAAGGATTAGATTGTACAACAAGAGCATAAAACGAGCCATTTTACCCGAGACGTTTGGTTGACATTGACGTTGGATTTAATGCTAGAGTTTTAGGTACACTCTTCTTTTCACTTCGATTGCAAGGAAATGAAATAGCAACATTGCAAATAAAATTAACTAGCTCTTATTTTTCATGGATTGTGTATTTAGCTATATTTTTAATCGCGCTTTTGAGTCGTTTCAATTTTCGGTAGTTCGGTTTGACGTCACAACCGAACTAATGAGACTAAAAGTGTGGCAGTAGTTTGGTCCTGGACAATCAACCGAACTACTGCAACTAAAGGTTTCCCAGCAGTTCGGTTTGACGTCTTAACCGAACTACTGAGACAAAAAGTGTTGCAGCAGTTCGGTCCCGGACAAATCAACCGAACTACTGCAACTAGAGGCTATCCTCTCCCAAGCGATTGAATTACCGCTCGCAAACTATGTTGGGTTGTTCCTGAATTTAACCCCTGGATGTATAAGTTAGGCTTGCAGGCGGGATTAGTAGCAAATAATTTCAGACGATTTATTTATTTATTTATCTCTTCAGTAAAATAGTGTTTAATTATGTTATGTTAGATAGGCCAGACAAACGAACTAGTGGGTCACCTGATGTTAAATGAACACCACTGTCCATAGACACCCGCAGCGCTTTACACGATGCCAGTGCGTTGTCGGCCCTAAAGGAGAGGGAATAGGAGAAGGGGGAGAGGGAGGGGGAGAGGGAAAGGGTGAGGTATTGGGCCCCCGGCACTCTCACTGACCGTACGAAACGCAAGCAGGATTACTGCTGCTTCACGCCGGTGTTCTGTGAGAGGGTGGTACTGCCCCGGACGAGCCGGCCCATTCGTGATGCAGCGGCTAGCTACAACATGGCTCTACCACTACAAAAACAAAACAAACTAGACAAAACTAAACTAAACTAGTGCAAATTAATTATACAAAAAAATATGCGCATAAGCACGGTAAGGTGAAACGCGAATGCCGGAAGTTGGTGCGCACCCCTTTCGCCGAGAGTTTCGACCAATCGGAGTAGCCGTGCATGACGTGATATCGATGCTGCTGGTTCTCGATGTCCAGATTATGTGCACGGTAGGCGCCATATGTTGCAATATGCATTTTTGCGTATCACGGCGTACAGTCATCCACGCAAGTTGCAATGACATTCCCATTTAAATAAGCTCAATAATCACAGATATAAAATGACTATATTCGGCAGGTTTGTCTGTAACAAATGAATGTCACATGTCCAGCAAGTTACTGTATCTAGTAAATTCAGTACTTAAATAAAATAGTTACTTTAATTTTTTTTTTGAACGATACTTGGAAGCAAATTCTAGTAGGAGCCATTTTCTAATCGCAGACTTAAAAAGTAGGCGCTTACGAACTACCACAGTTCTTTCATAATTTTAAAAATCCTTTATATTTTCCAAAATATTCTGCTTTATTGTCGCATAAATAAACCTGGAAACTCTAAGCTTGTTTGAAAACGACTAAAACACTGTAAATTCAAGCTTAATGCCTCAAGGAAAAATATGTTAGTCCTAAACGAGCCGCTACTAACAAAACTACTTTAATTTAAATTAATCCGCCTAAACGCTAGGCGAGGGATTTTAAGGGATCCATAATCCTATGAAGTTAGGTATTAAACCTCATAAATTTTAACTAGCCACTGATTGAAAATTAAGTTTTTCCGCCTCAGATTAAAATTAAACACAATATAAATTTCAATCAATAAAAAAATACACGTATGTGTCTGATATTACTAAATCAGGATTTATATTTGTCTCCCTCCATCCTCTAAAATTTAAGAGCTATGCTCTTGTCGGTGGAGTAACCGCCACTCCGCAAGGTCTTCGACCAGCTGTTAATTCCTGATACGACACGACACCCACTTTCTCCTTCATCTGCAGGCTTATTGTCTAACGTTTCTGACGCTTGCCTTCGCAATCACTATTTCTTTCTGTCAAATGGTATAAAATGATGACAGAAAGAGACGGGGAAAGCGAAGCCAAGCGTCAGAAGCGTTAGACAATACGGCCTCTGGTCAACATAGGTCAATCTTGGCCTTTCGATTTGTCTAATTGATTGATTTAGGCGTTACAGTGCGGATGAAGTGCAACCTTTTACCTTACCACTCCGCAAACACGGGTAAGTAATAGAAGATATAACAACTTATTATCTAATATTCATAATATATACGCTCACTTTATATAAACTCGTTTAGTATAACGTTCACTGGATATAATGAACGAAAAGTATAATTATAAAATATCTAATTTTGTAATGTATAACGTTTTTTTATATATAATATCAATTGATATAACGATCAAAGCGTATAATGTTCATAACACTTAAGATTTAAAACGTATAAATTCATTAAAAACTTTGATGCAAGCAAACAATCAAGCAATCCATTCATTTTTTCCGCTCTGTTACAAAAAAAAACCTAACATCTACCTACCACCTAGCTTCGCTCTCGCGTTAGCCTTCTGAACCTAACCTATCCAAGTATCCAAGTCGATTCTGCCCCGAAAAGTCTTACGCGCTCGCTTCGCTCGCTCGCCGCCACATAATTTAACATTTACACATATTGTTATATATCATGACTGTTATACCTAATGTTTGTTATGTTAAAAGAAATTAGTCCATATAAATCTTATACAAATTGAAGTTATATAAAAATAACGTTATATAATTTAAGCGTTAAACGTTAAAAAATTATACTTTTTGTTGTTATAGCTAACGTTCATTATATCCTGTGAACGTTATTAAGATGAAATTAGATATTTTGTAGTTATATCTTGTGGGACGCACCCGCTTAAACGCGACCATTTAATGCTAAAATTAATTTTAAAAATGGGTTTTTGTGTAACTGAACTTGCATTATCATCTAAACTGCTTATTATGTACCAAATTCCAAGTCAATCAGATCACCAGAGTTGCAAGTTTTAAAAATAACTTAAACAAGATAGGAAATCAATAGTATTGATGTCTATCAATAGTAATTGGATTTTAATTACTATCGATAGTATCGATATTATCGATGACATCGGCCTATCGATATTGTGACCATTTTTTAAAGTCAACTATCGATAGTCCAACTATCCACAGTGTTGCAACACTACTGGCAACTTAGCTCAGCCGTATATCTTCCATGCTCCCACTTTGCTGTTATAGAAAGAAAAACTTAAGAACAAGACTAGTTTAAACGTCGGTCGTCGGGTTGAAACGTCCGGGACATTGTAGAGGAAAGTAAAGTTTTTGTATAAATTTTCATTTGCAGATCTGTTCCAGCGGTTTATGCGTTGGTTGACTAAAAACTGACCTCGATAGTATATCTTTCCATTTTCAAGACATTTCCAGTGATTATTGCATTGATGTCATCATATCACCCAAAAGACACTACTGGACAAATGCCTCCGTCAAAAAGTTTCACAACGATCGGTCCTCCAATGTCCGCTGCCACTGCTGGTATTTCCCGCGACCTTGGTCTTAGGTTCATCTTGTCGGGGGCCTTCCTAGGCCACGTCTTCCGGATTTGCGTTGGTTTAGTTGATTTCGGTATTTAAAAATCCTAAATAATCCTGTTTTTTTTTTAACCCCCGACACAAAAAGAGAGGTGTTATAAGTTTGACAGCTATGTGTGTGTGTGTGTGTGTGTGTGTGTGTGTGTGTGTATCTGTCTATGGCATCATAACTCTTAAAAGGGTGAACCGATTTGGATGCTGTTTTTTTATTTGAAAGCAGGTTTTTTGGCGATGATTCTTAGACATGTTTCGTCAAAATTGGTCCAACCGTTTCAAAGTTATCAGCTCTTTTGTATGCTGCGAAAGGGATGTTAGACGTAATTGCGTTGAGAGTTTTTTAAATTTTTATTATATAGTTATTGATAATTTACGGCGTTATCTTTTCTATTCCTAATGCGTTAACAGCACAATTTAAATTATTTTCACATTTGTGATGAGTTTTTTTTTCAAATTTCTAGACTCTACAGTCTAGACTTTGCTAGCTAGACCCGTTTGAAAACGCTTCCCTTTTTAAACGACTGCTCAAAGGATTAATTCGCTAATTGGTATACATAATGAGATTTTAAGTATATGACGTTTAGAAATTTACTCGACACTATCTGAGGCCTTAATGGGGCCTCGCAACTTTTGCTTTCAACAAAATTTGCGGGATAGTTGATGAAAATTACCAACTTTGGCGCATCTGACTTATATTTCTGAACTTCCCAAGTCGACTAATGAACTAAGCGAGAAGTATGAACTCCTTCATAATTTAATAAACTATTAGCTTGGCAGGCGTGCTTTGCTCGAAACGCGTTTTTCCAGAGATAAGACAAAGCTAGATCGGTTGTTCGCCCCAGAACACCTCCACATAGCAAATATCGTGGAAATCATTAGAGCCGTTTCGGAAATCACTTTAATAAATATACAACAACTAGCTGTTGCCCGCGACTCCGTTTACGAAGAATAGGGGTGTAAAAAATAGTATACGACCTATTCTCAGACTTACCAAGTTACCAAATACAGACAAAAAGTTTCATAAATATCGTTCAAGCCGTTTCGGAAGAGTTCGATAACAAACACCGTGACACGACATTTTTATGTATTAGAAGAAGATAAGTTATTGTATAGATAAATTAAAATAAAGTTGTTCTTCACAGCTCTTTAAAAAAATGTATTCCATTGCTAACCTTTTGTATATTTTCTCAATGCACCTATTTTCTGTATCGTTTTTCGTTTCGTAAAGGTAAGGTAAACGTAATTAGTGCTCGACACTTCTACGCCCAGTAGATGAAACCAATCTGTCACCTCTCTTACTATGACATAATATTCAAGATGCCATGTATTAGGTCAGTGTCGAATACAGGGACCTTTACCTTATATTATGATAGATAAAGGTTAATTTTATTGTAGTTTGAATTCCTAACTATAAGAGCTGGCAACTTCGTCGCTCAACGCATCAGTCTTACAACCCAGCGAGGAAATGCAGCCAGCGTCTTCGGTACCGTGCCGCAGGGGCCATTTTTAGATTTAATGTAGTTTTAGTTTAGGTATTTTATTTTAATATAGTAATTTTAATTTTTATAGATTGATAATGTATATCAGATATTTTTGTATTCTTAGTTTCAATAAATCTAATATATTCACCTCCAAAAAAGAACAATATCAAAGTATTTCAAAACCACATCACATCCGGCAATATCAAATTTTGTAACTGTTGCGGAACTATTTCTTCATAAGTAAAAGTTACAAGATAGTGTCAATCCAAAGATATTTACGAGGAAAAGTCTCACACTTTCTATCATATTAGTGCAACGCACAGGCACTTTTGATTTATGACCATCTCGTCTCGTCATTGCTTTTGGCCTTACTGAGCCTTATTTGAGAAAAAGTTCTGAATATTTTATTTACCACTGGATAGCCTAGGTGTTATAGAACCGGACTACAAAGCTTGAGGTCTACGGTTCGATCCCCGGTCGAAGCAATCTATTTGTAAGTATTAAAAAACGGATATTTTGCTCGAGTCTTGAAATGAAGTAAAATAATTTATGGCCGAACATGTGTAACATATAGTTAGGTCTTAAAAACAAACTTGGTGCATCATATTCTGCCATTTCCGGCTTGCAAAATCACTAAGAGCTGTCATTACTCAAAAATTCACTGACCGAATAAAAACACTTCTCCAAAAACCATTGGTGGATCATTTTCTTAAAATTATTTATGCTCATGTTACGAAAATCTCTGGGCAATTTAATAAATAGACATCTTGGATGTTTCATACGTATTTTTTCTATACAAGTATGTTTATCTTTTGTCTGTATCCATAGTATACTTGCTTTGATTGGTTTGGGACTAATTGGTGAAAATCATCCTGGATCATACACAGCCTAAGAAACAATTAAGTCGTCTCTCCTGTGGACATAAAATTAGCGACTCCGTAAACGACGTAATCTTGAGATGTATTAAAATTACCGAAAGTCGGCCAGACGTCCCACGTGCTGGTGTAGACTTGACTAAAGAATGTTGGCTACAGGCCCTTAACTTTTGCCATCTCCACAATAGAGACGCGAATAAAAAAATGTGTATGACCCTCCTATGATATTTTACTTAACTCACCAAAATACACAAGTTCATGTTTTTATTTAATCACTATTTCTCGTTAAAGTTTTTTAAAATAGAATCGATTTTATGCATTTAATTTGGAGCTTGAATCTTTAGTAGAGCTTTTCTAAGTTAAAATGACGCGCCCTCTACTGAATAATCAGTTGATTGGGATGTGTGCGTGCAAATATTAATTACGACTCTTCATCTCTTTGGGAGCGTCAACCAACTATTCCGTGCGAGTTTGCATTGCATACATCGCAATCGACAAATTACATGAATAGTCCTGTTCCTCTACCATGAGTTACACTAGTTTACAGTGACCGTACTCGCTAGCGACGGCGTAAATGATTTGTATGGAGAATTGTGTACAGCGCCTCTAGCGGTCACTTACGGAAGTACAATTCTCCATACAAATCATTTACGCCGTCGCTAGCGAGTACGGTCACTGTAAACTAGTGTAACTCATGGTAGAGGTACTGTGCGTTAATACGGTGGTATGGCGCGTTACTTTAACTAGACAAGCCCTATTACTTTTACAACTGTCAATGTTTCCAAAGATACACAATTCCATTTAAACAAAAATTAAACCTCGTTAAGAAAAGTATCATTTAATCCTTTTTGCTTCAAACAACAGCAAGTAATTATCCCAGTTTTTAAACCTTCTTCCTATTAGTATCCACTTAAGCCGAACTTTCTTCACTTAGGCGAAACTTGCTTCCTGAATAGTAAACTTTAAGCAAACTAGGCAGCAATTAAGTAAATGGCTTCAGTGATTTAGCTGGACGTTCGCCACTTAAATAGTTGCCCTGAGTTGCTGTCAGTTGCGGAAAAAGTTGCAGGTAAGTTTATGTGTGTCCTTTATTAGAGACTCGTTAGCATTCGCAAGGAACAAAATGAGGTAGAGACGTACATTTAGCCAATGTTGTAAAATATCTGCAGGTTTTAGTAACTAGTTGGTCTCTTGGAACATTTCGCACGCTTAATAATAAAATGCATCGATTTTAATTATTCCTATTTCTTTAAAACTAAACCTTATTTTTTCTACGTAAAGTTTAAAAAATAAGAATAAATCAAATTGATGCATTTTATTATTAAGCGCGCGATTGTCGATTTGCTACGTTGTTTAATATTAAAGTTGGTGACTATAAGGTAAACCGTCGTAAGCTCGACCTGCAGTACAACCTTGTCTCAGTAAGCTATCATTGTTTTCATCAATTAAGCCATTGTTGCGACTATTGTAAAAAGGTTCTAGGGCAGGTCGAACGTAAAGTGGTTTACTTATACCTATCATCTTTGTCTCGGCCTATATACGTTCCACTGCTGGGTATTAGGCCTCCTCATAAAATAAGAGGGCGAAGTCAGTAGTTTCCACCCAGCTCTAGTGAACCCAGGTTCCCTATAAATTATGTATAAATTTTTCATTGGATTTTTCGCTTTTTTTTTTAACTTTTCACTAAAAATATTAGACGTACTTACTAGCGATGTACTGTCACAGTGACAAAAGTCACCAGTGCACCTTAGCCAAGGATGTGTCATGCTTGACGGCGCGACGGTCTGTGATTTTCAGATTTTTCCTTTGGATACTTCTGCTGCGAGGTTTCAATTCTTGTAAAGAAATTCAATTGTATGTTAACGAAAAATACCGTTACGGTGTTTTCTATTTTAATCATAAAGTACCTGCTTACTCTTCGGTACAGCCCTCAAACATTCTGTCACGTGCGGTTTTTATATAAAAATGCACTTTCAAAAGGTCGTATCTTTTAATTGAGCGAAATGCCTAAAATGCTTTATTCATAAAATGTAACATAACTCATGAAACAGTTCCTTGGCATTTTCTTGTGACACCAACTAATTTTTATTAGACGTCTGAAAATTACACTTAAAAATATACATATTTATTTTACAATGGACAAATTAAATATGGCTGACGCCGACATTTTGGTACGGCGCGTTCATCCGGGGCGTTTCCGTTTCCGGTCCCCAAATTGGACGCAATCTCTTTTCTCGCGACTCTCTGTAATTATTCATTTTCAGTGACAAATCGTACTGGAAGTGTCGCCATTTATTTGCCAGAATAAGAGTAATTAATGTACTTTGTTTTTTTTTGTTTCGGAGTTTACTGCAACTCTTGTACACAAATAAAGCGTTTAAAGCTAAGGCTGTGTATACACCTGAACTGTGCGAGATGGTTAAGGGCTGTTACAGACGGACTGCATTCCAACTGCAACGTAACTGCCAACTGCCGATACATTTTCTATTGCAGTTGCATTGCAGTCAGCAAAACTGCACGCATGACAGTCATCTACTACTATACTCGTATTTAATAGTCTTATAGAAATTCACAGAGAAAAAGACTCTTTGAAATAGAAGAAAGATGTTCATAAATATAATACACGAAATAAGGAAAAAATATGTGAACCAAAAACAAGAACGAAGTAATATCTGAAGCAAGGAATCCCAATAAAAATTAAAATGTACAACCTACTATGAACTAGAATAACCTGGCTACCAATGAAATGCTTCAAAAAGAGCAAAATTCATAGTAATTTTTGAAGGAAAATCCTTTTTACTCTATTAATGAGTAAAAAAGATTCTCCTTCAAAAATTACTTCAGATAAGAGAAAGGATATTTTGAGATTTTAATTGAATTATGCATGCAATACTATATCGCTCAAAGTTGTTAAAATATATGACGTGCTAAATGTTTTAAACATGAAAACGTACGTTACGTGCTAAATGTGTTGTATGTTACATGGTTAATAAATTATTCTATTCTATTCTAACAGCATGCTAGCTGCGACTGAAATGTATGGGCGATCGGCAGTTGCAGTTACGTTGCAGTTGAAATGCAGTCCGTCTGTATTGGCTTATTACTTTATTTTCCTAACCAAGCTTAACATTAATTAATTGATTCAGGCGTTACTTTGCAAAGGACCTGCAGTTCACTATATCTTTATTTTGCTCACGAGCAAGACAGCTTCAAATTATTTGCGAGTTCCTTTTCAAAACCAAGAATGAGCACACACAGCCGTTCCAGAACAAAAACAAATGGCGTACTACATGGACTCTATAAAAGTGGAATACTCATACTCATACTCATACTCATTTATTCATAATATTTATTCCATGTCATTCTTAAAATTATTCTAATATATTATTCCATAGTCATCATAATAATTAGTAAGTTGAAGTTTCTGGCTGAAAGTTAAGGAATTCATCAAAAGTGTAGAATGTGTGCTCGAGAAGCCAATTTTTGAGTCGTCTCCTAAATATGTCCAACGAAGGAGCCGAAGTAATCGCTTCAGGTAACCTGTTATAAACTGTCGGGCCTACAACATGTGTCACCTTGCCAGACTTAGCAAACCATCGCTTCACTGTAAGGAGCCTTTGAGGGTTCCGCAGCAAGTGGGCCGCCATATCAGCGCGATTTCCATACTCATTCAGATTACTGTGCACATATACTTACTTACTTACTTACTACACTGGCTCAACGACCCAAAGAGGATCTTGGCCTCCGACACCAGAGAGCGCCACTCTTCCCTATTTTCCACCACCTCGCGCCAATTGGCTGCGCCGAGGGCGGTCACGTCCTTCTGCACTTCGTCCAGCCAGCGGTATCTAGGGCGACCCACCGGACGTTTTCCGCTCGGTCGCCCCATAAACGCTCTCTTCACTGCCCGATCCTCTCCCATCCTCTCTAGGTGGCCGAGCCAGCGCAATCTCGCCGCCTTGGCTTCTCCAATTACATTGGGCTCAGACACCAGGTCTTCCAGCTCCCGGTTCTTTCTCCTCCTCCACTTGCCATCTTCCTCTTGAATCGGCCCTAGCATCTTCCTCCAGATCTTTCTTTCAGCCACTAAGAGCTCGCCCTCTTCTTTTTTCGTTAGTGTCCAAGCCTCGCACCCATACAACAAAATTGGTCTAATGACAGTCTTATAGATACGAATCTTGGTAGCTCTACTGATCAGCTTGGACACCAGCACTTTGTGGAGCGCTGCAGAGCATCTTAGGGCGTTCTGGATGCGCATGGTAATCTCTTCCTCACGTTGGTTGGTGTCAGTCACGGTGCACCCGAGATACTTAAAACGGTCCACCCCTTTATAGGCGGTACCTCCGACCAATAGATCAGCTCTCTTGGCCCTGACGTTCCCATACCTCTTCATGAGAAGATATTCCGTCTTTTGGTGGTTGATTCCAAGGCCGATTTTATTCCCTTCCTGTTCCACAATCCTCGCCATGGCTTCCAGGTCTGTTCCATTTTCCGCCAGTAAAGCCAGATCGTCAGCATAGCCAATTACTTTGTGCTTCCCATTTAACTCAACCCCTCCACCATAATTTAATAATTTCCTGATGACGTATTCAAGGGCTAAATTAAAGAGCGTTGGCGATAGCGCGTCCCCTTGTTTCAAGCCAGTGACTACCTCGAACTCGTCTGACAGCTCTCCACTCACTCTAACTCTCATCCTACTAATACTAGTGGCGACCATGACCATCAAAGTCAACTTGTTGGGTATTCCAAATGATCGCATAACGTTGTACAGAGATCCCCTGTCGACACTATCATAGGCCTTGGCGAAGTCCACAAATAGAGCATGGATATTTTGCGCGTATTCCCACTTTTTCTCCATTAGATTTTTTAGGAGGAATATCTGATCCACAGTGCTACGGTTACGGCGAAAGCCGCACTGGTAATCTCCCAAGATGTTCTCCGCATAAGGTTGTAGCCGCTCCAGTAAGATATAGGACAAGATCTTGTATGCTGTTGGTAGTAACGCAATTCCTCTATAATTCGAACACTTCCTTTTGGATCCTTTTTTATGTATGGGACATATCACACCAGTGTTCCATTCGTCCGGTTGGTGCTCTTCATTCCAGATTTTCAGAATGAGTTCGTACAGCCGTGATTGCACCGCACCTCCGCCATATTTCCACAACTCGCCCTGAACGCCGTCTATCCCTGGGGCTTTATTGTTTTTGAGCCTCATGATGGCTTTCCTTACTTCGTCAAAGCTAGGCGGTTCCTCTGTGTCGGCCTCACAATCACCCGGGCTCTCCCTTTCTATTTGATTCCTCAGAGGCTCGCAGTTCAAAAGCCCCTGGAAATACTGTCTCCACTCACCTTTCAGTGCTTCTGAGTCGGTGATTAGGTCTCCGTCTTCATTTTCGAGAATCTGTGCAGTAGGTTGGTAGCCCTTCTTTAAAGATGTTATTTCTTGGTAGAACTTCCTGCTCTCACCAGCCCGTACAAGTGTCTCTACATCTCTAAGCCGGTTTTCCATGTGCTGCCTTTTCAGGTTTCTGATTAAATTCCTCAGCCTATTCCGAGCCTCACGGTGTTTCTCGCTCCATCTACTATCTTGTTCAGCCAGAATCTTAAATTGACGTCTTTCAGCCATGGCAATATCACACTCATCCGTCCACCATTTTCTTCTCTTCTTCTTTCTTTTACCCAGGACCCTCCTTCCCACGTCCAAAACTATGTCCCTTGTATTTTCCCAAAATGCATTTATATCATCCTGAATTTCAAGCCCCTCAAATCTATTGCCTAACTCTGTCTGAAACTGTTCAAGGGTGTCTTTATCTTTAAACTTATCTGTGTCTAGGGTTTGTGTCTCCTCCCTCAGTCGTCGTCCAGCTACTACCCTGATTTTGACCTTTAGTTTCACCCCAAGCAGGTAGTGGTCACTATCACAATCCGCTCCTCGGTATGTTCTTATCTCCTCCACGATACTCTTATGACGGTTA
Source organism: Archips xylosteana (assembly GCA_947563465.1). Lineage (NCBI taxonomy): Eukaryota > Metazoa > Arthropoda > Insecta > Lepidoptera > Tortricidae > Archips > Archips xylosteana. The sequence continues at coordinate 16,347,447 of OX387356.1, forward strand.
TCAACTAAGACGTGATCAATCTGGTTGACCGTTACTCCGTTCGGATGCTTCCAGGTCCCTTTATGGATATCTTTGTGGGGAAACATTGTGCTCTTAACTACCATCGACTTGGAGGCCGCAAAGCTTATCACCCGCAACCCATTGTCATTAGTTTTTGAGTGCTTGCTATGTTTTCCAATGGTAGGGGAAAATATGTCTTCGCGTCCTACTTGGGCATTTAGGTCCCCCACAACAATTTTCACATCGTATTCCGGTATCCGGTCATACACTTCTTCTAATTCTTCATAGAAGATATCCTTGGTTTCGTCATCTGCAAGTTCTGTCGGAGCATATGCGTTAATGATTGTGATGTTGAAGAACGCACTCTTTAAACGCAAAAGGCTAATTCTGTCAGATATGGCGTCGAATCTGATCACATTTCCCAACGACTGCTTTTCCACCATGAAGCCTGTTCCTCTTTCATGTTTACCAGGTTCCCCGCCCCCACTGTAAAATAGAACAGCTTCATTATCAATATTACTTTCCCCATTCCCGGGCCACCTCACCTCTTGCAGTGCTGCAATCGGGATATTATAACGGCGTAGTTCCTTGTTTACTTGGTAAACAGCACCCGGCCTATACAGACTACGTACATTCCATGAGGCAAATCGGAGTTCCTTTAAGCCGCGCCGTGAGTCGCTGTTAGGATCGGATCGTATTTCTCTGTGTGTCGGTTTCGTAACAATAGGTTTTTCCATGGAAGGGTTGTTAACCCTTCGCACAACCCCCAAAATGCTGGAGGACCACACCTGCCGTTGGTCAGCGGATCCACCGGATCTAGCCGGATAGCGTAGCCAGGCTGTGCTACCGACCATTCCCCCATCCGCCACCCGGGGGTCGCTCCTCTACGCCAGACAGGACAGCGCGGGGTACACACATATACAGCCATATACAGCTAGCTAGCTACAGGGGAGCGCACATATACAGCTGTCTGAAATATTACAAGCGAGTCCCCTAACCAGCCAAACCTTAAAAGGAGACTTGACTTCTTCGATTGCAATTATTGCATACAGTCTATTATCGTTCAAAGACAAAGACAGTTGACAAATTGGCATCCTTCTCACACTCGTCAACAATGAAGAAGATAAACATAAATTTACTACCTCTAGGTACCTCAACTGTTTTGTCAGCAACTAGAAATTGCAACCCGTGTTGTCAGGGGCCTGTTGCATAACAAAGTACAACTTATTTTACAAGTGGAACTCCCTTTCTAGTATAACTGAAGCGAGAGTTCCGCTTGTAATATTAGTTGTACTTTGTTATGCAACAGGCCCCAGGTTGTATATGAACTTAGGCTAAAAAGATATCCCACAGAAAGCCGTCGATAGAAACGTGTTTCAAAGTGCAATCAGTTACCAACATTTACTGGTATTTACCGCAAGTTAAATTATGGAATAGCCGCAAGCGGTTTAAGTCAATTACGCTAACAATAGCACTTTTATTTAATAAAAAGGATTCGCAACGCGGTTTACTTTTGTATTTTTCAGTGTCTAATTTTATCCGGCTTGGATTTCCAATTTTTATTTTTACTCTACTAGTTAAAGAACATATTTAACAGATATGAAACGCTGCTACTGTGTTGAATTACAACATTTTCTGTTTAGTTTGCCGTTTGTTTACTAAAGCTTCTCTTTAGTTACTGGTTTTTTATTTCTTCCCAGTCCTTTCATTAATCGGGTCTAGACAATAAACGTTCTTTCTTGAGTCGCTTTGAAACGTTCTGTTGCTTTGTTTACTTGGATTTATAATGAAGAATACGGCTGAGGGTCGCTGGTTTAAGAATCTATTTAAGACACTGAAAAAACTAGTAGAAAGAGAACTACCGTGCTACTCTCTTGAGTAGCACGGTAAAAATAGTTTTAATTCTCTTGAATTAAAACTATTTTTAAACCGGTTCTTAGCAAAACAATGTGTTTATTCTATTATAACAGTTATTTCAAAAGCCAAGACCTGAAATATTCCACAACAATAAACAATACAATAAATCTTTATTGTACACCACATATTAAACAGTTTAGAACAGTAGTGTATTTAAAAAAAATACACGGTAAGCAATGAGCAGACTTATTGCTACAGAATGATCTCCTCTAGGTTATCTTTGAAAACATAAACAAGAAAGAAATTATAGTTTATTAGGTACATAATTTATTTTCTTATTTTTTTTCAGAACTTTTATAACTTGCCCTCTGGAGTTTTTGGACATCCTGTATAAATCGAATGTATCGTGTTTTAATTAGGTCTTTATTTAGTTCACACAATTCCAAACAAGCGAATTCAAGAACATAACTAAACGTTTCTTAAAAGCCGATGCCAATACCTAAATCGTTACGACGCAAGATAGCTCTAAAGCTAGTCCTATTTGTGAAACGGTCACTTGAAACTTGTATCAAAACCTAACCCTAGCACGTATCACGGGATCCACTTACTGCGGAACAAACATTTCCGTGCCTTGGCCGGCGGATGTTTTATTCACGAGCCGAAGAGTAACAAGAGTCAGAGCCGACAAGTTGAGGGCTTAGGCTGACGCATTTCGGCACAGATGGCACTATCTTTAATACAGGAATTAGGGTATCGCTATAAAAAAGGATGGAACTATACAAAACATTGAACACTCGGAGAGTTCGAAACGCTTCAAGCTTTTGTGTGGTGTTGATGTGACATATGTCTCGATTTATTTAGAAGTGGAAGTGGGCGTGTTTTGCATGATAACATAATGTCCCAAGACTCAAGCGAGCGCCTAAATTAGAGCAGTTCTGGAAAAAATAAGAAAAAAGTCAATGTCGCTTTGTTAGCGCTAATTGACATTTTTTCGAAAATGTCTAATCCAAAAAGTAATATTGTTATGTGACTCTATTATTGGTACCCAACTCTCTGGCTTCAATTTGATTCATTTTGATATATGTTAGAGAGTAGTCTAAAATAACAGACCCATTTTGTTTACCTGTGCAATCCCCCCAACCTAAATAGGAGATTCTGCCCTCCAAAGTTCTGAAAATTTACTGAAACCTCTAACTTCCATAGATTTTTTTTAAGCAAGTTGCTATTTATTATTGATTTGATTATATGATTGAGAACATGAAAAAATAACGAGCTCGTGTTTTGTTATACCGGCTTTAACTCATATTTTCCTGATCAAGATTAAAATTTCAGTCATATATTCCAAAAGTTTAGCAAAACTATAATGCTGAATGATTCTTGAAAAAAAAGAGAACGATTTACTGCGGGAGCTCACAAATTGTTTACAGATCTTTCATTCACTAATTGAATGGATCAAGTGTAAAATTTGATAATACTTTGACTGCTTGTTAACTAAATGTTAGTTTCCTTTTTTACTCAACTCTATATAGAACGAATCTGTTCAACTTCTCGTTCATTTACTTACGTTCGAGCGTTCACTGCACTTGAAACACGTTGCTGTAGTTATTTGCCTTTCCACAGCAACAATAGCGCTTGCCGATACCGAGCACAAGACATGCTTAAACTTGTGTCATGCTATCAAATATGCAGTCCCAAATTCCGATAACAATTTGCAATACTTTGTTCACATTCGAGTGAACCTAATCTGGATCTAAGTGTACAATTTAAATCCGTCTGTCTATTATCAGCCCAGCCGTATGTTCCACTGCAAGGTACAGGCGTCCTCTCAAATAAGAAGGCTTGGGCCGTAGTTCCCACGCGGGCCTAGTGCGGATTAGAAACTTCATACAGACCATTGAATTTCTTCGCTGGTGTGTGTTAATTTTCTCTTTTATGTTTCCATCACCGTAAAGCTCGTGGTAAATTTCGAACGTAATTTCGCACAAAAATTCCGAAAAACTCAGAGGTTCGAACCCACAACCCTGCGCTTGAGAGATCATAGGTCAAGCCACTAAGCCACCACGGCTTATCTTTATAAATTTAGACGACCAGATGGCCTAGTAGGTAGAGAACCTGACTACGAAGCTTGAGGTCCCGGGTTCGATTCCCGCGTCGGGGCAGATATTTGTATGAATAATACGAATATTTGTTCTCAGGTCTTGGGTGTTTAATATGTATTTAAGTATATATCTATCTATATAAGTATGTTTATCCGTTGCCTTTTACCCATAACATAAGCTATGCTTAGCTTACTTTGGGACTAGGTCAATTGGTGTGAATTGTCCCGTGATATTTATTTTTATTTATTTATTATTTATTTTTGCCTGTCTTTGTATATCCTAAATAATATATAATATTATAAACACGAAACTTTGTATACATGGATGTGAAAATTGATGCGGGTAAGAAAATACAATATTTTTTTAAAGATAAACGTGTGACTGACGAAGAATACACAACCCTAATCACTGTAGCTAAAGAATTCAAATTTGGCAAACATTTTGCTTGAAGATGCACCAAGAAAGGATTATCACACGACAGGAAGCTAACACTCTGTATAGTTTTCCACAGGATCAAAGCTTCAGGCATAAGTTTGTCTTGGAATTACCTACACATAAAAAGCGTTTGTCTTCTAAACTTGACTGTATCGTAGTACATAAAAACTGCGAGCTCAATACATTATGCTGGTCACGGCGAAGCGCCCGCTGGCACTGATGGCACGCTACCAAATATCCAATTTCAAATTCCGTTAACAATTTGAAGAAATTTCGGGCTTCCTCGGGTTTTATTGTGAAGGTGTTACTCTTGCTGGCTGAGGAGATGAATTAGTTAGACGGGATGGAGCATGTATGTTAATTCTTTGTCTTATCATACCTCAAAAAAAACATGGACTGAATGATAGCCTAAATTACTGGAGCTATAGAGCTAGAGACTTGAAATTCGGCCTTCATATATCTAAGAAAGATTTTTCTCTAAATCCTGCTGTACATGGTTATTTGTAATTCACTAGCATCTTTTTAACCCTAAACTCCTACCACTTAAACAAATCTTTTTTGTTTTACGACTTTTGTCATAACTTTATATTTTTGGTGTAATAACGTTTTGAAAATTTGAGATTACCTGTATTTTTACGATACTCTGTGCCGTGTATGAAAAAAAAATGTACTCCATTTTAAAAAGCCGTATAACAAAAAACATTTGTTTAAGTGGTAGGAGTTTAGGCTTAAAAGGATGCTAGTGAATTACAAATAACCCTGTATAATATAAGCTAGTTTTTCAAATAGTACTACTAACACACAAAGAAACATGGTACAAAGATTACAAAGGGATAAATAAGCCTTTAGAGCATCACTCGTAGACAGCCTTTCGATTGGAATATTGGAGTAATTATACCTTCATCTCTACAAGCAAAGGTATCATTTAAGTAACATATATATTTTTTTTTTTATGTTAGATAGGCCAAACAAACGAACTAGTGGGTCACCTGATGTTAAATGAACACCACTGTCCATAGACACCCGCAGCGCTTTACACGATGCCAGTGCGTTGTCGGCCCTAAAGGAGAGGGAATAGGGAAGGGGGAGAGGGAGGGGGAGAGGGAAGGGGTGAGGTATTGGGCCCCCGGAACTCTCACTGACCGTACGAAACGCAAGCAGGATTACTGCTGCTTCACGCCGGTGTTCTGTGAGAGGGTGGTACTGCCCCGGACGAGCCGGCCCATTCGTGATGCAGCGGCTAGCTACAACATGGCTCTACCACTACAAAAAAAAAAAATTATGCAGAACAGATGGCCGTTGGGCCCAAAAAGTTCTCAAATAGCGACCACGGACGAGCAAGCGCAGCGTGGGACGTCCACCAACGAGATGGATGAACGATTTGGTAAAGGCCGCAGGTTCAAGGTGGATGCAAGCCGCTTCCAACCGTAATGATTGGGTTATGAGGGAGACCTATGTCCAACTGTGAACGTCCTACGGCTGAAATGATAATGATGATGAACATAATATTTCGGGAAACTTTTTTTATACTTCCATAGAAATAAAAAGAGAAAAGCTTAATTAGTGATTGGTGCAGTTGCCATGAAACTCTCGTTTAAAATCCAGATAGGTACGTAGTTGCATGTAAATTTATCCCTTAAGAAAACAAAACACAATCTAGTGGTTTGCCGCCATTTTAACGCAGCGAGCGAATAAGCGAGCGCTAAACCGAGACAACGCTCGCTTTTGGCGATAAGCTGAGCGAGTGTCGTTCTTTCGTTTAGATTAGGGTGGCCATGCGTTCCGGGGCAAATTGAAATACAGGTTGGATTTCCAGTTCAGAGTGTCCCAAGTGGGCGACGAAATATTTGATGAAGTTTCAACAGTGAGATACCAATCGGATGGTTCCCGACTTAGAATCGTAAGTTTAGATGTTTAATTGCAAGCGTTTATTTAACTTGCAATGTTGGTATGTATTTAAATCTCTTTATTGTACGTAATGACATGGAGTAAACAGATAACAAGAGAGACAGATGTAGAAAGACGAGCTTAGTCTTTAAAGGGATCTCTTCCAGTTAACCTTTGCAACGATTGACATCCTATCAATTCGTTGTTTTTGATGTCCTCATCAAAAACAACAGTAGATATACAATGAAAATAAAGAGAACCAAAATCTAAATTACAAGCTGGCAGCTTCCTCGCTCAACGCATCAGCCTAACGGCACTTTCACACGGGCAACGTCCCGTTTTTTGCGGGTTCGGTATTTTTGCAGGATCCTGAAAACCGAATGCTCGTGTGAATGTTACCACAGTAGCACGTATGCTACTAAACGGGATCCTGCAAAAAACCGAACCCGCAAAAAACGGGACGTTGCCCGTGTGAAAGTGCCGTTACAATCTTGCGAGAAAATGCTGCCAGCGTCTTTAGTACCATGCCGCAGGGGCCATTTTTATACTTAATGTAATTTTAGTTTATTTTATTTTGATCTAGTTTTAAGTTTTAGTAAACAAATTCTATTTTTTTCCATATCTCTTTTGTGAAAATTACAATATACACATAAACTTCTCTTTAAGATGAACTGTCTAGCTGTTCGTTTGTAAGTAAGTAAGTTTTCTTCAAATCTTGGGCTGACAAGGCCAATACAATAAACGAAAAGTACATTTAACAAAAAGATTGTTTAGCGAAGAGTTCATATTTCCTTGCGTTATTACCTAAAAAGATTCGTATGTTGAAATTGTTTTTCTCTCGCCTTGTTTATTTAGTTCCGTAAATTCCTGGAATATATCCTGATCACCGTCTACACCATTATGGTAACCTAAGCCTAGATTAAAACCCCGTCGCACGGCCGCCCCGCAAATAGCCGCCAAAAATAAATGCAAAATGCCGGCTACGGTTTTCGGGTCATCAAAGCAGTTGCGTTGGATTTTTAGGAAATTTTCGCTGAAAACATGATATTATTTTGGGGAAAATCTGATGAAAAAGTCTGTATCAGATTAAGTTCAACTAAACGAATAACTGTTCACTTTATAACAGTACAATTTGCTTATTCAAAAAATTTGACAAAGTCAGGGATAGTTAGTAGCATGATATGATAATGAATAAATTATTATGCTGTTAACATATTCGTTTAAGGAAGTTTCATTACGAAGACAACGTTGCCATTTCCTGGCTTTCATTCACTTTAAATATTAATGCCTAGTCACACGAATCTTGTTATGATTATCTCACTCTAAATGAGGTATTACCTAACCATTTTAGAAGTCAGTTTATATTTTAGAGAACGTTTGAATCAGTAATAAGTAAATACTTAATTCAGAGTCATAAACTTCACGGTTCAAATAAAAGTAATGAAAATAAAATGTCGAAACATTAATACAATATTTAACACCACCCGATATCTAAAGGCCTTCCAAGAGTTCGCAACATTTCGTTTTGAATTGAAAGAGTTTGCGACCGTTACATACCTTGCAAAATCCATTTGCGAGATTGAAAACATCTACAACTAGAAATTAATATCGAAGTTTAGAAATGAGAAATTTTCTCGACTTTGACATTTCTACCGTTTAACGCTTGGTAAGTTCTTTATAACATCGCACCTTTGGAATGAAACGGACTCAATTCCAAATAATACGTCTCTTTTAATTTTTTTTAGTTCCAATTGACTGCATTTTAAACATGAAGGTATGTGTAATGTTTGATGTCGAGTTAAACTCGTTTTAAGATGTGAGTGATCCGTATATTTTCACTAGTTATGACTGCAATTTATTCTGAATCTACTATGTAATTATTTATTTAGAAGAAATATTCCTGGCCAAAGCCTCAACTCAACAAAAAAGGATCGTTATCAGCTAGTTTCAAGACTATTGAAACCAAAAACATATATCCAACTCATCAAATACTTAATAAACAATCCTTTGCATCATAAATACAAGCAATGAAAACTTCCAGAACTTTCCAAATCTATTCCTCAACCGTACTCTCTAATTCCTCATACTCGGTATCTGAAGTACCCAATCTCAATAAACTACTTACACTGTTACTCTGATTGTAGCTCTAAATAAGTTTCGGGGCTACCTTAAAGAAACGCCTTTTCGACTTACCTTTTCGTGGATGACTAACTTTTGCCGTTTATTTTCTGACCTCTCCCGAATGATCTTGAGAGGAAGGGTCGAGGGTGTACCTGAAATTTTGATACCTAGAAATACCCAACTTTGTACTGTACGTAGGATCAGTTTCAAATGTTTAAGCGATGGGCTTCTTTATTATGTTTCACGTACAAGCGTATATACCAATTGGTTGAATTAAAAAAAATAGACTGTTAGAAAAATACACCGATAGTTAGAAATAGAAAAATATCAATGTCCGATAGAAACATCTAATATATAAAAGTACGGTGTTTGTTATCGAACTCCTCCGAAACGGCTTGACCGATTATTATGAAACCTTTTTGTCTATATTTGGTAGGTCTGAGAATAGGTCGTAGGCTATTTGTTATACCCCTAATATGGCAAAACAACGTCTGTTAGAGAAAAGAATTTGTTATGTATAGTTAGATAATAAGTCAGCTAGTTTAGTTTGAAGGGTCGGAAGCCCAAAGAAAGTATGAGGATGGCATAATAGAAAGGCAAAGTATGAAGCATAAAAGTACGAGATGTAGTATTTGATGGAACTGGTATGATAGTTGTTGTTGATATAGGCCCTGCATTTATGTGGGGGTAGCTAAGGGGAAAAAAAAAAAAAAAAAAACAACGTCTGCCGAGTCAGCTAGTAACAATATAATTTGCTGCATGTAAAATGTCTGGGCTGCCACGGAACTTTTTTGAGCCCGTCGTATTTGTATTTAACGTGGTCCAACTTTCGCAACTCCACTCAAAATTGACTACAAGTAACAATTTTTACTCAATCAATCAACGGCCATAGTCCATACACTGCTGACCGTAGACCTCCTTTAAGTTATGACACAACTTTCTGTCTTTTGCTTCCCTCATCCAACCACTGCCAACAGTCATTTAATTTTAAGGTCATCCTCTCCCCCTGTCACTCCAGCTCCCTGTCTCAAAAATTATGTTCTACAAATCGACTTAATTGTTAACTTATACCTACAAAAAAGTAGCAGTGATGCAGAACAGTTGTAGCACTTGTAACGTTTGTGGTACAGGGGCCAGTTAATTAGGTATGCGGCGATTGGGGCATTACAATTATCGCCCAGTAACTAAATGTAACTTAAGCTAATCAGAAAACGCTAACTTTGAGAATAGCTTGAAATTGATACACCGAATTGGTTGTTTGTTGTTGACTGGCGGTCCCTTTAGTGCTAACTCCGGAATGTGCCATCAGCTATAAAGTCCGGACAAGTCCATTATTGGGGTCAACACCATTCGTCTGCGCGGTTGATTTTTGGTTGTTGCATTGTGTTTAGTACGATTTCGCGTTTCGTAAATTTTACAGCTTATATTTATTACTTTACCCTAATTTTTTAGATTAATAAATTTAAGAACGCAATGGTTATTAAACAACGTGTCTCTATCCTCTGGACATAGAGGAATAGAACGTGTTGATTAGGGTATTTCTAAGCTCTGTACAAAACATTGCACCGAACGCCACCGCATTAACGGAGAAATGGATGATTCACGATTTAATACTTTGGAACAACCTGTATGTAGATACATGGTAATTAAAGAGTATTTCAACTTGATCAACCTCTGAACTGCAAGACTCATTGCAACCATTTGATACAGTATGTTTGTTACATATTGTTGGTGAGTATCAATTTTACAAAAGTAGAATATTCCTGAGAAGGAACTTTACGCAGGATTTCGGTCTTACTGGAATTAAATAATCATCTCATCACTATACGTATTTCTTTCTTTCTTTCGTTACGATATAGTGAGAAGAAAACACTAGGGACAAAGCGGATGGTACTATCTTCACGGGCTAAATGGTTTTGAAGCCGGGCTGAGCCATGCGATTGTATGTTACCAACGCTGGGTTTATGCCTTTGCCTTTATATCTCTGAGGCTCAGACCTACTTTCTTAACTGCAAACGCTCCCAGCTACTTAGACGAACATAAAGTAAAAACGTATCTAGGTAAGAAAATGGTGGAAATAAAAATTTCTTGAATAAAGCACGATGTCTTCCTTCACCGTAAAGCTCATGTTAAATTTCAAATGTAACTCAGAGGGGCGAGCGCAGGATCGAACCCATTACCTCCTGCTAAAGAGGCCACCACCACATGCAGACTACTATGTACCTACTTCGTTTTTTTATCATTAGAAAGAAGGTAAGCGATCTTGACGTATCTTTTTATTGAAAAACACTTTTGAAAAATAATTCACAGCAAATATGTTACATAATTTATTGAATCAGGCGTTACTTTGCGGAGGTCCATATTAATGAACTGAAACAATTACTTTGCTAACCCGCGTCCTTACGATAGTTGCGTTTATGTAAGAAATGCGTGTTCATGCAGTTTCTCCACCTACACAATGTACGAACACACACAAATCACACAAACCCAACTATCACCACCACCAAACTACACTGACGCGTTTCGAACTCAACAAGAGCTCATCTACAGAGTTGGCGTTGAGTTGGCGCGGGTGAGCAAAGTAATTGTTTCAGTTCATTGAATATGTTACAATTAGGATGGACATAATGTCCATATGATCATATGGTCATTTACATTATTTCGGTTGCATAAGTAATAGTTACTATTATTTTACGCGTTTTTCTATAAAAAGACTCGTCAAAATTTATTATTCCATTTTTAATGCTAAAAAGAACGAAATAAGACTACCACAACTCTTTATAATAACGACAACTACAGACGTAATATAAAATTATATTTTCTAGATCCACTCATGATTACGATCAACTTTTATTATGGGACCAACTTCGAAAACGTAAACACAAAATCGACGTCTCCATACAAATTGCGAAACCAGTTGATTGCTTTTAGTATGGGAGGCTCAATTTTTTTCTACCGATTTCGATATTACTTCCATAGTAAAAGTTGATCGTAATCATGAGTGGATCCAAAAAATATAATTTTGTATTACGTCTTAGATGTCACCCTGTATAAAACAGTGAATACAAGTATCACTAGTTATGGGCATGCAGCGATTGACGTGATCACTATCGTCTTAATACAATAAAACAGAATCGGAGCGTCGCCCGCATGAAGCTTATTGCTTTGTTCCTCAACGCAGCCTTTGAGGTCCAACTATACGGGCCATCTTGGAGGCCTGCCCGTACAAGGTTGGTCTATATTATAACTGTGCCTTAACTTTTATAGAAACGCACGCTGATTGGATGCTGAAAACGTTGTGAGGACGTGATTGGTTTATTTAAAACGCTGATAAATAACTACCTATAACTGTGTGATGAAAGTAAAATTTTGAAAATTTCATGGACATTTTTTGTTAAAAATTCTGTTTTTGATAGTTTATTATTGCAGTGACATCGAAATTTAATACTTGTACCTACCATATTTCAAATTGACTGAAATTTTATTAAAAAAGTAATTGTTGTAACGTATAAGAAGCATACAAACACACACACAAAAATACAAATAGAGGTAAATAAAAGCTTCCAAAGATTTTTGACATAGATGTTTTAGAATCCTGGAAAGGACATTGGATAGTTTGTATCCCGGAAAATTGAAAGCTCTTGCGGAATAAAGGAATTCTGCATAGACAAAGTCGCGTGCAACAACTAGTTTAGTTATACAGGGTGTCCTAAAACTTGACGGTAACCTGGTAAGTACCGGGCGAGAGGCCAAGTTTCTGAAAAACATAAGACAAACCGGCCAAGTCTGACTCGGACTCGTGCACTGAGGGTTTCGTGCAAATTTTTAGGTAAACAGCTGTAACTATAATAATTCAGTGTTAGTAGAGCCCTGCTTCTAAGTAAAATGGACGCAATATGGGATCATTTTATATTGGGTAATCGGGTTATATTTTTATTTGTTGTTGTAGTGGAACTCTTCTATAATACCATTATAGAAATCGTGTTAAAAACGCTGAAATAAATGCGTTTCTTGTATGACGACCCTCCCTTAGTTTTTAACTTTATTCCATTTTTAGTTATTGTTGTTATAGCGGCAACAGAAGTACATCACTTGTGAAAATTTCAACTGTCTAGCTATCACGGTTCATGAGATACAGCCTGGTGACAGACCGACAGACAGACAGACAGATGGACAATGGAGTCTTAGTAATAGGGTCCCGTTTACCCCTTGGGCACTTAAGCGATAGACATTTTTTCGGACAATATTTTATGCTAAAACAGATGTTACGTGAGTCTATTTATCAATTTATCACTTAGTGACATGGATTTTTTTCTTATTTTTCCAGAACTGGTAATTGTCGATCTCTCGCCTGGTTGTACCAGGTTCTCGCTGAGTATTGGGACACCCTGTATAACCAAGACATTAAACAGTTTCCTTTCTAGAGTTATTTATATGAAAACGTGTTGAATATTTAGATTTGTTTACTCGTATTGTAGGTATGTCTGTAATTTGGCCATGAACTGGTGCCGAGGGGATTCGCTGTCTATCCAAGGTCACGTTTTATTATAGATCATGGACGATAAATTACTCTACTTATTGCTTTTGTACGCGAGAGGATTCTTCAGACAAGTTGCTAATTGTATTTACATTTGATGATTTTAGTAAAGCATGATGAAACTGCTGAACATAGGACTCCCCCAAGGCTTGGGGGAGGCCTATGTTCAGCAGTGGACGTCTTTCGGCTGAAATGATGATGATGATGATGATGATGATGATGATGATGGTGGTGAAACTAGTAATGGTAGTAACTATGATCAGATCAGTCACGGGACTTAATCACATAAAAAATACTTATATGTAGTGAAAATATAAGGATCACTCACGTCTTAAAACGAGTTTAACTCGACATGTTTCGGTCTAATCCGTAACCCTTCTTCCCGGAGCCACAAGTCACAGCACTCACCATTTCGTTTCATGAATATGAATGTAGATAAAAAAATATATAATGATAGAGTGGTGTTTGTATACCATAGTTAACCTATAATACTTCTATAACCTCGTCATTTATACCTGCATATGGGATTTAGAGAGTTCTGTACTCAAAAAACGGGGTAATTAATGTCGCTAAACTTTCCATCTATATATCTGTATATATGTATGTCGCAGTGCTGTATCTCAAGAACCGTAATAAATAGATAGCTGACTTTTTTCACAGAATCTATACTTAGAAGAGACATGTAGCTCATCATTCATCATCATTTCAGCCGAAAGACGTCCACTGCTGAACATAGGCCTCCCCCAAGGCTCGCCAAACAGATCGGCCCAGCGCCATCCGCATCCAATGCATGTAGCTCTGCTACCACTAATTTTTTATACAGATATGGCCGTTTATAGTGTATATTTTGACATACCTACCTACAGATTTTTAAGGAACCCTCGTTGCTCGAGTCCAATTGCCACTTGATCGGTTTTAGATTTAAAATTCAATCTTTTCTTTTTTACTAGCCTATAACAGTGTTCCACTGCTGGGCAAAGACCCCCTCTGGTCCTCCATTGCTCCCTGTTTTGAGCCAAATCTGGCCAATTGCTTAAAATTCTATCTACCACTACAAAAATAAAAACTAAATCTAGAAAGATAAAACTATCTGATTTAAGCGTTACCTAAATAAATATCAAAAAAAAAATATCACGGGACAATTCACACCAATTGACCTAGTCCCAAAGTAAGCTAGGCAAAGCTTGTGTTATGGGTACTAGGCAACGGATAAACATACTTATATAGATAAATACATACTTAAATACATATTAAACACCCAAGACCCGAGAACAAACATTCGTATTTTTCATACAAATATCTGCCCCGACACGGGAATCGAACCCGGGACCTCAAGCTTCATAGTCAGGTTCTCTAACCACTAGGCTATCTGGTCGTCTACATTGGAAATGAATACAACCTTTTACAGTAGTCCACTAGTACGGTAAAAAATTGTAAAGAAAAAATCGATTATGTAATTTGATTATCTCTTGTTCCGGAAAACGTCAATCTTACTAGCCCAAACTTCTTATGTACAAACAAATGTTGGATTATTTTTGTACCTACTGGAGTGGAACTCCCAACCTACGTCTGTATTCCCTGAACACTATGATCTGGCCGTTTTCAAGTCTTGAATGAATGAGCATTTACTATGCAAGCGTGCACATCATCTTCGCTTTCCATCAGGCGTGATTGTGGCAAAGCGCAAGCCTATATTGTTTAAAAAATATCCCATCCATCAATATTCCGTCCCTCGGGAACCCATAATCCAAACTCATTTACCCAAAAATACACCTCAAAATGTTGATGCAGCATCGTCATTGATTCCATTCCAATGACTTGCCAAAAGACACCATTACTTATCTCGAGTCTTGACTTTAAATGATTTATGGTTTTAAACTAATGACGTTCTTAAGGTTGAGCAGTCGACGGTAAAAGTAGGGTGAGTTTTAATTTCGAGTGCCTGAAAATGTTCATTACAAAGTAACAGATTTAATGCTTTGCGTTTAATTATATTTTAGACAACATCGTACGACGATTTGTGTGGAAGTTGAGGAGGTGGGGTTTTGCATGAAAACTTGTAATATGACTATTTCGCTGGCGAGGTAAAAGAGTGTAGTTTATTTATGTATAGTTTACCATATAACTAAAACATATTATGAAAGGTGGTCCACTTAGGCAAGGTGCCGAAGATACTGGTAGCGTTTCCTCTTTGAATAGCTAAGCTAATGCTTTGTCCAAGAAAGCTGCCAAGTGCCAGCTCTTCGGTCCCCTGTGACGTCGATTAACCAAACGAGTTGATGTTTTTTTGTACTTATAATGTGGTTGTGTGTGTTTGTGTTTGAATTTCTGGTCGACTATTCCATCCTCGTATAAAAAGTATTTGTAAAACATTTTTACCCGTTTTTTTCCGAACTTAATCCGAACAACGTTACATACAGTAATTGAACGGTTAAGCTCTTATCGGGCCCCAAATTAAACCTTTACTGCGACAGCCGGGACACCGTAAAATTGTTCGGCTTTTCAAATTTTCCGCATAATAAAACTGTTATGAGCTGTCGGCGCGATTGTTATAATATTTTTAAGCGCCCTGTTAACCGCAAGTCGTTAAAAGAGCGAATTCATTACGCTTATCCGTGTTACAGATTTGTCGAAACTGGATTAATGTTAGTCGATAAATGTCAATCAAAAGCGTTCTTTATCGAGTTGCTTGTCCAGAAATATTTTCCAGTAAATATAATATTAATAAATATTATTAAGTAAGCCGTGGTGGCCCAGTGGTTTGACCTATTGTCTCTAGCAGAGGGTCGTGGGTTCGAATCCGAGCTCACACCTGTGAGTTTTTCGGAATTTACGTGCGAAAAAATATTTGAAATTTACCATGAGATTTATGGTGAAGGAAAGCATCGTGAGGGACCTGCACGCACCTGAGAAGAAATTCGCATATTTATTTACATTGTTGGTTTTCTTGGTTGTGGGTTAGATGCGTTCAAGTTGGTTATTTTTTTATGCGGAGGGAGGACGGAAAAATTACTAAAAAAAGTATATTTTCAACGCATTTTTGCTTGACTTAACCTCAGTACTTCGTGAAGGAGCAAAATAATGTAGATATTCAATGTATTTTAGCATTGCTTTAAGATTATCGTCCATATGGTGTCGATGGTACTGAATCCTTTAACCCAAAAGAAATTTGTTTCCAAAAAGACCTACTCGTATTTGTTTTGGCATGGACCTGAGCATTTATAATTAATTTAAGCATGACGTAATGCTGGAAGGCTTGTTTTTGTTCGGATGGCGCCAGCTGGGCAGCGCATATCAGGAAGGGATCTAATAAGTTTGGAAAAAGGACAACAGGCGCGCACTGTCATATTGGATCAACATTGGAGATATCGTAATAATGTGTCTTATTTGTTTTTGTGCAATAGTATAGTTTTGTTTACATATATCTTTTGGACTCCCTGCCCTGCCTAATGACTATGAACTGTAAAATTTCCGTTGTTTAGTACTAGCTGGTTCCCGCGATTAGTTTATTGTTATCCCGCGGGAAATATGCATTTTTCTGGGATAAAAACTAACCTATGACCTTTCTAGGATTTCAAACTATCTCCATACCAAATTTCATCTAAATCGGTTCAACGGTTAGTGATTCCCCATTTATTTATTTATTGTTTTAATTCACAGTTACAGGCTTACAATAAGAGCCAAAGATCTTTAATTTCTAATCCATAAAAAAAACGGGACGATTGACACCAATTGACTTAGCCCCAAACTAAGCAAAGCTTGTACAATTTGTGCCAAACAACGGATAAACACACTTACATATATAGATAAATAAATACTAATACAGGGTGTCCCTAAAGCCAACGTCAAAATGAAAAGGGGAGATAGGTGGGCAGGGCGTCTACCAAATATCAAAAAATGACCTTAGTAAAAGTCGCACGGCGCACCGTTTTCGAGAAATTTCGATTTTTCTGATTTTTTGAATAATGTACACCTGGACTAAGATTTTGAGTTGTGATATTCGGAATTAATTATTTTTTGCGTTTATTTTTACTGGAAAATAATCTTGAATAGTTGTGTTGTCAGACGCAAAAAACAATTTTTAAAAAACTATTTCAGTTTTAAATAATTTATTGAATCAGGCGTTACTTTGCGGAGGTCCATATTAATGAACTAAAACAATTACTTTGCTCACCCGCGACCTTACAATAGTTACGTTTATGCAAGAAATGTGTGTTCATGCAGTTCCTCCACCTCCACACTGTACGAACACACACAAATCACATAAACACAACTATCACCACCACCAAGCTACACTGACGCGTTTCGAACTCAACCAGAGCTCATCCTCGGAGTTACCACAAAGTCGAAGTTTTAATACTAGATTTAAAGAGCATGTTTCGGCATATAGGAATGAGCATCCAGATAGATCGAATTTTGCAAAACATTTGTTGGAATCAAATCATTCATTGTTAGATTCAGATTCTTATGAAGTGTTACATTATTGCGGCAAGGGGTTGCGTCTGGATGCTCTGGAATGCATGGAAATAATTAGGTACAACACTATGGGGTCTATTATTAATGAACAGGTAAATTTAGTATCTTCTCCTTTACTGCGGCTTGGGTCTAATTTGAACAGTTAGTATTAATAAAATATGCCTTATAAATAAATAAACAAAAATTCAAGGTAATATGTCAATAAAAGTTAATTTTTGTGGGGTAGTTTGAGAATAAGAAAAATAAAGTGGGTACGTGTGAAGTTACAGTGACAAGTTAAAACATTTGTTTTGGTTTGTTAGTTTAACATTTGGTAGCATAGCATACGGTTGTGGTAACTCCGAGGATGAGCTCTGGTTGAGTTCGAAACGCGTCAGTGTAGCTTGGTGGTGGTGATAGTTGTGTTTATGTGATTTGTGTGTGTTCGTACAGTGTGGAGGTGGAGGAACTGCATGAACACACATTTCTTGCATAAACGTAACTATTGTAAGGTCGCGGGTGAGCAAAGTAATTGTTTTAGTTTATTTCAGTTTTTTTATTTATTTTTATTTAAATTTAAATTTTGCCTCTTCTCATAAACTATGGTCTAGATTTGATTTATCACAGTGAAAAAAAATTACATGACGACATTTTTGCCTACTAGCCTAAAAACATGTCCATTTAATGGACATTCAAAAATGATAAAAAACTTATCAAAAAATATTTACAGAAAAAAAAAATCTCCATGCAAAGCATTAAGTACCCTACAAATCTCGTTAAGCCAGTACTACCGCCTTATCCAAGTTGAAGCTCAAGGTGGATCAGAATGCACTCTGGTTAAATTCAGCGATATGCAAAACTAAATAAATTAAAAAAAATCTAAATTTCCCGTGTTTTATTAAAAAAAAAATTTTGTGGTTAAAATTAAATAAATAATTAATCTGCAATTTTCAAACAAATTTTCATCGAGATTCTTTGAAACTTAACGACGCTTTGTCCAAATTTTTATTTCCAAAAATACTGGCCACAAAGATTTTGAACGCCGCTAAATTGAAATTCGAAATTTAAAAATAATTATTTCACCACACCCGAATTAACGGTAAGATTGGATTCAAATATGTATGCGTTTAAATTTTTTTCGTCGAACTAAATAAAAAAAATACTCATACAAACTTCAACCCTTTTACCCCCTTAAAGGGTGATTTTCGAGATATAAACTATCCTGTGTCCTTTCCTGGGATGCAAAAATGTCTGTACACCAAATTTCATCTAAATCGCTTCAGCGGTTTAAGTGTGAAGAGGTAACAGACAGACACCCTTTCGCATTTATAATATCAGTGTGGATTACTTGAATAGGTACACTGCCTAGTGTGTACAAATACCAATCTCCATTTCTAAATCAATCGAAGCAACATAGCCATCTAATTGAAGGCCGAGATCTAATCTAATCCGGTTGATTATAAGGCATGCATACATGAGCGTACTTGCTCATTTAGTGCTTGAGACTCACTTCAGTTGATCTCTGTACACGAGCGTCTATGACGACCGGATACCCATAGCAACAGCAGCCGCATTGATTAATTTTTAGGGTTCCGTACCCAAAGGGTAAAAACGGGACCCTATTACTGAGGCTCTGCTGTCCGTCCGTCCGTCTGTCCGTCTGTCACCAGGCTGTATCTCGGGAACCGTGATAGCTAGAGAGTTGAAATTTTCACATATGATGTATTTCGGTTGCCGCTAATAACAACAAATACTAAAAAATGGAATAAAATAAATACTTAAGGGGGCTCCCATACAATCATTTTTGCTCTATATTGATAACGGCAACAGGTAGACGCTTGAAATATTCACAGAATATTTAATTATATATTGACTTTAAAACGCCGCTTTAGCTTAGTTGGTAGTGACCCTGCCTACGAAGCAAGAGGTCCTGGGTTCGAATCCCGGTAAGGGCATTTATTTGTGTGATGAGCACGAATATTTGTTCCTGAGTTATGGATGTTTTCTTTGTATTTAAGTATTTATTTATCTATATAAGTATGTTTATCGTCGTCTAGTACCCATAGTACAAGCTTTGCTTAGTTTGGGACTAGGTCGATTGGTGTGAAATGTCCCATGATATTTATATTTATTTTTATTTAAACGTGATTTTTATAGATAATTGTACGGAACCCTTCGTGCGCGAGTCCGACTCGCACTTGGCCGGTTTTTTTATTTTATAGTGGCTGTTGCCCGTGATTCCATCTGCGAAGAATTATTTTTCGCTATTCCGCGGGATTTTTGCCATTTTTTAGGCATTTGCAATCCATTTATACATTTTTTTTCCTATACCTATCGCCTAGAGACGTGGTAGCGCAGTGGTTTTACTTATGGCCTCTCAAGCGGAGGATCGCGGGTTTGAGCGTGGGCTCCTCGCACCTGTGTGTTTTTCGTTCTTTTTTAAAAATAAAAAATATAGATTTATATATATATATTACAATACCTGCACACACCTGCGAAGAAATTGAATGGTTAGTGTAAAGCTCCTCCTAATCCACACTGAGCCTGCGTGGGAATTACGGCCCGAGCCTTCTCGTTCTGAGAGGAGGCCTGTGCCCCCCAGTAGGAAGTATACAGGTGTCCCACAACTCAATGATAATCTTTTACCGAGCGAGAGGCCAAAATATACCAGTTCTGGAAAAAATAACAAAAAAAATCATGTTTAGTTAAGCGTTATTAGACGTTTTTCGAAAATATCTAATACTAAGGGGCTGTTTCACCACCTATTGATTAATTTTAACTGACGGACAAATGTGATGCCGTCTCCGTGTATTCGAACAAAACAAACAAAGACTGCATCACATTTATCCGTCAAATAAATTTGATCAATGGATGGTGAAACAGGGGGTAAGAGTGATATGTTATTTGTTATGTAGCATTTTGCATTTTGCCAACGACCAACGGAGCGCAGTTTTCTGGGTGTTCGAAGAACTGATCCAATCAGAAACACGACACTGCGCTCCAAAACTCGTATTACATATGTGGGTGTCAAGACCGCCAAGCTGAAGTGGGACTGGGCCGGACATATTATCTGCCAAATGCATCCCGACCAATGGGCGCGAGTCGTTACCGAATTGGTTCCGAGGCATGGCCAAAGAACCAGAGGCAGGCCCAAGAGGAGATGGCGGGACGACCTGAGCGTTTTCCAGCTCGATTGGCAGGTGCATGCCCAGGATAGGTAAGAAAAGAACGGAGGAGGAAAGGGGAGGCCTTTGCCCAGCACTGGAAGATATTATAGGCTATAAAAAAGTGACATAGACTTTCTTATTCCTTTGCCCAGCACTGGAAGATATTATAGGCTATAAAAAAGTGACATAGACTTTCTTATTTATTCTACAACATAACTGTTACAACTTGGACTTTCGCCTGGTACCCTCTATAGGCTGAAATGGCGATGACTTTATTAGATCAGAACCTTATTTGACTTATTAAAGCAATGAACTGCAGCAAATACTTTGCTCACCCGCGACCTTACAATAGTTACGTTTATGTAAGAAATGTGTGTTGTTTGTTGCAAAGTAACGCCAGATTCAATAAATTATTTATTAAAGTAAGTTTTTACTCTAATTATTTTCCAAGATCCAGAGTACTTTAATTCAGAATTTGATACAGATATAAGCTCATCGAAGGGTTCCTCGAGAGGATTCGTAAGAAAATAACAATGTTGCGTATTAATTTGGGAGATTGGCCCGTCCCGCACCTGGGGCTGACGTATTGTATTGACTTTTCATTGCTCGTCCCTTGCCCTACTTCTTTAAGTACAGTTTTATATCTCCGACGTTAAAGTCCTGAGGGTTTTATGAAAATGTTACTCTGCAATGTTATTTAAGATAAATGGAGATATTTGTTTTACTAGACATAGTGCTACAGACCGAGCCAAGAATACCTAGTTTTGTGATATCAGAAATTATTTCTGCAAATATAGTTTTCACTTCATTGAAAAAAATTCCACATAGTAGAATCCAATGAAAGTTCATGAACACATCCAAAATATCTGCACACCATACGGTTTCATATTTTACTTAACGGTATGAACTGAAACAATTACTTTGCTCACCCGCGACCTTACGATAGTTACGTTTATGTAAGAAATGCGTGTTCATGCAGTTCTTCCACCTCCACACTGTACAAACACACACAAATCACACAAACCCAACTATCACCTCCACCAAACTAAATATGTAGGTATATAGTTTGTGTGATTCAATAAATTACTCACAGGATGTCAAACAAATCTCCTGGGTATTACAGATAACAAATGTCGATGACATTATATTATTTTCATAATTTGCTTGAATGTAAAATGACAAAATTTGCTGAATACATCTGACCACATAAATTTGCTGTTATGAATACTAATCAAAAGTTGCTGAACTTTAATAACATAATCAGCTTGATCTATAAAATATCAACATTTGGTAAACAAGCATGTCTGACGTCATAAAATCCGCTGTTATGTTTTTTATTGATCTCAACTTGCTAAACAGTTAGTGCTAATAATTATTCATCTGAATTTTAGAATTATCAAAGGATGGTTTGCTTTTCACACGACGATATTAGTATGGTAAGGCTCAGTATATGTGACACATTTACATTACATTTGTTTCACATAAAGCGCCTTACGTCACCCAGCAACTCAATAACGCATTGATACAAGTATTTTTAACTCTTTAATTACCTCGATTTTACCATTACTTAAATAGTTTCGTTATTTAGTCCCGAGAAATATTATTCATAAATGAGAATTTCGAAAGTTAAACACAATAGAAGCATCATAAGAAAATAAACCTTGCTTATTGAAACGCTTAATTACAAAAGACCTTCATAATACCCAAGCTTTGATTAACATTTTGACAGCCACGCCTGTCCTATTTATAAGACAATGTCGGCTGAAAGGTTAAATATCACATAAAGCCCCTTTTTCCAAGGAAAAAGCGTTTATCACACGTGAGTCGAAGCTAAAGATATCATCGGGCGGTTAGCGATCCCCCGAGAGCGCTCACGCGGCACACCTGAGTGGAGCCGTAATTTAATAACATCGAACACTCTCAAATATTATCTCTGCAAGAAAAATGGGGGATACGCGGATTAAGATAAATGGCGCTGCGCTCGCGTCTTTGTGTGGAATTAGTTTTGCGTTGTTACGCAATTGTGGCATTCTTTATGGAGGATAACTTTAAGCCGTGGCTTTGTCCGCGTTACGAATCATCATTGATATCCAATGATTACGGTTGGAAGCGACTTTCATCCACCTTGAACCTGCGGCCTTCGCCAAATCGACCGTCCATCTCGTTGGTGGACGTCCCACACTACGCTTGCCAGTCTGTGCTCTCCATTCGAGAACTTTCGGCCCCAACGGCCATCTGTTCTGCGTGCTATAGACCTGCCTATTGCCATTTCGGGCTAATCCGATTACGAATATTATCTTAATGACAACATTTATAATCTTGTACCTAACTAGTTTATGTAACCTGAAAAAAGGTTACGGTAACATTCGGGAACAAAACATACGGTAGCAAAAAGGGTCGCGGCAAGAACCTACAACGTTCTTGGACAGCGCCCTCTATTTTTGTTTAAAGTTATAACATAATCTCACAGGAACGCATTACCGGGATAACTTAAGATAAACGACTCGACTCTACTACCTACTCCACCATAGACGTGAGTTATCCGTATTTTTGCACTATATTATAAGATACTAAATATTCCGGTAATGCGTTCACCTGGGATAATATTTTGATTTTAAACAAGAATAAATGACACTGACCAATAACGTTGAGAAAAGTATGCTCGGCCCCAGTAGTTGTTGAACACTTTAGTACCTACTATTTCACTGCCACTAACGTGACATAATTATTTCAAACTTCCCGTATAACTGGTTATTACGACAATGTACTAAAGTTTTTAGCGACTCCTGACTGTACCTCAGATTTCAAGATGACGCTTTAACTTCGTTTGCAATCAATAGATGGCGTTGTCCAAGCGAACTTTGTGCCTTAAAAACGTAACCGTAACCTTTTTTCGGGTTATAGTCTAATATTGTAATGTGTGTTATGGAGGTATTTCTAAAGGAGGCGTCGCTTCGCCTCTAAACTATAGGTAATAAACGTAAAAAACTTGCCAATTCATGAACTTTCAATGCTACTTCGAACACATCAATTAAAAATAATTTAATTCACAGTGGTAAATGGTTCGAGAGCAATTATGATATGCCCCGATTACCGCAGAAGTGTACTCAATTTAGGGTATAATATCGAATTTAAACCTATTTGATTAAGTGCCTTACGTACATTATGTTATTAAAATCATTCATTTCGTACATGAATTAATGTGCGCTAAACACTGATTATGATTACGAATACATTATTTTACACTCTGTTTCAACATTTATGTAATGACATTTTGGTAACGGTATAAATTCACGAACATTACGAAAATTTATTAAAGGTACCCAACTGTCCGGCTCCAATGTGATTTATTTTGATATGTTAGAGAGTAGTCTAATATAATAGACTCGTATTTTTTTAGGTGCTCAACCTATTTGGAAAAATTGTCCTTCAAATTACTGAAAAGTGAAAATCCTCTAACTTCTGTAGAATTTTTTTTTCAAGCTAAGTGCTAGTTACTTAATGGTTTGATTATGTTTGAGAACATGAAAAAATAATGAGCTATCGGTTCAAACTCATATTTTTATTAAAAAAATCATCCTTCAAAGTTTTATATTTATTTATCATCGGTGCATTCTTTAGAAAAATATAACTTTGAGCCGATTTAACAAAACACATGCTCATTATTTTTTTATGTTCTCAAATATTATAATCAAAGCTGTTATAACTTGCAATTTGCTTGTAAAATATATAAAAGTCACCTTTTCAGTACTTTAGAGGACAATTTCTCGAAATAGGTTGGGATTGGGCAGCTAAAGAAAAAACGGGTCTGTTATTTTGTGGTTATTTTAAAGTACCCTCTAAAATATATCAAAATAAATCAAATCGAAGTAAGGAAAATTATTACAGGTCGTGCCTTAAATCGCACCCGTTGCGACAGTCAGTTAATTAATATCTTTTTGTCCGCCACTAACTTCCAGCCGCATGTTTCCGAACCGCACGTTCCTTGTTCGCCAAGGGCAGTAAGAGCCCCATTACCTCGCTCAGCCGGGTTAACGCCGCATTGGCTTGTAATCTCCATCGGATTTAGTTTGCCGCTAATTGGGCCGGATTCGTTAAAAGGAAAAGCTTAATTTCTGATCCCGACCCGACTAAAGTGCCAACTAATAGCTAGGTATCGACAATCTTAGTGTTTTGGACGATTCGGCTGCCCCATCTCAAAACCTAGTAACTCTCAAAAAATCAATTTTGCGATTTTTGCATACATCGTCGTTTCTAGTAAGTGCTTTCAGGTTACAAAAACAATTAGAGGCCTATCTCGCTCAATTTCACACATACGAGTACCTTCAAACCTAGTAAGTACGCAAAAAAACGGGCTTGACCTTTTCACAACCTATTATGGCACAAAACTATTTCAAAAACTTATAGGCATGCACTTACTAGGTTTTGAAAAGGTCAGAGAGTCTTATTAGGTTTGATGTGGTCAAATGATTAATCAATACGCACATTTCAAAAGCCAGTATGGTACATAATTTCAGATAAAACATGTAATATAAGAAATTAAACATAAATATAAGTACTTGGATATTCGTCTTAATCTAGTTAACCAAGAAAGTATCACTTTTTAATTTTTAAGATATTTTTAGTGTTCCGTACCTCAAAAGGGAAAAACGGAACCCTTATAGGATCACTTTTTTGTCCGTCCGTCCGTGTGTCCGTCCGTCCGTCTGTCTGTCAAGACCCTTTTTCTCAGGAACGCGTGGGTAGGTATCAAGCTGAAATTTATATCAAATACTCAAGTCTACTGTCCCTTGGAGCTGTGAAAAAAATCAAACATCTAAGCCAACGCAATCAAAGGATACAGCCGTTTATGACGCAAATTTCCGCATATTTTCGAAACTCGCAAGGGAATCAAAACCTACAGGGTGAACTCAGAATCTTGAAATTTGGTACGAAGCTAGGTCTTATAGCACAGATAAAGGAAAAATTGCGAAAAGCATAATTTTTTTTGTCTGTCTGTCTATATCAGTAACCAACGCACATTTTCGACACTCGCAAGAGAATCAAAACCTACAGGGTACTTCCCGTGAACTCAGAATCATGAAATTTGGTACAAAGCGAGGCCTTATAGCACAGATAAAGGAAAAAATTGCGAAAAGCATACATTTTTTTTGTCTGTCTGTCTATATCAGTAACCAATCTACAATGATCCCACACTGCGCACATTTTGCTTAGGAGCAGGGGTCTGCTAAGACTGGATGTTCATAGATACATATAAATTTATACGGAACCCTCGGTGCGCGAGTCCGACTCGCACTTGGCCGGTTTTTTATTTATAAATTTTTAGTTTTAGGTTCAGTTTTATTTTTCTTATATTTATAAATTGTACATACCTTTAGATTATTTAAGTATCTGTAAATATGTATATTTTGTTAAATTTAACCCTAGAAATATTGTAATATGTACGAAATGAATAAAAATGTATCTGTAATATATAAAACAACATTAATTTTTAAGCAAATATTGTAAAATTTTGTACGGCTGACACAAAACATGTTTTTTCGCTCTCCTGTAAAATTAGCTGAATGTCCGTTACTATGTTTTAAAATTGCGCAGCCGGATTGCCTTAAACAGCCTATGGAAATAGAGTAACATTTGAGATCTGAGGCCGTATTGTCTAACGCTTCTGACGCTTGCCTTCGCTTTCACCGTCTCTTTCTGTCATCACCTTATACCGTTTGACAGAAAGAGATAGTGATTGCGAAGGCAAGCGTCAGAAGCGTTAGACAATAAGGCTGCTGGGTCGTACATTTTTTTTTGCGCCTCTCCTGTGAAAAAATATTAGTTATCGTCTTATCTGAAACGATTTAACAGTACTGTTGACACTGTGCCTAAGAAAATGGTATATTTTTCGTAGTACTTCTACAGGAAAGTCGTAGCTGCTACGGCGTAGCATTTGTAGCACCCGCGGCTAAGTGACGTAGCAAAAGCGTTTTGTTCGTGGACATTGTCTTTTAACAATACCAAAGGGAATAAAAGATATTTGTTTTATTTCGTGAAAACGCCTACAATTCACATGATGAAGTTTTTTTAAGTATAATTTATGGACTTTGCTAATCTTACTTCACTACATAGTATAGAACAAAGTCGCTTCCCGCAGTCTGTCCCTATATACATATATGGTTAGATCTTTATAACTACGCAACGGATTTAAATGCGGTTTTTTTTAATAGATAGAGTGATTCAAGAGGCAGGTTTATATGTATAATACATGCATAACTGCACCCGTGCGAAGCCGGGGTGGGTCGCTAGTGTATTATAAAGACCAGTTTAGACCTGCAAAGATCCGTGCAAGTTGCATTACATTGCGGCGCTTGACTGTCGTCTTAAGAGAGTTTATACCTGCTGAGCTGGCAACGTTGCATTTTTGTTAGTTTTTCTCGATTATTCCATAAAAATTGAATGAAAATTAAAAATGTTTTGTATACAAATTGTTCTAAAATATAAGTTAATGTGTCTACTGCAATAATAATTCGTGATAGACAATTATTTTCTTTAAAAACGTTCAAATTATTACCTAACGGTTTTTAAAGAAAATAAAAGTCTTATCACGAATTATTATTGCAGTAGACACTTTAACTTATATATTAGAACAATTTGCATACAAAACATTTTTAATTTTCATTCAATTTTTATGGAATAATCGAGAAAAACTAACAAAAATGCAACGTTGCCAGCTCAGCAGGTATAAACCCTTTTAAAACTCGTTCGTTTTACCGCCGCGCTATGTACGGTCAAGTGCAAAAATAAGTATCGATTTAATCTTCCCATCGTTATATACCTATACCTTAATTCGACGACATATTAGCTATGGGACATATTTATGAGCAAGTTGTGTGCACCCAAATTTTTACACTTGACTGTACTTAATGCAACGGTTATTCCGATCTGTTACCTCAAAGGGCCTACGCTAGCTGACGCGGACGCCCGCCGCGTGCGCCCGCTCGCGGGTCTAAAATGTACTGAAAATCCGTCGCACGCGCCCGCGCCACTTAGCGCTGTTCATACAATTTCTTATTAGACGCGCGCACGACGGGCGTCCGTTCCGGGTAATCCGCGTCAGCTAGCGTAGGCCCAAAGAATTCAACCTAGGGTGAGTTCTAGGAAATGTACCGAGTGTGTCCGAGAATTAACCCTAAGCTAGGGTGAATAATAGGAATGTTTATCTAGACTGTATCATCATCATCATCCCAGCCTATACGTCCCACTGCAGGGCACAGGCCTCCTCTCAGAATGAGAGGGCTTGGGCCGTAGTCCCACGCGGGCCCAGTGCAGATTGGATCTAGATTTACTTCCAATTTATTACCTCGATAAAGTACACTTGACTAGAGTTTTTCCAATATACTCGATACGGAAGCACACATAAAACGATAATAATTATAAGTGCGTGGCGACTTATCCCGGAGTGTTTTTAACAGTAATAAATAGTACATTGTGCATCAAGGGCCGTAAGTGGGGGATTTCTAACGAGAGTCTATTAGAAGCCCGACGCCGCAGGCGGAGGGCTTTCAATGACTCGAGTTAGTTATCCCCTTACTGCCCGTGATACACACAATGATTTTCATCACATTGCGAGAAAAAAAATCCAAAAATAAAATTATTTTGTCTCTAAGCACTTAAATCCAATAAAATAATGGCTACCCGCCAATACAGAATGTCACTTTTCTCGAGTCATCTACCATAGATAATGTAAACTGTGTTTAGTTTAGAATTCGAAAGGTCATACGGCCAGATTCTGCCAACATGTTTAAAAAAATATTTTTACTAAATTTATTGCAAAACTATTTGATATAAATTTAAAATATAAAAATAACGAATTTTCATGAAGCATGTAGATAAGTTTTGTGTTGTAAAATTTGGGTTATAGCTAAATTTTAAAGATAATAAATAAAACGTTGGCTGACTTGAAACCTCCTTAGTCTGAAATGACTTGTTTGCAAATTTTAAAACTAAAGTTAGAACTCCCTTGGGTAGAAAAACTGTACGTAAATCCATAAATCCCTTAAGAACAATTTAGGCCATTGTCATTTAGTATACAGGCATGGAATAACACCATTGACGAGCAAGTGTGATGAAAAATATTATAATTGATCGAACTGTAACTATGGTACGAAAACAGAATAATAATCTAAAATAAATTCCATTTTCATCTCTCATACTCGGAAAGTGAGGCAAATCATATCTGACATACGGGAGGATAACTATTATTTTCTTCCCTAGGGTAGAAATGAATTAAAAAAAATAAAAGTATTGGCTGTCAATGGAACACATACGTATTCAGCCAAGCATTACGGCATATACGTGGAATAATTAAGTATTGAGGATTTTTTTTTAATTAGTCATATTTCAAATTTTATAATGCCAGTGAAATATTATTAAATTAAATTATTAATTTACATTAGTTTCTTTTTAGTGACATAAACCAGAAAAGTTAGAATATGTTAAGAAAAAAACACGGTAAACGACAGTGTTATTGTCCATACAGCCTATCTCTATGCAGCTTCTCCTTGGTTCAAATTGGTTACTTACATATTTTATAAATAAATTTACTAAAATACCTACTTTATCTACTGTTTTCATTGATTATTATATTGAACATTCTAAATTTTGTTAAATTAATTATTCCTTAACAATAAACTCCATTGTTATATTTTACAACGATCATATTGACCAGTTTAGACATTTTTATTTATTTATACTTATATTTTCTTACTTTCCTTGTAGTCGAAATGAAAAGCAGAGTGAACTCGGGAAAAACACCAATATCACCCTCGGAACATTGGCTCCCTCGCTGTGCTCGGGTGCCAAGTAACCTCGTGTGATATTGGTTATTTTCCTCCCTTGTTGAACAATCTGCTATTTTTAACCTACCATAAGGAGAATTCTCGGGGTTTCCCAGAATTTACCTCAGAGTAAATTCCTTAGGGTAACAGCACGGAATAACCGTCATGCAACCTGTACGATTTTTCAAACAGTTGTGTTTTTCAAACTACAATTCAAAATTCTGTTGCGCAACAGCTACAGGCTGCAACGTAATAAATTGAAGGCTTTAGCGTCTACGAAAATCCAAAGCGTTACCTAAAATATAAGTGAAAGTGATTGAATGCTGGGGTGATGGATGGGTGGAATCTCTCACCCTTGTCACGTTGGATAATGACCTTTCAAGTCATTTTTTGCTTACAAGACGTTTCGAGAAAATTCTTGGCCTAATAAGTAAGCATCATGCTAAGATGACACGCTGCTCCTAATCGTGCTAGCGACGCGCAAACCTGAATGATATTTTGGTACACTAGTGTGAAATAAACAGTGCTATGAAGATCGACAACAGTTTAATGCAATAATGCAATTTTGTTTATTGATTTTATTTGTCGCTAACGTTTTCCGAAATAAATTATTTTTATTTTTATTATTTTTTGGGAATTCTTTAAGTAGTAGAGTTAACATCAAAAGTAGCTGGTCAGTTTAGTACCTTGTCGCTCTACAGTTAGGTGCAAAACGTAATAATTACTTGATTTACAATTGTGTCCTTACGAAAAATTATCACAGTGACCAGTTACTTTTGATGCTAAAAGCTGTGGTGGCCTAATAGATTGGACCCCATGGTCTCTCAAGCAGAGGGTCGTGGTCGTGGGTTCAAAACCCGGGCTCACACCACAGAGTTTTTCAGAATTCATATGCGAAATTACATTTAGACGACCAGATGGCCTAGTGGTTAGAGAACCTGACTACGAAGCTTGAGGTCCCGGGTTCGATTCCCGTGTCGGGGCAGATATTTGTATGAAAAATACGAATGTTTGTTCTCGGGTCTTGGGTGTTTAATATGTATTTAAGTATGTGTCTGTCTATATAAGTGTGTTTGTCCGTTGCTTAGTACCCATAACACAAGCTTTGTTTAGCTTACTTTGGGACTAGGTCAAATAATTGGTGTGAATTGTCCCCTGATATTTATTTATTTATTCTGATATTTATTTAAAATTTACCATGAGCTTTACGGTGAAGGAAAAAATCGTGAGGAAACCTGGACACACCTACGAAGAAATTCAATGGTGTGCGTGAAGTTCCCAAGCCGCACTGGGCCCCGTGGGAATCATAGCCCGAACCCTCTCATTCTGAAAGGAGGCCTGTACCCAGCAGTGGGACCTATAAAGGCTAAGATGAGTATCTCTTATGTACCAACGATTGAATTCAGATCACTTGTCTTGGTCGGATCATCGGATGAAATGATAATTAAAATGAATCAGGTAACTGGAATGAATTGATTTAGATACTCTTGAGAGCGATCCCTTTCATGTTCGAGCGAGCACAAAACAAACCTATAGGTAAGTAGACTTAGGGTATAGTTGGAATTTTATAAGCTGGGGGTTTAGAACTGCAGAACTCATTTGGTAAAGATAACATGTTCTCGTTTTTTGAAGCCTACCGCTAATAACAAATCAGAACATGTAACAAAAAATGCAAACAAATAGCTAACGTCTTCTCTAAGTTACAAGGTTGACATTGCAAAAGCTTAACTCATTAAAAAGGCCTTTCGTCATTGTAAGTGGTACTCAGGTGGATCGTCGGCGTTGTTGTGCGTCCATAATAGAACAAACGTGAACAACGATATCTTTACCAGATGAGGTCTGCAGTCCTAAACCCCCAGCTTATAAAATTCCTACTATAACTATGATTAGAATATAGTAAGAGCCATGGTATGGTAGCCTAGTAGTTTGACCTCTCTCGCAGAGTCGTGTGTTCGAGCTTACGTGCGAAATTACATTTGAAATTCATGTAAACTTTTCGGCAAAGGTTTAAGTCGTGCGGAAACTTACACGTACCAGCGAGGAACTTTAATTGTGTGTGAAGTGCCCAATCCGTACTGGATCCACGTGGGAATTACGGCCTAAATTATCTTATTCTGAGAGGAGGACTGTGCCCTGCAGTGGGAGTTAAGTGGAAAAAATAAAACTGAAAAATGTAAACTCAAGCAAGCCTGGTGCAGATTGAGTAGATTCATCATCATTATTATCATCCCAGCCTATATACGTCCCACTGCAGGGCACAGGCCTCCTCTCAGAATTAGAGTGGTTGGGCCGTACTTCCCACGCAGGCGCAGTGCGGATTGGGAACTTCACATAAGTACACCATTTAATATCTTAAAGAGAACAGCAGGTCTCCTCACTATGTTTTCCTTCACCGTAAAGCTCGTGGTAAATTTCAAATGTAATTTACCACATAAGTTCCGAAAAACTCAGAGGTGCGAGCCGGGATTTGAACCCACGACCCTCTAAAAAAGGTCAAACCACTAGGCCACCACGGCTACATTACTGTACGAGTACATTACTGTCATCACATCATCATTTCAGCCATAAGACGTCCACTGCTGAACATAGGCCTCCCCCAAGGCTCGCCAAACAGATCGGTCCCGTGCCATCCGCATCCAACGCGATCCTACAACCTTAACCGGGTCGTCGCTCCATCTTGTTGGAGGCCTACCTACACTGCGTCTTCCAGTCCGTGAACGCCACTCGAGAACCTTTTTGCCCCTTTGGCCATCAGTTCTACGAGCGATTACATACGAGTACATATTACTGTACCTAAACTTATAGGTAATACATTATCAAAGTGATAAATATAAGGCCTATCGTTTATACCCTCTGTCCGTATTGATTAAACCCATATTGGCTAGATGCATAAAGTTTGATAGCACTCTTATCACTGGCTGCTCGTAAAGAATCGCATGAAAAAATATTCGGGACCGCACTCATTGTTTTATTCCGCCCTTATCATAAAAAAAGAGATCAAAATTGCGTAAAATGGAAAAGGGTTTATGCTTCAATAATATCTACGAACGTGTTAGTTAAATTTCATTTGTGTCATCTCATCAGTTAATCTCTCATTTCAATCATCATCGCAGTCTATATACGTCCCACTATTGGGCACAGGCCTTAGAATGAGATGGTTTGGCCGAAGTTTCTAGGCGGAACTGGATTGGATTGGGGAATGGGAACTTCACACGCGCAATAGGGATGTTTCCTAGGTAAAAAAATAATAATTCTTATTAGTCCGTATTTTACATTATCAAAAAATATTAGACACGTAATTTTTCTTTTGACAATTAAACAAAAAATGACGAAGATATGGCGCGTTGAAGTTCCGCGTGACGAGGCGTGACGTCACTTGTTCCTAAAACGCTCATACAAAGTGTAGGAACAGTCAAGGGCAAAAATATGTATACACTTTAGTACCTTGTCACTTTAACCACTGTGACAGTTCATATATGGCAGTTCAAGTATGACGAAAATAGACAAGGTACTAAAGTGTATACATATTTTTGCCCTTGACTGAACAAGTGACGTCACGCGAAACTTCAACGCGCCATATCTTCGTAATTTTTTGTTTAATTGACAAAATAAAAAATACGTGTCCAATATTTTTTGATAATCTAAAAGACTGACTAGTTAGGAAAGTAGCCAATTGAATTGCATCG
The DNA here is from genome assembly GCA_947563465.1 of Archips xylosteana. Taxonomy (NCBI): domain Eukaryota; kingdom Metazoa; phylum Arthropoda; class Insecta; order Lepidoptera; family Tortricidae; genus Archips; species Archips xylosteana. The sequence continues at coordinate 16,380,513 of OX387356.1, forward strand.
CAGGTGTGAACAAATTTCCTCGCGATGCTTTCCTTACAGTTTCAGTGATATGTCAAAAGTTCAAAACAAAGGCACTGTCAGTTGGGGGTCCAAATCAAACTCCGTGGTATAATCCACGCGTGGATAAAGTAACGTATAAAGAACGACATGTAATAAATTCGTTATATAATTTATTGAATCAGGCGTTAGGCGAATTAACGGTCTAAGCTGCAGTTGTCCCTTTCTTGCAGTACCTATACCGAGGGGTTGAAGTGAGACAGTGACATTAATTAAAATACTTATTTTTCAAAAGTCTCTCAGGCGTCGTATCCTTGCAGCTGAGCCATTACTCATACGCAACTGACTCCATTCTCGTATGTCACATATTAATCCTATTAAGGTGGGACTCAGTCGCCGCACGTACCGATAAGGAAACGTGACCGTGGGCTTGAGGCCGTATCATACAAACACTTGGAAATGAATAGAACAAATGACTCGCGATCGTGTGAAATAATCAGCTTTATTAGCGGTGTCATCGAATTGAGAACAAAGGGACGTCGGACGTGATACGGGTGAAATTGAAGTAATTTAAAAATAACATTGTAAATCTGTTTTAAAAAAAAACAGACTGCGTAAAAACATATTCTTATTTACCCACAAAAGTGGCCCCCGTGTTCAAAACTCTTTTATTTATGACACACGTCCATCTTTGGGTCTGCGACTTACATACATATGAGTACCAAATTTCAACTCAATACAAAGTTTTTAAAATCTCATAAGTGTAGTATAGAAAATGCTCTATACAATTGTATCTTTCGCTTTCGTACCACAAGGGGAAACTTTCATACGAAAGTAACTAGCAGCCTTAGGGTCTCCCCATGTCTGAGTATCGACGCGGAATTAGCTTCAGCCGATTAGAAAAACCTTTATGTCAACGCAATAAGAGCGAAAAAGACGTTGATCGGCTCGGCTCAATTCGGCCCGCAAAGCCGGTATCCAGCGTCGATAGATGTGGGGAGGGAGACCTAAGGTATTCAACTTTAGAACTCCACCCAAACAGAATAACGAAAAATATTCAATTTCTTTGGTGTAAAAAGTTTGCAATAAGATTTTACGTGAAATTTGACCAATTATGCGTGTACCTAATATGAAAACCAACCTTGTAAATCAAAAACCAGCACAATAGTCCTTGAAGTACTTCTCGAATTTTTTCGTTTGCTGCTCTAGACTATTTGTCAGTCAGCCGGCTCTGAAAAAACATCTCAATGCAAAAACGGAACACGTTGGGTACAAATAGGTCCATCGGAAGTGGCGGTCCTCGACATATTCATCTCATAAATGTAGGTACAAGGCGACCTGCCTGTAAGTGAATGAATGTATGCATGCGTAGCAATATAGGTCAATGTGTGACGGCATATCGATGCGCATGTAATTTATTATACGCAAAGCACAGACGTGGAATTCGCAAGCATCTATACTTAAAGAGTTATTCATGATACAAGTGTGGAAAATGGGCAATTCCCAGCGACTTTCGATAATCTTAAGAAACGAACTGCGCGAGTTTTATAAGCCAAAATAAGTTGGGAATTGACTAAATTTCACACGTATTTCGTCAAATGTTTTAAATGTATTTTGACGACAGGATAGCTTAGTGGTTAGAGAACCTGACTACGAAGCTTGAGATACCGGGTTCGATCCCTTATGTTTAATAATATGTACTTTTTTTTTATTTATTTAGGTGTTCAACAGCGGTACAATCAAGTTTATCCTAAATTACAGAGTGATTCTTAAGGCCAATAACAGAACTCCCCTAATGATATAATTTTATAAACCTGAGTAGGAGCGAACGTACAGTCGAAAGCACAAACATCCACACACCAACGCGTCAAATACATGCAATCATCAACCTTATGGTTCATGGCATAGAAGTGTATAGATATATTGACGCCCAGGGAGCGTATGTATATTTATGTTCCCGACTATAACAATAAGAAAGAAAGAATAAAAAACCTGTAAGTACATAGGTACTTAGTATTTTTACCCCTTGTCTAGTACCCATAGTACAAGCTTTGCTTAGTTTGGGACTAGATCAATTGGTGTCAATCGCCCGATGATTTTACTATGTTGCGAGGAAATAAATCGATCAGTATTTGAACGTTTGTTCCGAATCATTTTCGTAGAAATTTTTTGCAGAAATGGCAAAAGATTGGGAAATGAGCGAGTGGGTTATATGGTAAAAGTTCAAGTTCTCTAATAAACAACCGAAAACGCCATCAAATTCTACAAGCAATTCGTAAAAAATGTGACCACGAAAAATCCATAAACTCACAAATAGAAAAATTGAAACAAATACACAAAATCAAAGCAAAAACACATTGTGGCAGTTTTTCATGACAGACAGAGACGGGTAACTATGAAAACCAACCACAAGTTAAAACCAAAATTACAGTATGATTCTAATAAAAAATAGGTAGGTACACCAATTTCTTGAATCATTAATATAATCGAATCACCATCGACCATTAAGTAGTGTAAGTAAACCGTAAATCTGTCAAAAAAGCTCCTTAGTACTGTCGACAAGTTAGGCACTGTGGTATATTCATTATTTAGAATACAACAACGTCACTCTGAGCAAAAAACTTGAGTTTCCTTGAGAAACGTACGGACAAAGACCCTTTCCCCATTGCCATAATATATTTTAGTTAGTAAAATAGGGGCACGAGATCGTGCGAAAGATGCCCGGAAATGTACCAAGTGCCAGAAGGGGTCTTAAACCCTTGAGGATTATTTATAACGGCTACGATTTTGTTTATTGTTTCAGAATCTTTTACTTAACCTTTTCGAGTTGAAGTTATTTGGCTGGCTGTTGCAGAGGAACTTTTTAATTAAGTGAGAGTACTATCACTACAACTGTATCGTCACTTTTGCTGTATGATTGATTGAATTTGGTGTCTCTTTTGCAACCACACAGGCAAGACAGCTACGTTTATGATGCAACAAGCGAGAAAAGAAACCACTGCTAAGGTAGCTCGTTTTATCATAAACCCAATTTGCAAACCCATATTATCTTTCACACGTACTGCCGATTTAGGTAATCCTGCTCAGCATATTGTGTACAATTTTATCCAATTGCGTTGTTATGAAGGAGCGAAAATGTTGTCAAAATACCAACTGTCCTTGAAAAGGTCGATGATACATCTCGAGCCACTGTTTATAATTACATTGGCAAAACTAAATGGTGTACATTGACACTGGCGCAGTTTAATTTTAGAATATTCTGGATGAAACTAGTAGCATCGTCGAGATGCAAGCTAATTTGATAATTGCCTTTCTGCTTTACTCGTCGAACGCCCATTTCAAAGAGAAACGAAACCTCTTGCATTCATATTCATGCCATTAAATATATCGTTCTTTTTCTGGCTAGCGATCGCAATTTTCTAGTATCAACTTTATTAAAGACAACATTGTATTTATAATTAAAGTAAATAACAAAAAACTTCGTATTTTGCGGAAAAAAAGCTTGTTTTAATTTTAAGCGCTATTTGGGAGTATAAATTTTACTATAAAACTTACAAAATAAACGAAATTTCTTTCTACAATTGACCCTGAATTGGAAAATTAAACAACTTATGCAAATGTTACACAACGTCCGTTAAAAAAAAAATTAAGAAATCGCTTAATATTTTTAAATGAAGTTAAACAATTTTGATGCAATGGACAGTATGAAATCAAAGAAAAAAACTTGAAAAAAGCTCCACGAATTGATTTAATTGCTAGATTAGACAGCAAAAATTTAAAAAGCTTTATCTGGCTTAAAATAACTACTCTGTCAATGCAAGTTACGTTTTGAAATTCGATGTAAATTCAGTTATTTTACATTCACACCAATAAACTTTCATTTTGGTCCGTTCGGTCGCTCGTGTTTCAATGTTCATTCATTCGTTCTTTCATTCAATTCGTAACCTTCTTGATTTTGGGCCATTTAACTGTTTCATAGGATTTCTTTTTATAAATGTTAACGTCTTTTGCTTTTTATAAATGAAGATAAATTTCGTAGAAATTGAAATTAAAAGTTATTCAACGTGGTATGTAATTAATTCAAATAAGATGACAGTAAATAAATTTTATATAAAGTAAGAAAGATCGAGAAGATTATGACGTACAAAATGTCATGTTTAAATTCCATACAACATCCAAAGAAATCATCGTGAAATTGGTTATGAAAAGGTTCCACCCTGGTATGCGAGTTTCCTTGACTGTATAACCTTTATCTTAATAAAAAAAGAGTTCTGTCTGACTGACTTGATACATCAACGCCCAACTCAAAATGCACCTATAGTCCGACAATCTCATGCGCGACCCTCCGCGGAACCCTGTCGTAGTGAGTATTTGCCGCACTTATTAAAAACAATTTTTTTAAGGACAGCAGAGGCTCCCTGCGACAGGGTTCCGCCGAGCGCCGCGCACGAGCTTGTCAAGGTATAGTAAGGGAATTTTGTATAGAAGTTCTCTTTCTCACCTTGATAAGTTTGAAGGGCGGATTTTGTGAAATTTCGATAGGATAACTAGTTCTACAATGGGGACGAAGCCGCGGACTCAAGTTAGTTCCTTATAGGCGAATTTTGAAATTCCTGCCTAAATTAATAATTCAGTTACATTCGTTTTACTCTCAGCAGCAATCGCCCAACACACGTGTTTTGCATACTTTTGATACAGCATGTCCTTCCATTTTGTCGCTTCAGAATGAATATTCAGATTTCTCGAATAAAGCAGTGCCTATGAATAAAACTGGATTCCTCTCCGCCTATTTGCCCGTTCGACGTGGAACTGCTGTCGTCATTCTGTTGCAGTGGCTGTTACCAGAAAATCTCACTGCAAATACGTTTGAAGCTTTGTGATTGGTCTAAAATCTATTTGCTTTCTATTTTGAAAGTATTTATCAATATCTCTGTGTCGATCATTGAAAGTAGAGAACATCTGTATATGGCATCAAAATTGTCACACTAATTCATTTTTCGAAAAGTTGATAGTATTTAGTACCGGTGTTTTGTTAAAGATCGGCCCCTGAACGATTTTTACAATTGGAGACGTAAATATTTCTCAACTGTGAGAAATAAAGCTGTTCTATTTTGTTTCATTTACCCTTATGCATTCAGCTTCAGGTAAAAGCACTTTAAAATCTAACTAATTATAGTTTTTATTACGGAACAGGTAAATAGAAGTCTTAATACTAAACCCACATTGCTTAGATACAGGACATTAACGTGGAAGATTCTAATGGTAATGATCTCATTACCTTTAAGTAGTAGAATTACATTTCGCTTGAGCTGCTGTGCAATATCCCTTACTTACTTTTAAACCCAAAACGACGGAGAGATAGTAAACTCAAAGGATACTTTTCTGTCTTGTAGGATCCCAAGAAAATAAATCTTGAATATGGTTTGACCATGGCCTAAAAAATCTTAATCCACACGACCGTATCCCACACTTTACAGCTTCATAAAGTTACTAAACATAGCTTGGAGTTGCGCGACTTAAGTGATAGTGGAGGGCACATTACTCGTAGAACCGACAGTCAATGGGGCAGTACAGCACCCTGCCATAAAGATTGCACATCGGTCTTTGGAAAAAGACTGCAAATGTCCGACATTTGCCGAGTCTTTTTTCAAAGACCGTATGCAATCACGGGCAGCTCTGGACCGATCGTTGTGAAAATTTTTAGGGGAGGTTTTTGTCTAGGAGTTGACGTCATTGGACTGAAATAACGAGACCCGTGCTGAACATGGTGAAGAGCTATAGATATCGTTTTGATGACCGCAGTAGATTAGAATTTGTGATGAGCGACGGTGAATAAACGAGTGCCATCTGCCAACAGCGGTCTGGAAAAATTGCGTCCGGACCTGCAGGTCCATACAGCATACTTGCAAGTCGCATACCATGGTCTGTCTGCACACAGCCTCATCATAATATTTTTTACATGTGGTGGAAATTGTGAAAAACTTAGTATGATACAATCCAGTAGACGAAAATCCTTAGTTTGCAATTGCAACTGACACTTCCAAACAACAAACTAGGAATTACTTTAACAAGCTCAACTGACCAGTGAATGGTGTCCCCAACATTACCTTCTGTAAATTTGCACGATCCCGCAAAGCAAACTTAGAGCCACTTAGTGCCAAATAAAGTTGGGAACATTATCCGCGGCCCAGACAAAGTTTGAATTGCGGGCTGGGGCCTTGCGTTAGAAGCTCATGTTATTAGTATTTAGTCATGTTTGGTGTTACATTTAAAAGAATAATACACTGTCGAGCAAAAATAAGGGATCACTTTCCATTCAAATTTGCGACCCGCCATTTTTGCTCGTCTGAATATTAACTTTTTAAGACAAAGGTTAAGTTTTGCTTCCTTGCCTTCAAAACTCTAAAAAGTAAAGAATTAACTTCTGGCTAAGTACAATGCATAATTATTTCATTAAAACTTGACACGGAAACCGGCTTCCACTGGTTCGCTTGAACTTCACTATGACTTTATGTACTACCCCTTTAAATACCAAATTATTTTTCTTTTGTTCTTTGTTTTTCTCTGCACTTGATCATTATTTTGCACATCTTTTACATTTTATAAGAATATAACTATAAATTAAAAATTTTAAAAACCCCCAACGTAATTATGTCACTGTCAATAGTGTCAATGCCCGTTATGCGTCTAAGATCTCTTCCGCAGCTAACAAAAGAGCTGATAACTTTGAAACGGCTGCACCGATTTTGATGAAACATATCTAAGAACCATCGCCAAGAAACCTGCTTTCTATTAAAAAAACCGCACTCAAATCGGTGCACCCGCTTAAGAGCTATGATGCCAAAGACAGAAACACAGACAGACAGACACACACACATAGCGGTCAAACTTATAACACCCCTCTTTTTGTGTCGGGGGTTAAAAATACATCTGAATGCCTGGCAGCAATTATGTGTGAAGTCAATTATCAGTGCAAGTGAGATTTTAATGCAAGGGAGATTCATCATGTACATTCATATTACGCGTAACGCCCACGTTTAAGTCTGAGATCAAATGTCGTTCACATCGTGTATAATGGTAACAACATTCCATTTTATGCGAGCCCGCTTTTCCAATGCCAGCAAACAGGAGTGTTCTATTAACTGCTTCATTTAACCAATAGCGATTTTTTTATTTAAAATCGAGAAAGCATGGTACAACGTTCTCAGAACATCTGAGTCTGCGTTTCAATATTCATTTGCATTCAACATCGAGCTCTTTCTACGTAAGACAATGGGTCTACTCTATAGGCCAAAGGGTATTCACTGACAAAAACTGTGAACGCAAAAACATGGAAGTAGAAGGGTTGCCTGAATCACGTAGTTGGCGAAACTGGGTTTTTCTGGATCCAATCTTATCATAGCTAAAATAAAATAAATAAAATAATAGACTGAAGGTCGTAAACCTATTTTTTTTATTTTTTTATACAATTAGGCTTGCGTTTGACCACAATCACGCCTGATGGAAAGCGAAGATGAGGCCTATGTTGGAGCACGCTTGCCTAGTAATGGTCATTCACCGTAGACTTAAAAACGGCCAGATTGTAGTGTTCAGGGAACACAGTCACAGGACTCACAGGTAAGAAATTCCACTCCTTAGGTGTACGGTTACAATAGCTTATTGGTAATTCAAAAATTATAAAATAAAAATCGAACCGACTCCAAAAGACCACGAAAATAACTGTCTACTGAAATGTTTGAAGTCGTTGCCACAGCACGAGCCAGCAGGAGTGATAGAAGTCCAATAGATAGTATGTAGGTAAGCTCTAGATGACTAGGTTCACTCCTGCTGGTTTCGTGCTGAGGCGTTCGAACTGAAAGGTATAGTTTTCACCTCAATACTATAAGCCATTGCTCTCAAACTTTTTAACCGCCCTCACTGAAGCTCGGACTGCTAAACAAGTACACCGTAAAACACGCTATTTTGTTTAAAGCATGGTATTACATTGTGCTTCATTTCCAATTTAAAAATTTATCTCATAAATTACGAGACACCAACATAAAAAGGGCCACCCGATTAAATTTTCAAACTTTTTCAAGATGGCGTGGCCGATAAAAAGTTGCACGTTCAATACCGACATTACTCGAACTGCAAACGGCGCAAAAGCAATAAAAGCAGTAATGAGCCTGGATCAACCGCCATTGAACACTTGTTGAGCAGCCCAGTGCGGACGATTGGGTTTTGTACGCATACAGAATCTGACTACTGAAATAATGTTTTAAGTAAGTGAAAGATTTATTTTTATCAAACACCATCCGTGCCGAATAATTTTATTGGCTTATTTTTTTTGTAAGTACGATATTATTATTCTACTAATACATATGTATAATAAATGCAAAAGTTTCTGAGTACGTATATTATTATGTGAGATTGTCAATCCTTCATGCTGAAGTATTCGGATAGATTTGGATGAAATTTATTATATAATAAGGCTGAATCTTGAGAATATGTAATACATAGCCTACTTTTTATTCTGATATTCCCACAAAATCGAAATAAAATCTTGTATTCTCAACCGGTAGGTTCATAGAACCGGTAGGTCTCCTCTTTTTGAAGGCACTCCCCTTGCGACCACAGCCAGTATCGGAATCCTTGGTATTGACATCTCGAGTGAAGTCCAGTTCCGCGACCATTTGGAGGGTAAGGCTAAATTAGCCTCGAAGAAGCTCGGCGTGCTCAACAGATCGAGACGGTATTTCACTCCGGCCCACCGCCTCCAGCTTTATAAGGCGCAGGTTCGCCCTCATATGGAATACTGTTCTCATCTGTGGGCGGGGGCTCCCCAGTACCAGCTTCTCCCTCTGGATCGCTTACAGCGGAGGGCGACTCGAATAGTCGGCTGCCAACGAATTTCTGATCGACTTGACCCCTTGGCGCTGCGTAGAGATGTAGCTTCATTGTGCATCTTCTATCGCATGTACAACGGAGAGTGCTCCGAGGAGTTATTCGGGTTGATCCCTGCCGCATCCTTCCGCCACCGCCCTACGCGACAACACTTCCATCCTCACCATCTGGATGGTTGGCAACACGTTGGCAATCTTCTACTGTGCGTTTTTCCAGAAATTTCCTGCCTCGCACAGTAAAGCTCTGGAATGAAGTACCTGCTGCGGTATTCCCGGACCGATATGACCTGCAAGCTTTCAAAAAAAGAGCGTACTCCTACCTAAAAGGCCGGCAACGCACTTGTGACTCTTCTGGTGTCGCAGGTGTCCATGGGCGACGGTAATTGTTTACCATCAGGCGATCCGTCTGCTCGTTTGCCCCCTATACTATAAAAAAAAAAAAAAAAAAAAATAGACATGAAATTTGGCCGGGTGTTTTTGTGCAACGTTAATGAAGACCACAATGTTATTTTTGGGAATTTCGATGGGAGTTTTTGCGAAATTCCGAAATTTAAATTCAGAGCCAGATCTTATGAATAACGCGAGCGAAACTACTAGGTATACTATTAGGGTTCCGTACCCAAAGAGTAAAAAAGGGACCCTATTACTGAGGCTCCGCTGTCCGTCCGTCTGTCCGTCCGTCCGTCTGTCTCCAGGCTGTATCTCGTGAACCGTGATAGCTAGACAGTCGAAATTTTCACAGATGATGTATTTTGGTTGCCGCTATAACAACAAATACTAAAAACCAGAATAAAATAAATATTTAAGGGGCTCCCATACAACAAACGTTATTTTTTTGCTCGTTTTTGCTCGATATTGATAACGACAACAGGTAGACGCTTGAAATATTCACAGAATATTTAGATATATATTTCATTTAAAAATAAATAATTAAACTAAAATAAAACAAATACTTAAGGGGGGTCCCATAAAAAAAACTCTTACTAAACTCGTATAAACCCAGAATCAATCACGTTATTCTTTTGCAGCTGTAGGTATGCGATTGTGGTGTATAGTGCGGGTCTATAATTTGCATCGACTCATGCGCCAGTAATCGTCATTTGCATAATAGTCTCCGTGTTATCGGGTGATTGCGAAATATTGTTACAGTTAGTATTTTGCTGAACTGATTTTCTGAATCACTTCGGAGTATGCACCATTGTTCTGGGCTTTTGAGGTATTTGCTGTAAATTGACGAATTAATATGGGAATATGACGTCATTATAAAAAGCTAGCTTTTCCCGTGATTTCGACTACTTCCCTTTATAAATTATTAATATTAATTTCCCAACTAATTCACCTTTCAAACAAAAAAAAAAAAAACATTTTTGCGTCGGGGGTTAAAAATGGAAAAGCCCTTACTTGGTCGACTCTACCTTCAGAATACGAACTAAAGCTACACTGAACTCTTGGAACGAGTATAACCACGAAGCATATTCAATCAAACAGCCGATCTAACTCCGACTTGGTTGCGCAACTTGAATTGCAAACCTACGGTAAACATTTGGTCTGCGTTCGCGTAACACTAACATTTGCTTGTACGAAGTTCTGAACGACGAAACCACAGAGCACTTATCGCAGGAGTTGGTAGCGCACACTTTACCCTATCATCACCCCAAGCCTACATACGTCCCATTGCAGGGCACAGGCCTCCTCTCAGAATGAGGGGGTTGGGCCACAGTTCCCATGGGGACCCAGTGCGGATGGGGAACTTCACACACACCATTGAATTTATTTGCAAGTGTATGCTGGTTTGATGACGATTTTTTCCTTCACCGTAAAGCTCATGGTAAATGTCAAACGTAATTTCGCACATAAATTCCGAAAAACTTAAAAGGTGCGAGCCGGGATTTGAACACGACCATCTGCTTGAGAACCAGTAGGCCACCACGGCTAACTTTTTACCCTATGCTGAATCATAATCGTCCTTCAGGATGTAACATACATGATTTGATTTGACAAGTGTAACCGGCTAGCCGGTCGGAGAAATAAGAGACTATGTAGTAGGTAAATAAAATATAATACAGTATAAAATATGTATGTACAAATTGTTCCAGTCAGCACTGCTCTTTAATAAATAATAAAAATACACTGGCCTAGGTTTTCTGGACAGGTGGGAAGGCAGCGCAGGGTATTCGAGTAGCCTCGGAGCGTCCAATAGGGGGTTCAGGCTTCACCGGCGGTCTGCTCCGAGGCAGTAGAGCAGAACGTTCGTAGGTAGAAGCGGAAAGGGAAGGGCTGCAATAGCGGCAGCCCTTTAGAATACAAGCAACTCGGTAAATTAGTATTATTACCGAGTATAAATTATAATTATATATTGAGGAAATCAAATTTCGGCATAAGCCTTGCCAAATTGTAGAGCCAATGACGTGAAAAAAAAACAAAAGAAAATCAATAGTTCAGAATTTAGAATTTTGTTTTTCTGTAAGCGGCCAGTTGCGCACCACGGAGGTTTGCCGTGTTACAGTGCCCCGCGCGCCCAGGAGAATTTTCCAAACACGGAAGAGGGAGGAAAATTCAGTAAAAGTAAAAAAAAGTAAATGAAGAAGAAATTATAACACTAAATTTACAAAATTTACAACTTGAAGTCTTTAATATGCCACCTTCCGATAGCACGACCATTATGGTCAGCCAATTCGTACACTAGAGGCGACAATTTCTTCAATACCGTACACTTTACAAACTTAGGTGCCTAAGTGCCGTGTTGCACAAGTTTGATTGGGACATCCATTTAAGGTTATATTCATCGATTTTTTGGATTCAAAATGTAGTCACGCCATTGCCACGGTACCTATACTTTGAATATCAATTAATGTATGGAAACCCATATTAGCCTAGTAGTTTGACCTATGGCCTCTCAAGAAGAGGTTCGTAGGTTCAGAACTCAGTCTCGCACCTTAGAGTTTTTAAGAATTCATGTCCGATATTACATTCGTTTACCACAAGCTTTACGTTGAAGGACAAGCATCGTGAAGAAACCTAGACACACTTGCGAACCAATTCAATGGTGTGTGTGGAGTTCCCAATCTGCACTGGGTCCGTGTTGGAACTACAGTCCAAACCCTCTCATTCTGAGAGGGCGTCTGTACCCAGCAGTGGGACGTACATAGGCTAAGATGATGGTATGGAAACATTTCGTCAACCACAAAGTTAGTTGTAGTCAAAAGTACAAACTTTTTTTTAATTTTAATTCTAAAATGAAATGAAAGTACAACCGGCCAGTATTACCGCGCCTGACCACAGAGTAAATAGCGTTCCACTTGATCACACGCTCCCGGTGCTGATACGTGGTGACGTCACCTGTCGACGCCCTGGGCGACACAGATAATAAATGATCGTGCATTTAGTGTTTTATTTTACCACGCGACTTTGACCGCGTAAAACATTAGGTCCTGGTAGTTGAAACCAATTAATAATTGCGATTTTGGGATTTTATATGCTTAGATAGGTATCGGGAATATCGGGATGAAAAGTAGCTTCCGAATTTGTTCCAAATCCATTCAGCGGGTTGAGAAAGAAACATACATTATGCACACGTACGCACGTACTTGTTTTTACGACAGAATATTCTCATATCAAATGCAATTTGTTTTTCATTCTTTAGCCTTAATCAATTACATTACATAAAGCTTGCTTGCACAGACCTCCCGGCCTTATACTTACATAATTCGATTTTCGAACCTTGTATCGTGCCGTTCCATTCAGGCTAATAAATAGTATAAACAAAAGAGTAAATGAGACGGCGTGATATGAATTTCGAATTTCGTAGTAGCCACCCAGTGCGTACACTATACAGTCTGTGGTCGGGGTTGACGCGATGACACCCGTGTGGGAAATTAATAGTTGCCTGGGCCACGCCACGTCATGCCACGCCACGCTACGTTGTGACACGCCACATCGCGGCAACAATTCTACACACGTCAGCCATAGATCATAGATGAAATAATTTTACATTTACATTAGTTAATTGGTAAAAAATGGCGCCATAAACTTATAAAGGGGTAACGCCTTTCGTACACAAGACTACAAATTCATAGAGTTTCGTAAGGGATGCGAACCTCTATGAATTAGTATTGCGGTATTCGCTTATCTAGGCACGCGGCAGCGTGTTAAGCCAAGTTCAAGCTAAGGAACTGGCTAGCCAGCGCTGAGTGTAATATTACACAAACCACTTGGTGCCACTTTTGACCCTTCTATAACTGAAAACCTCCTTAACGTAAACACATAAAACTGCGTGTGTTTAATTATATCCATAAGAACATCTAGAAGCCCAAATTTCATGAAGCTAGCTCAAACGGGTATAAAGATATGAAGGTCAAAAAGTCGTAAATTTTAGCACTGACTGACTCACTTATAGTACCTAAACCTTGCCTACTTCCAGATGACCTAGAAGGATGAAATTTGGAAACCAGCTCGGTAATTTGTGTGTAAGCGTAGGAAAAAATCTAAAAATAAAAAAAAGTTAAAAAATAGGGGGTCCCCATACAAAAAAAAATTTTTTTAATTGTAGCGTTGGAACCGTTACAAGCGGATATTTGAAACTATCCCAATATATATGTAATTGACAAAAATACGGGGGGGTGGGAGGGGGTGGAGGTGTGTGCGGGGGTTTCAAAGGGGGAATAAAAACTTAATTATTTTGCCGTAGGATGCCACCGTTTTCAAGATATTTGACAAAAACACCAGGGGTGTGGGGGAGGGTGTGGAGGGGGGATGCGCGGGTTTCAAAGGGGGGTGAAAATTTCATCGATTTTTAGGATGCACCGTTTTCAAGATATTTGACAAAAAGAACGGTTCTCGTCCGATCAGTTTTTACCAGCAAATTGAATGTTAAGATAAGTTGATTAGCCACATATAAGATGATTTGTATGTGAAAAGTAGCCAAGTCAAATGTTAAGCTTCAATTTAACATAAGTTTTCAACTTTGTGTAAATTATTAGATAGTTAAATTTAGGAATTTACATTTATAAATATAAAACACAGTTGGAGTAGAAAAACCAAAGAAATAGAGGTAGAGTGTTATACTTGTTTAGGATGTTATTTGTTCTTACAAATAGATTTCAGTATTACTTGCAGAACTTGGCACCCATTTAGATCTCAATCCTTTTGTCGGTGAAGTCCATAATCAAGTATATTTTTAGAATTGAACTTGGCTAACATTTTTTACATTTATGTTTTTGGTGGGATTGACTCCACCGCGCTCAATTGCCTTCTTTCTGTATATTCCCTTGAATTCAAGTTTAGGGTGACTGAGCATTTACTAGGCAAGCGTGCTCTATCGTAGGCCTCATCTTCGCTTTCCATCAGGCGTGATTGTGGTCAAACGCATGCCTATATTGTAAAAAAAAATGAATGAAACATCTCGGGTTTTTCCCAACCCAAAAACAGCCAGTGATATAAACACATACTCTTATTCCCGGCTAACCCTGTGTTTGCGCGGCGTGACACCGGGATCCGCTAAGCCGAAACCACTCGCGTATTGACATTTATTTTATGGCGCGATTGTTGGCTTTAGCTAGGTTGAATCCGATCGCGCAACACTACCCAATTGTGCCAATGCTCAGAGTTTGTGGTACCGTCTCCAAAAAAACTGGTCATAAGTGCGAGTCGGACTTGTACATGAAGGATTTCATACCTCCGCACAATTTTAAAAATATTTCAATTTAATTCAAGACAGATAATTCGCAGACGAAGTCGCGGGAAACAGCTAGTAACGCTATAAAAACAAATTTCTTGTGTTACAGGATCCTTTAATTTTTAATTTCATCTAATATTTTACTTTCTGCTGTTACAGCGGCCACAGTAATACATAATAGGTGAACATTTGAAGATAAAACCAAGAATATTTTGGATTGAGTCAGTTTCATTTTAAGCATGTGATATCTTGGTTCAGAGTTGTTAAAGCCTGTGCCTTTTGATATTTTTTTCTTAACAGAAGCTAAGACTTGTACAGCTATAATCATTTCCCGTTAGTTTGTGAAGTTTTGCAACTTCATTGTCACTCACTTCCAATCGAGAATTTAAATCTCAAGCCGAGTTTAGACCTGCAATAAAAAACGTGCAAGTTGCATTACATTGCGTGGCAGTTAGGCGAACGAGATTGAGGTGGTCAATCAAACGCCGCAACGCCGCAATGTAATGCAACTTGCACGGTTTTTCTTGCAGGTCTAAACTCGGCTTTAGGCCGTATTGTCTAACGCACGAGCGCTTGCCGTCGCTTTCACCATCTCTTTCTGTCACCATCTTATTCCGTTTGACAGAAAGAAATAGTGAATACGAAAGCAAGCGTCAGCGCGTTAGACAATAAGCGTACTGATTTGTATATTTCGTAATGAAATACGGCCAACAAAAAAACCGGTTGTCTGTAAAGTCGGTTTACGGACGATAGTTTAACGTGACAACGTCATAACAAAACATTCAATAAAAATTACCCGAGCGCTAGTACTAAGATTGTATTACGTAATATTGCAACTGGCCTTCGCCGCTCTGTACCTAAGTAAGTACATGTAACGTTACATGTAACCGTTACGTAACGTTACAATGCGTCATCCTTTTTCGTGTTTGCACCCGGCGGCCGGCGTTCATCGATTTATTAGACGTTGTCATGTCAAAAATAAAATAGAAATAAAAATATTTTATCAAAACTTATTTAAACGCTAAATCGTATCGCCGCTCGACCGTTCCGATCTATCCACGTGTAAAAAGCCGTAAACAAAAGGTTTTACGGCCCAGACAGTTGCGCGGCCTACAATAAAATTACTGAGACGAATTTACCTACGTTTCCATTATTGCAAAATACAATGGCATTATTTGCACCTGTCGCCGTTGAGTTTGTGTGTGTACTACAAACATGTATACATACTAATGAAGGTTACCTATCAATTCTTCGAATTCTATTTGATCTTAATTAAATAGCTCTCGTTTAGCTGATCACCAGATATAGTAACTTTTGACTGCCAAAAATAGTAAATGATCACCAAAATTAAAACTATTTTAATGTGAAATTATTTTAACCAAGTTTTTACATCTTGCGGTCCTATTAAAACATAATAATGACTCCCAAACTTATCATGAGAAAAAGAAAAAGTAAAAGAAAAGGTAAAACATTCAAATTGATGGCACCCTTATGGCACCAGTTGGCAGCACCGTCTATGTGCACGTTTCCTATTGGGAGCACAGAACAGGAAAAGCCGGTTGTCTGTAAAGTCGGTTTACGGACGATAGTTTAACGTGACTCACCCCCAACCTCCGGTGTTTTTGACAAATATCTTGAAAACGGTGCATCCTACGGCAAAATCAATGAAATTTTCATCCCCCCTTTAATGCCCCCGCGCTCCCTCCCCCGCATCCCATCCCCCCTCTCACCCCCCCCCCCCCCCTCCGGTGTTTTGATCTCGGAAACGGCTCCAACGATTTCGATGAAATTTGGTATTAGGGGGTTTTCGGGGAGGAAAAATTGATCTAGCTTGGTCTTATCTCTGGGAAAACGCTTGGTACCGAGTTTCTGCCCGAGCAGAGCTCGGTCGCCCAGGTACTATTATTATTATTTATTATTTTTTAGACGACCAGATGGCCTAGTGGTTAGAGACCCTGACTATGAAGCTTGAGGTCCCGGGTTCGATTCCCGTGTCGGGGCAGATATTTGTATGAAAAATACGAATGTTTGTTCTCGGGTCTAGGGTGTTTAATATGTATTTAAGTATGTATCTATCTATATAGGTATGTTTATCCGTTGCCTAGTACCCATAACACAAGCTTTGCTAAGCTTACTTTGGGACTAGGTCAATTGGTGTGAATTGTCCCGTGATATTTATTATTTATTTTATTATTATTTATTATTATATTAAATGTTACGGTTAAATTAAAAATAATACGCAAGGAATTTAATAAACTTCTTTCAGTACTTATGTTGTGCTAAAGAACACTTGAAAGAAAAGAAACTTGACGCGAAAACTGCCGAGTGAGTTGAACCCTCACTTGACCGCAAGCGGCGGCTAGAATGATTCACTAAGTAGCGCCTCGCCATTCATTCATTCGTTCTATGAATGAAAGAATGATTGAACGAATGCACTGAAATAAATTGGATGCCAATTTATATCAACGACAGTGATTCGTAAATGCAAATCAAAACAAGTCAGCTCTTAGTTGCCCCTTTTTACTAGGTACCAAATTACTTTAAATTAGTGTAAATTTTTAGTTTGCATCGTTTACTTTCTCATTATCTCATTCAATTATCTACAACCAACAATACCTCATCCCTCGGTCATTTAATCATCCCAGCCAAGTACCCTATTATGAAGCACTTTTGAAATCTGAATACAAACATGATAATTTACGCGGACTGTGCGCCAACGCAGGCCCGTAGCGAATGCAAATCCGCGTGCGTGGCTATGAATATTTTCGTCATTTTGTCAAAACGTGTCGAGATACGGGCCTTTTTTTATTTTTTTAGGCTCCCAACCGGGAGGGCAAATAAGTAAATAACCCACGCAAATGTTGCATGCGTTAATAAAAATATTGTGATCTTTTTGTCAGAGTGTCGTAAATAGCGAATGTGAAAGGAACAATGTTTATGGAACATCATGCATGAGTTTTACAACAGCTTTCTCGTTAAGTTTTTGAAGCACAAAGCGACCGATGGCTGCATAGACATGAAAACTGAATTGCGTACCAGACAACCTTAAGCCCCATTTAGACCTACAAGAAATACTGTGCAAGTTGCATCACATTGCGCGGCCGAAAAGCGACCGAGTTTGAAGTTGCCAATCGACCGCCGTAATGTAATCCAACTTGCAAAATGGGCTTTAATTTCACGACTATTTCTTTGGAATCTGTATGTGTGGGTATAAGCCACAATAGAAAGATCTCTCTTCAGATAAGTAGATGTTATACTTATCTAGGGACTGAAATCCGAAAGAAAAGAATACGAAGTTGGTTGATGCAACTGAGTTGAGAATCTTCGATCGTGCGATATTAAATGTAGCGGTTTCTCTAACTAATTGATGACTATGTGGCGCTAGAGGTCACTAAATATGAAATTTAAACAAGTCATTTGAAACGAAAAGGTTGCAACTTTGCAATTAAAAGACAACGATAAGGCTCCAAAATCCAAGTTCGAATACTGGCTACGTGAGTTGTATTCACACCTAAACGTTTATTCACCAGCACTATTTTTATGATAATGATAAACAACGAGATATTTGCTCACCGACACCTGATATTGGAGCGAGTACGTGCTCCGAGGACAGATACTTGGCGAACGAGTATTTATCCTAGTCACGGTTAATATGGTTCTGACTTAGAAGAGACGATGGTTAAAAGCAAAAGTTACCGATATGTAGAGCTTGTCTAATTTAAAAAGACGCGCCGGATTTTGAACCTATTGAAGCTGTATTTATGGCCATTTTCTACTTTCAAATCCTGTGCGTAAATGCGGTGGCGGGGCGCGTCATTTTAAATTAGACAGGCTCTACTCGTAGTACACAAGTTTTTTTTTAAATATCTATTAAAATTATTTGATTATGCTAATTTAGTTTGCCAAAAGCAAAATTTAGGCACTTACTTTTTTTTAGTTATTCCCGTTAAGTACATCTCGTGCTTTTTAAGGACTGCCACTTCAGCAGCCGCTTCCCAATCTTCGAGGTGCGACCAAGGTGCGAAGAGACAAAAGTACTGACGCACGTGGCGACCTAAAGCCACTTTCCCTTTTGCCAGGGCACCAAGGTCAAACCATCAGGTCTTTTTCCATCTGACCGGCTAAGACCTGTAGGCTCCAACATGCTCTAGGCTTTATAGCTATAATAAACGAATTCTTTGCAGACAGAATGGCGTGCAACAACTAGTAGACAATAAGGCTTTGTCCTAGTCAGTCGTCAAGTATCTCTTTGTCTAAAATTAAAGTACTAAGTACGTTCATTTGCTCCACTATTGGGGCCCCTAAATGTGACAACACTAATTCCCCATAATGCCAGTTGCCTTCTGTGCCACAAATATATTAACCGCAAAGGGTTCATAAGTGTTCTCTTGGGTGTCTAATTTGGAAACACTAACGGGTGTACATTATTAATGGTGTTTCGGTTACTACTAAATTACTTACAATGCGAGCCTTTTAGGTGACAAAGGTACTTAGAAACAGAACTAAACAGGTCTACCTCAGTATACAAGGTGTAACAAGAGAAACAAACGTACAAAGGCGAACTAATCCCTAAAAGGGATCTCTTCGAGTTAACCTTTGATAGACATGTAAAGTAAAGAAGACCGATCTGTTTGGCGAGCATTGGGGGAGGCCTATGTTCAGCAGTGGACGTCTTTCGGCTGAAATGATGCTGATGATGATGAATAGTTTAGCCGATAGTTGAGCAGTTTTGATCCTTTCCTAAAAAGGTGTACGATTTTTTTTTTATTAGGGTTCCGTACCTCAAAAGGAAAAACGGAACCCTTATAGGATCACTTTGTTGTCCGTCCGTCCGTCCGTCCGTCTGTCTGTCAAGACCCTTTTTCTCAGGAACGCGTGGAGGTATCAAGCTGAAATTTATATCAAATACTCAAGTCTACTGTCCCTTGGAGCTGTGAAAAAATCAAACTTCTAAACCAACGCAATCAAAAGATACAGCCGTTTATGACGCAAATTTCCGCATATTTTCGAAACTCGCAAGGGAATCAAAACCTAAAGGGTACTTCCCGTGAACTCAGAACCTTGAAATTTGGTAAGAAGCAAGGTTTTATAGCACAGATAAAGGAAAAAATGCGAAAAGCATTTTTTTTTTTGTCTGTCTGTCTATATCTGTAACCAATCTACAATGATCCCACACTGCGCACATTTTGCTTAGGAGCAGGGGTCTGCTAAGACTGGATGTTCATAGATACATATAAATTTGTACGGAACCCTCGGTGCGCGAGTCCGACTCGCACTTGGCCGGTTTTTTTTAAACTGAAGTCACCTCTTCGACGCAATACACTTTGAATATCGACCGATGTATGGAAGCATTTGTCAACCATAATTGTCAATCTCTGAAATACTTATACAGAGGTCTAAGAGTCAAGCTTGCCTGACCATCTGTTAAAATATTTCGTGTTAAGTAATTCACTTAGTTTGAAATGCGTCTCCTATTAGTGGTAGTTAAATCCTTATGACAAATTTTGATATACGTCGATGATTTTACATGTGTTACACAAAAGCTCACCAGCGTGGACACGAAGAAGCAAGCCAATTCATCATCACCATCATTTCAACCGAATGCCGTCCACTGCTGATCATAGGCCTCCCCCAAGGTTCTCTAAACAGAACGGACCTGCGCCATACCAAGGATGATAATAGACTGGATTGGCAGTCGCCATAGTACGGATCGGCCACAGTTTTTGTAGTTCGATTATTAAATCTAGATGGCGCTGAAATATATCCAGAGGCTTTGAAGGCAAAACAATAAGACTACAGATGTTTCATATTACTACAAATGTATTATTTTTCAAAAATATTGCATAATAATACATTTGCAGTGATATGAATATCTGTAGTCTTATTGTTTTGCCTTCAAAGCCTCTGGCTATATTTCAGCGCCATCTTGATTTAATAATCGAATTACAAAAACCGCGGCCGATCCGTACTGTGGTGACTGCCAATCCAGTCTATATCATCCTTGGCCATACGCATCCAAGCCAATTTGTTTCATTGTTGCAGTTATTTCATCTCCTCTCATGCAATACGTTGCTATCTACTATCCCCGCCTCAGTGACAAATGGATCCATATTGGAATGTCGTACAGTAATCCCGGAACGTTTTACAATCCAATACAAACGCCGCGGTCGCGAACACTCGAGCGTGATGGACCGTTCCGCTCACTTGTAAATCTGCCTGTTTACGACCCGCCGAACAGTGGATTAAAGCCCTTCACAGACCACAGCGCGGGGCTTACGCGCGACGGCGATGGAGCGTGCCCAACGTGCTGCATAACACTGAATCTACGCTGTACTTTGCGGCCGGTGTGTGTCACCGTATATGATTCGGTGTTATAGAGCGCGCTGGGCACGTTCCGTCGGTGCCCTGCACTTCGGTTTGTGGTGGCCTTTAGAAGCATCACTACTACCACAGACTATATACATAAGTCTTGGGAGGTTAGGAGTTTCACCTATCTATTGGTTTTTTAAACAGAGTATCGTAGGTTGAAACTTGGGCTTGCACTTTTAATTTTTGAGAATTCATATGCAAAAATTACACACTTGCGAAGCAATTCAATGGCGTGTGAAGTTCCCAATCCGCACTAGGCTGGCGTGGGAAGCAGTGCAGCAGAGGACGTACCTACACATAAGCCGAGATGATAATAAATGTAATACATATAATATTTATCAGTTACTACTTTACAGATTTGACACTCGTGTTTTATCAATTCCAATTCATGCATATCCTAGTGCTGGGCACAGACCTCTTCTAATTTGACAGGGCTTTGATTGTAGTTCCCACGCGAGTCCAATGCCAATTGGGAACTTAACACATACCATTGAGTTGCTTTACAGGTAGAGCTCACTAGCTAATATTCAACATCATCCCATGCCTATTCACTGCCACGGCAGGGCATAGGCCTCCTCTCAGGATGAGAGGGCGTGGGCTGTAATTCTTACGAGAGCCTAATGCAGATTGGGAACTTCACACACAATTGAAATTTTTTTACAGATGAACCGAGAATATCTCTCCATGTTCTCCTTTACCGGAACGCTCGCGATAAAATGACAAATATAATTTCGCATTTATACTTGTAGATTACGGCTCGATATTTTGCTTGAGAGGACATAGGACAAGATTCTAGGCCATCACAGCTTTCCAACGTTGTTTCGCGGACATATTCTCATGTCCTTCTAATCCTGCTGGTATTAAACAGCGTTTCATTTCGAGCGAGCCAACTTTACTCATAGAGCAGCCTCATATTGCGCCTAAAAACTATGCAATAAATGTCTGCACCCTTTCACTCTAGGACACTTTCGTCGCCGGCAACATTTTATGACACTCGTGAGCTTTGCTTCATGCGAGATGATGTCAATAGCGGTGGCGGGTAACTTTTGGTGTCAGTTTTATGGTATTTTATGGCTTTAGTAGTTTTTCAGCAATATTGTCTCGTAGGATTTGACTTGTGAATTACTGTTACGATTGTTTATAGGTTCGTGATGTTTCTTTCGTCTTTAGGAAATGTGGTGCGTCTTGAAGGGATTGAATGATTGGCTATTATTTGGATTGAATATTATTGTTAAGTAATTCCGTAAGTTCTAGTTTTTAAGAAAATTCTAAATTTGCACGGATATTTCATAGTATACCAGCAAATTTAGAATGAGACATATTGCATGCTTACTTAAGTAGAAAATGGTTGATCCTTAATATTGTTTTACATTTATTTACCATCTTGTGAAACCCGTTTTCAGCAATAAACTATTTTCCTTTACTTCTACTTAATGTTCTGAGGAACAATTAATGCACAAGAATTCAGTTTCTTGAGTTGTTTCAGATCGACGGCCTTTATCGTAGAACTAGGCAAAGATTATTGAAGGTAATTATCACTGACCTTAAAAAATATTTAAATAAAATAAATAAATAAAATAAATATTAGGGGACAATCTTACACAAATCGACCTAGTCCCAAACTAAGCAAAGCTTGTACTATGG
This sequence comes from Archips xylosteana, assembly GCA_947563465.1. Taxonomy (NCBI): domain Eukaryota; kingdom Metazoa; phylum Arthropoda; class Insecta; order Lepidoptera; family Tortricidae; genus Archips; species Archips xylosteana. The sequence continues at coordinate 16,403,079 of OX387356.1, forward strand.
GTACTAGATGACGATAAACATACTTATATAGATAAATACATACTTAAATACATAGAAAACATCCATAACTCAGGAACAAATATTCGTGCTCATCACACAAATAAATGCCCTTACCGGGATTCGAACCCAGGACTTCTTGCTTCGTAGGCAGGGTCACTACCAACTAGGCTAAAGCGGTCGTTGGAATTAAATTAAATAGTCACTGTTTCTAGGGATTCAATGCTTAAGGGTAAATGGAAATTTATATCTTGTCTTAGACTGCTTAGACTAGTGTCCGTTTGTCACTGGGCTATATTTTTCAATTAGTAATGGACACTCGTTTAGACAGAGTAGGTATATGCCTAAATTATGGCCGCTGTAACAACAAAGGTACAAAAATAATTAAATAAAAAATTAAAAGGGATACATACAAGACACTTTTTTCGCGTGTTTGTCTGATATTAATAAATGAATAACAATTATTGCGGTTTAAATTTAAGTCTTTTAATGCCTAAACGCCTTGCAAACCTAAGTTTGCACCCCATTTTTTATTTGATAAGTGACTTTATAAATCGCATAAACATTCACAAACACCAATATAGTCTGGTATCACTGGAGGTCTCAATAAAACAGTCAAGGGCTCACGCGATCGCGTGTCCAATGTCGCCTCAACTGTCGCCAATGTCGCCATACAAAACAGCACGAAAATACAGTTGGAGTCACTACAATGTACGTTATGAGGCAGTCAGAATGATACAGAGTATATTAAAGTATAAGTATTTTTAAGTATATTTAAATTTAAAGATGAAACATTTTAAATACAAATATTATTCATTTAACATTGCAAAGTAGTTCATTGAGTTAATAAAAAACGAAAAATATGGTAGACAATAGGCGGTCTGTATCGCTTAAAAACGATCTCTTCCGCACCCATTTGGATAAAGAAACCAATATAAATTACTAGGTGTTGCCCGCAACTCCGTCTGCGAAGGATTCGTTTACCGCTATCTCGAGGAAACTGTACATTTTCCCGGGATAAAAACTAGTGTATGCGTATGTAGCTTAGGGTCAGAGATAACAGTCAGACAGACACACTTTCGTATTTATATAATAGCCACTAGTAATAGAATCTGTATTCTACAGTACGCTGGTCCTCTTCTAACAACTTTTACAACGGAATTTTTGATTCTAATTAAATCACCTCTTTGACTCCGTTAGGTAATTTTAACCTCTTCACCGCCACAAAACAAACGATGTGACGTGCTCTGTACGCCACAGAAAAACCAGCGACAACTAAAATTATTTTTTAATTCCATTGCAGAAGGATTAATTTCGAAATGGATGTTGGTCACGTTTAGATAGCCGTGGCGTGTGAGGCATTCCATTGGCTGTCACGGCTAGATGACTGGGCCGGTGAAGAGATTAAACATCGCCTAATGTATAAAAACATTTGTCAACTACAATAAATAAATTCTAAACGCAAGCTTAAATAATTAGCTACGGCAGTTTACTCGAAATTCCGGGATGTTTTCAAAATTCCATAGGAATCCCGAACATTCTTGGAAAATTTCATGAGGTTAAGATTTTGAGACTTTAAATGAATCCAGTGGGAACATTGGGACGGAAAGTGGCCTTTGTGTTTTTCCAGATGTCCAGCTGTCCATATACCAAATCCGTCCAGCCATTTTAATGTGAAAGAATAACAAACATACACACACGCACCCACTAACGCACGCACAAACTTACCGCATTTATAATATTGAGTTACTACTCAAAAAATCCTACTGGATTTACCGCGAATTACTCATACCATTATAGTTAAAAAGCGGCAAAACGAGTCGTAGTATAGGTGAAAAACTTAAGGAAAAGAACCTGTTGTAGTAACGTCTCCATAAAAACAAATCGCTGTTTTAATTTGATAGTGACACAAGTCAAAATTCTAGGGCATAACATTTTAAAATATGTCACTATTCAATAAATTAAAGTTCAGTATTAACGGCCTTTTTATTTCGGATTGTGTCACTATCAAATTGAAGCAGCGAAATGAACGTTCCAAATTTGAAAAATGACTTTAGCTCCATATCAATTCTGCACACTACTACAAAACAGGTCCTTTACTTACGTCTCTCACTTATACTAACTCGTACATCACACAGCATTTACCATTCCATGCTTTGATCAATTATAACTGTAGATGCACAGTCGCGCGCCCGAATATGTCCGAGCCAAATGAGCTCCACTTTGATAAAAGTGGTTGACTTTTTTCTCAGTACGTTGTTGTCAATGCAAGCGTAACGATGCCCACGTGCGTCTTTAAAAAGTGCAAAAATCACTCGAAAAAACGGAACAAATCTAATGGAATATCATACTTTCGGTGAGTATCTGTTGTTTTTTCTATTAAATTCTAAGAATCAGAGAGAAATATTGATTTAAATTAATTTTAAAGCCATTTCTAAATTGCTAATTAAAAGATTAACGTTGTCAGAATTCCACAACATTGACATATGCCTTGTCTTTGTCACACGCACAGGAAAGCTTATCAGTAAAACGAAACAGATAAACAACAGAACATAGAACAAAAGTGTAGTGAAGTTGCCATCACCCTATTTTTTTATTTCTAGAATTTTATGTGTTTTTGTGTGAAGTTTTGATTTCCTGGATGTGTATACGTATGTCATGTATGCGTGTATGTGTTACTGGTAAACGTGTGCGATAGTTTGACAAATTGAAAATAAAAATTAATATAGGTAACGCCACCAGAGTTGAGGCCACGCACACAACCACATCTCTTGTAATGACAGCGGGATTTTGACGTTGTGTTGTCGTTAAACGTCAACACAACGTCAAAATCCCGCTGTCATTACATGAGATGTGGTTGTGTGCATGGCCTCAACTCTGGTGGCGTTACCTCTAAAGTTATTATATTAAAAACAAATTTTATTCATAAATAATGAAATTTGTTTGATTTTTTTTTGTTTTATTATAATACTACCCACCATTACAAAAAAAATATACAATGTGACTTCAAATACATAATATTAGGGAGAAAATTATACTACAATATTTTAGACTATCGCGGTCATTACTAATTTCACGAGTTAAAATCGGGTTTTGTTCCGCGTACCTTGATTTTGAAGAAGCCCGATATTTCGGCACAGTTGCATGCGCCATGATCACGAGACGACACTGTGTCAAGGTACGCGGAACAAAACCCGATTTTAACTCATGAAAATTATACTTTCTGGATCTTCTCATGATTACGAACAACTTTAAGTACTCCCCTACACTCCCCAAGGAACCTAAATGGCAAATTTCAGCTTTCTACGACCAGTAAAACAAATAATCGATCCTGTTGAACTGAATAATATAAATCCCGTTTTTCCATATCCCGTGGGAATATCCAAAAATCCTAAAAATATTTTTTCACTATTATAATTACCTACTTTTATGCCCAATTTGAAGAGTAGTAATTATAATATACATAGTTACGGAGATACATAGGAATCCCGTTGAACTGAATATATAAATCCCGTATTTTCCTTATCCCGTGGGAATTTCCAAAAATCCTTCCTTGTTGGATGCCTACATTGTATAAGGTACACATTTGCAAAATTTCAAGTCTCTAGATGCAGCGTTTTGGGCTGTGCGTTATATACAACAGTCAGTTAGTCAGTTTATCATTTTATACTTATATCTCGAAAACGGTAAACATTTGGAGTAAAAAAAATTAGCTTCAAAATTATCTAAATGACGTCCCCATTCATCCTGTAAAGTGTTGGCGTTAACCTTAATTTCACCCTGTTTTTTATTGCATTAATTGACAGAAACTTTTTATAAAGAAAGTCCTCTCCTAAAGTCGGAATGCATTCTTTGTTCTACAACATCATTTCGTCCGCCAAACAAACGTCAAACTCGTCAAAGCAATCTTACAACGTCGCCTTCAATGTAGCAAGTGAAATTAATCACTCTGCCGTTTCTGATAAGGCTTACATTCATATCCGACCAAACGTGTGGAAATTGTGGAGTTTAGCTGTCAAGTGTCAAGCGTTGTGGAGTTTTGCCGCTACCGAAATTCGACTGTAATGAAGTACAGACTAGGTTCAAATTGTCACAGTTTAGGTTTAGGCCTTGCGGAGAGGAATTAAAACATAAAAAAACAAGTCTAGACGTTTATTAGAACGCTAACTGTGAACAAGCAAGAGACTAGAGAGGGTCGTAGGTTTTAAGCACTTGAGTGGGATACGCTTTCCCCGGACAGACACTGCCCTGGATTCAGGAGACCGTAGGACGCGCTGCGGGCGTCGCAGGTGGATCTTCAAGGTCGTTTGCTGTGTTGCAGAGCTGAGGCCAGGGTGCTTCAGGGCTCGGAGTGTGCTGATGGCGAGGAGCCAAGAGGCGGAGACTGCAGTATCGATCGGCGGTTTAACCCCGACTTGGTTGCCCTGGAATTTGGTTAATGTCAGCAGGGGCCCATACAATTGCTCTGTCCACCGGCCCAACGTCCATAACGGTCCCTGACCATAGGTCCGAATTTAAACGCTGGCTGTGTGGCAGAGCAATCATACGGAATTTACAAAAAGAGAAAGATGAAGCTAAATGTAATACAAAAGAATAAAATGATTTAGTGAAAACGAAAACTGTTCTTTTTTTTGAAATTTAAATTTGAACTAACTGAAACTGCCTAACGGTCTAAGAAGTTTAAACATAATTACAATAAATGCAGACCGTTGGAGTTAGCTAGGTAAAGAAACAGGAGATAGTAATAGAATAATTTTGTATATAGAAAGCTAGAAATAAACACATAAAATTAGACAAGGTAAAATGTTGATATTTGCTTTTGGAGAGAACTTACCAATATCGGGCAGAGTATCCACTGGGCTGATTTATTTAGTAGTATAGGTAGACTGTTTTCTTGACAGTGGTGTTCAGATTCAAAATGTGCCAAATTTTTGGCGGCACTGGGTTTTAAAGACAAAATTAGGTCACGCCCCTCGAGATAACGCTAACCGTAATTTGTGTGATGTGTTTTGACAGTTCGTGCCACAGAGAAGACTCTGCGCAACAAAACGATGTACTTAATTTATTTGGCCTTCCTCATTATTTAATTAATTAAATATTTAGGAAAGACAAGAGCTCAGATTTTGTCCGTATTTACTTAATTATATTAAATAAATACGTCCAAAAAATCATAGCAGCGGAAAGTTTGATAATAGCGCCATCTAGTGCTCGCGGGGTAAGGCTCGTTGCATTGAATCGAACTAACTTCGTTAGGATATTGTTAATTAAGTCCAAAAACAAAACCAAAGAATTATATTGTCCCAATTGCATTGTGACAGTACCTCCCTCTCCGCGGAGGATTTTTTCGTCTTAGCGAAAAAATCCGCCTGAGAAAAATCCCTAACGTAACACATTCAAAATAACCTATCAATCCTATCATACTTCCCAACATACTTCATTCATTCAACCTAACACAGGCAGGTCTGCCGTTTAAGACACTGCAAGACCCTACGCTACGAGAAAATGGCGAGATGGTAAAGAGGTAGTAATTAGGAGACACAGCCGCCAATCTAGACAAGGGTTGCCAACCGCCCTTATAAGATTATCCAGCACTACGCGCAAGGTTTAGCTGCCTGGCCGCGCAACGCTAGATATAGCTTTCATTAGGCATTTTTAAGGAGTTGAAATTAGTAAAGACCGCTCCGGCAAAGGCTTTGGATTAAGACTAGCATTGGTAGTGAAGTAATTGTGTCGACCTAAGGAACTAGTGTACGTAAACAAAGCAACTAGATTTTTTTTATAACTTAGAGATAAATAATATTAAACACGGGAACCATGTGTATAGTTTATTCCTAACACGCGGCTAGTAAATGTTAAATTTAAGTAGTTAACTATGATTAGTGCGTCACACTCTGTCGAGGTAGACGCTAAGGTAGTCACAACGATCACGAACGAGTCGATGCGTTTTCATTTTAAAACTAGATTAAAACATACAGAGGAGTATTTTACGAGTAGGCGCAAAATATTTATAAGTAATGTTAAGTCGTTGACCTTGCTATGCAGTAGCGTTGTTTAAGGTAAACAAACTTGACGATACGATTGAGAACATAAAACAGGGTAGTTAGCGCAGCGCGACAATTACTGCCACCCTCTTTTTTAACTTAAGGTATCATGGACCGAGCCCACGACATTAACGTAATAAGAGTGCAACGTTGTTACAATAATAAAAGTACATTTTATAATTATGATGAAAATTAAGTCTTCTGTGTAGGAATAGTACTAATTGTTGCTAAATCGTTCTTAACGAGGTTATTTATTCGTACGTTATTTAAAGGTTATGTTGAAGTTTATTACTATTTATTGCCTGGAGTTAATTTCAGATCCTTTATGTGCCATACGCCTAAATCCTTGCCAGACATATCTTGTAGTTCAAATATTAACGGTGACCTTTTCTTGGAAATACGGCATTTCATAAATTTAGGTGCAAGTTTTTTACTGAAATACTGCGACTTATCACTTAAATAAAAGGTTCGCTTCCATACAATGTCTCCTACTTCAAAGTTTGCAGGCTTACGTCGTAAGTTATAGCGACGCACATTCTTTTGGTGCGCGTAGTATAATGAATGTTGCACTTTGTCGAATATATTAGTGAGGAAACCTGCATTCTGAGCGTAAACATCGCGTGGAAGGAACAATAATTCATCGCCTAGGTCGTTTTCCAAATAGTGTGAGCCGCATGTCACGAGCTCCCTGCCGTGTACTAGAAATGCTGGTGTATAACCTGTGGTTTCGTTAACCGAGTTATTCATCGCAAATTGTATCTTAGGTAAATTAGTATCCCAAGACCTCTGGTCGTTTTCCACAAAGGTCGACACGCAGGTCAAGGCAGTTTTATTATATCGTTCGCAATCGTTTATATGTGGAGAATATTTTGCTGTGAAAAACTGGTTTGGGACCTTATATTTGTCTAGTAATACTTTTAATTCGCGACTAATAAACTGGGAACCATTGTCCATGTAAATAGTTTGTGGTACACCGTGCACCAAGAAAATCGATTCTTCTAAGTGTTTTACGACTATAGAGGCTGTGGCTTTCCTAACGGGAAATAAAAAACAATATTTAGAAAAACAACAGGTTACTACCAATAAATAACTGTTTCGTTTTCTGCTAACTGGAAGCGGGCCTACGAAGTCTATGGACAGGACCTGGAACGGTCTAGCACAGTGTTTAGGGCGGCCCATATGACCTAACGTTGCATGTGTAGGATGTTTGTAAGCTAAGCATGTATCGCAAGCAGATATAAATTTCGTTATGTCCTTATACATGCCTAACCAGTAATATTTAAGTGCTACACGGTGATAGGTTTTAAAGGCACCTAGATGACCGGCTGTAGGTTCTGCGTGATTTTCCTTTATGACCTGATTCCTTAATTCTTGAGGAACGACCTCTTTCCATAGGAACTCCGTAGTTAAGTTATTATTGGACTTAGTTAATCTATACAAGGAGTTGTTAACTACTTTTAGGTTAGGGTAACCTTGAGGCGTATTGATGCAACCGTTAAATAGATCGACGTACCATTTATCTTTTGAGGTTAAGTATGAATTAGCAATATTTATTGCAGACACCGGAACGGCTCTGGACAACGAGTCAGGAATGACATTGTCTTTTCCGCGACGATGTAATATTTCGAAATCAAAAGACGATAAACGAATACCCCAACGGGCTAGGCGGCCGGTAGGGTTATTAAGGGTTAAGAACCATTTTAAAGATGAATGGTCAGTATAGACTTTAAATGTTTTGCCGTTCTCCAAGTAGCAACGCCAATGTTCTAATGCCGCGAGTACGGCTAACGTTTCACGTTCCGTTACACTGTAGTTCTTCTCACAAGCTGTTAATGACCGACTCATATACGCCACTGGGTGTTCTTCGTTGTTAACAACTTGACAAAGCATAGCGCCGACGCCATAGTTACTCGCGTCCGTGTGTACTTCGAATGGCAAGTCGAAATTAGGGCATGAAAGAACCGGTGTTGTTACGAGGCAGTGTTTAAGTTTTTTGAACGACTCATTAGCTTCGCTGGTCCAAGAAAATGGCGGTGCGCCCTTTTTATTCGAAGTTAATTTGTTTAATGGACCAGCAAGCGTACTAAAGTTTGGTACGAAACGACGGTACCAGGAAGCAGTACCTAAAAATCTTTTTACGTCCTTCGGTGAAGTTGGTATAGGGTAGTTTACGATAGAATTTACTTTATCGGGATCGGTGCGTAAACCGCGCGAGTCTACTACGTAACCGAGGTATTTTAACGAGTCTCTAAAAAATTGTGATTTTTCGTAATTAATAGTGAGACCCGCTTCTTTAAGCTTAGATAGAACGCGTAAAAGTAGGGTCACGTGTTCTTCGAAAGAATTGCTGACGCAGACTATATCATCCAAATAGCAAAAAACCTTCATTTCAAATTCAACTCCGAAAATTCTATCAACCAGTCGCTGCTGGGAGGCTGGAGCGTTAGTGAGGCCGAAGGCCATTGTTTTAAAACAGAAGGTACCTCGAGAAGGCACAAAGAATGCGGTTTTAGTTTTATCCGCGTTATCAATAGGAATTTGCCAAAAAGCTTTTGATAAATCAATACTAGATAAGAACTTAGCATCCCTTAGGTTATCTAAAATTTCTGAAATGTAAGGTAAGCTGTAGGCATCCTTTTTAGTTACTGAATTTAATTTACGGCTATCCAGACAGAATCTAGGTTTCCCATCCTTTTTATTAACAACGAGTACTGGAGATGACCACGCGCTTTCACAAGGCTCAATGACATCTAGGTTTAGCATTTCGTCGACCTGGTCGTTAACTATACGGAGCTTCTCAGGTGACATTCGATAAAAACGTTGACGAATCGGTTGAGCGTCTCCAGTATCGATACGATGTGTAATTAACGTAGTACGTCCGAGACCTTTTCTCTCGTAAGAAATATTATTAAATTGGGAAATGACGTTATCGGCTTGAATGCGCTGTGACTGACTCAACCCGGTGTACGACTGTAAGTTCTGAGTATCTGGGACCCCCTCTGAGTGCTTAGTAGTACACTCATTTACCCTAATACTATATAAATATTTAGGGCAAATTTTGAAAGCGCGCCAAAAGTCAACCCCTAGAATGAGTGAGGTCTCGATCCCCGGAACCACGTGAAACCTAATTGAGTGAGTCACACGCTCAAAAGTTACGTCGAGATCAAAATAACCTACACTCCTCAAATGTTGACCGCCAGCCGCGACTAACTGTATAGAATCATCGTCTGACATACGATGGCCTAATTTAATTAGATTCGTATGAAAGTTTCTTCCCATCAATGTTACAGCCGATCCAGAGTCCAAGAGACCAGATACCTCTAAACCACCTAAAGATATAGTAGCATAAGGTCGTGAATCCGATAAGGAAGGAGGGGGCAAAATAGTAGCTAAGTTATAAGAGTTAAAAAAGTTTCTTATGAAGTCTACCCACTTTAGCCAGTCGTCATTTTTATTAAAGTGGCTAGTATTCCGCCCCGCTACTAGTTTTTTGAATTGGGGTTTGTAGTTGATTGCGGTTGAGTAGTTTTAAAACATTGCGGACAGTTAGATGCATTGTAACCTGTCAAGCCACAACGGAAACACAGTAGTGTACGCGGAGCGCGACAAAGTCTTAAAGAATGTGCATTAGTGCGACAACGCGGACAGAATGGTTTATTATTATTATTATATTGTGAATTTAAAGCGCTGACGGGATAGTTAGATTTAAAATTGTGATGCGAACTCTTATTAGCGTTGTTACTTGGATACTGTTTAAACTGGGAATGGTTATAAGAAACCGGTTTATTATAGGCAAATTCCGGAGCCAGAGTATCAGAATTAGGACGAGGTGGTTCTTTAAATTGAGACATTCGTGCGTGAACGATTTCATAATTGTGGCATCTTTCCCTTAGCTCGTCTACGGTTTCAATCATACCCGCAGTGGCTATAATGGTAGCATAGTAAGGCCGTATATTATGAAGAATTATTTCCAGCTTTTCTTCCTCAGAAAAGGGCACCGATAATCTTGAAAACATGCCGTTCATTATAGATAGGTAGATAGTTATATTCTCAGACTCGCCTTGAGTACGAGCACGGATCTCAGCCTTAAGTCGGTAGTCATAATCTAATTGACTAAAAACGCTAATTAAACGCGACGCTAAATCTTCCCAACTATTGATTGTGCTTCTAACGGAACGGAACCAATGCAGTGCCTCTCCGTCAAATATTTCGGTTGCAAATAAAAGGAATTTTTCTGAATTAATATTACGGGCTAGCATAAATTCTTGTACTCTGAGAACAAAAGCGCGCGGACAAGTTTTTCCGTTATATTTCAATTTTGAAAAATCAGAAGTTACTCCGCGATCGCACGTAACCAGAATATTTGTTGGAGGCTGCATCGACTGCGAAGGCGCATCGCTGTGACTAGCTAAATTATTATACGCGGCCGTACTAGGTCGCATTTCGGCCAAGTCCTTGCCTAAGTCCTGGAATAAACTATAACATGTAGTTAACGTGACGGAATCCTCGGCAGATTCTGGTGAAATCCTCCTTAGACGGTGGTAAATATGGTTTAATAGATTTTCAGTACGTTCATACAATCCCTCATTGAAGGTAGATTTAAGTGTTGTAATGTTAGACTGGGCTTTAAGTAAACTAACCCTAACCCCGGTAATATCCTCCGAAATTTCGAGGCCTGATTCCAGAATATCTCCCGTGGGCATAGATGACGCTAGCTTTACTATTTGTTTACGTAATTCTTGCACAGAGTCTGCGGGTGTAGAACCACGAATTAAGACTTCATAAGTTAGCTCACTCTTTTGAAGTGACAAATACTTGATTTCGTACATATTAGATATTTAGATTAAGTGATAGCGTTGAAGTTAATAATTAGCTGATAATGAAATTTAGAAAAATAACAAATTATAAGGCGCGTGCCAAGCGACAGCTTATAAAAAGAATGTAGTACTGTACTGAAGTTAAATTTACTAAAAAAACAATCTTAACGATACTTTGTGATAGTGATCGTTAAAATTTAAGGTATAGTTTTAGGTGATTAAGTAAAATGCCTACTGGGGTAGTCTCCAATAGCAAATATCAAGTGATTTGACTATTCCGTACGTTACAAACAAGGAGTAATCTAAGTATGTACCTTCCCACTCAATTATATCCTCGCAGTAGATAGAAGTTAAAGAAAAATAAGTAGAGTAGTGTTGCCTATATTTATTTTAGAACGATTTGGATGAAATTTAGCATGCAGTGGTTGTAGGTTAAATAACCGTTGGTTATTAACTTCCGATTTTGTATGAAATTTTCCGTTGTAGAATAACGGTTGGCAGTTAAGTTAAAAATTAGGTAGGTAGTTCAATTTAAAATTGGGCAGTTAAATTTGAAAAAAAAACGTTACAAATTTAAAAAAAAACCGTTGAGATGACAACCACTGGGCAACGAAATGCCCTTTATTCGCCTCTTACGAAACCTAGGTGCAAAAGGGTGGCACTATTCTTAACCGGAACCACACGGTGATTAGAAAAGTGATAAAAAGAATATTACTTACTGCGAGACACAAGTAGTAGGAAAGTGCACAAATACCAACACAAACACAACGAATAAAACCAGAAAAAACGTTTCCCAACTCAAGACCACGTTAAGAGGCGCCACTTGTCACAGTTTAGGTTTAGGCCTTGCGGAGAGGAATTAAAACATAAAAAAACAAGTCTAGACGTTTATTAGAACGCTAACTGTGAACAAGCAAGAGACTAGAGAGGGTCGTAGGTTTTAAGCACTTGAGTGGGATACGCTTTCCCCGGACAGACACTGCCCTGGATTCAGGAGACCGTAGGACGCGCTGCGGGCGTCGCAGGTGGATCTTCAAGGTCGTTTGCTGTGTTGCAGAGCTGAGGCCAGGGTGCTTCAGGGCTCGGAGTGTGCTGATGGCGAGGAGCCAAGAGGCGGAGACTGCAGTATCGATCGGCGGTTTAACCCCGACTTGGTTGCCCTGGAATTTGGTTAATGTCAGCAGGGGCCCATACAATTGCTCTGTCCACCGGCCCAACGTCCATAACGGTCCCTGACCATAGGTCCGAATTTAAACGCTGGCTGTGTGGCAGAGCAATCATACGGAATTTACAAAAAGAGAAAGATGAAGCTAAATGTAATACAAAAGAATAAAATGATTTAGTGAAAACGAAAACTGTTCTTTTTTTTGAAATTTAAATTTGAACTAACTGAAACTGCCTAACGGTCTAAGAAGTTTAAACATAATTACAATAAATGCAGACCGTTGGAGTTAGCTAGGTAAAGAAACAGGAGATAGTAATAGAATAATTTTGTATATAGAAAGCTAGAAATAAACACATAAAATTAGACAAGGTAAAATGTTGATATTTGCTTTTGGAGAGAACTTACCAATATCGGGCAGAGTATCCACTGGGCTGATTTATTTAGTAGTATAGGTAGACTGTTTTCTTGACAGTGGTGTTCAGATTCAAAATGTGCCAAATTTTTGGCGGCACTGGGTTTTAAAGACAAAATTAGGTCACGCCCCTCGAGATAACGCTAACCGTAATTTGTGTGATGTGTTTTGACAGTTCGTGCCACAGAGAAGACTCTGCGCAACAAAACGATGTACTTAATTTATTTGGCCTTCCTCATTATTTAATTAATTAAATATTTAGGAAAGACAAGAGCTCAGATTTTGTCCGTATTTACTTAATTATATTAAATAAATACGTCCAAAAAATCATAGCAGCGGAAAGTTTGATAATAGCGCCATCTAGTGCTCGCGGGGTAAGGCTCGTTGCATTGAATCGAACTAACTTCGTTAGGATATTGTTAATTAAGTCCAAAAACAAAACCAAAGAATTATATTGTCCCAATTGCATTGTGACAAAATTTCGTCACGTATTCACGTATTTGGGATCAGTTTTCTCTACGCACACGTAAATAAATTTTTAACTGTGAAGTAGCGAAATTCAATTGTAATTAAGTAAAGACTAGGTTCAAATTTCGTCACTTATTCTTTTCACACAAAGTAATTACTTTGTGCAGGTGATGATTTTATTTGTTACGCAAACAAATAAATAGTTCGGACATTCTTTCAAGGGGATTTTGTTCGGCAATGTGTATCTTCAGTTATAATTGATCAAAGATTCCATGGTTATTTTTCTACAAAGGTGCATGTATAACCTCAATTTCTACAATTTCTACTCCATTATCTTCAGTTATTTTTGCATGTACCGTAACATTTCCTTAAAATATGTAAATGTTTGCCTAGCGATACATTTTATTGCACATTTCACAGGTTAAAAATGTGCTTTACGATACCTCTTTCTCATAATTTTAAATATGTTACTAAACAGTATGTCGCTACTGTTTCTTCGGGTTTCCACTTTTCCAGTCATTAGATAGATGGAACGATGACTTGGTTAAGGTTGCGGGAACGCGAAGGATACGGATGGCACAGGACCCTGTCTCTTTGGCGAACCTTGGTCTTGGTCTGTTTGGTGAGCCTATGTACAGCAGTGGACGTCTTTCAGCTGAAATAATGACGATGATGACATTATTGGATGGACATCTTTATAAATCACTAGCTTTTGCCCGCGACTTCGTCCGCGCATATGTAAAATTTATGGACAACTCCTGATCTCTAGCCCACGGGAAATAACAATTGTTGGAGGCCTACCTACACTGCATCTTCCCAATAGGATCCCATTAAATTAAATATGAAAATCCCGTTATAATCCGTGGGATTTTCCAAAAATCCTAAAATTAGTTTTGCATTTTATAATCACCTACTAGCATGTCACATAATAATAATATAATTATAATTATGAATGTACGGATAATTTGAAGTGAAAATATAAGTCCCATTTATTCCCTATCCCGTGGAAATTTTGAAAAATCCCTTCTTAGTGTACCTCTTTGAAACTCAAGGTACACGTGTGCCAAATTTCAAGTCTTAAGCTTCAGCGATTTGGGCAGTGCGTTGATATATCAGTCAGTCAGTCAGGACTTTGAATTTTGTGTATATAGAAATTCATCTAAGTCATCTTTCGGTCATTCTAACACCTACAAATTAACTTCATACCTGTTAATTAATATTCCGTAATTATGGGCAACTTGAAGTTATACTTAATTGCCTTGGTAAACCGCAAGTAACAACCACACGCCCGCCCCGAGCTCCCCGTCGCGGGATTTCAGGTATATGTTAACGGCAAAAAGTCATTTCTAACAGGACTAGGCACTAACAAAATTATAAGCTTTTTTTTTCAATAAAAAAAAGAATTCATACATAAACATACATACATACCATGACGCCTCCGTCGCAGCAAAGGGGTGGTCAGATACTATTTGTTTCCACGTGCTACGATCCTCACATACATCTTTAGCTTCCACAAATGAAAAGAGTGCATTAGTCTTTTCATACATGCTCACCGGTAAAAAAATAAGTTGTGCTATGTGTTGTTGTTGTGTCGTGTCAAAAAAAATCTTTGTGCTATAAAACGGTTTTTCATCCACCACAAGGAAATGGTCAGACGGAAAGTATTGATCGAATGTTTAAGCAGCGTCACGATGACTGAAATATAATTTTTTGAATAACAGCTGACCATCAATGACAGTAATTGGCCTCTATCTCATCAGATGTAGTTCACTGCTTCAGTAACAGCCTATTCTGACCTTGAATCCCCATAAATTGGACATATCCGAGTAAAATCGGCGAAAGCAAATTCCATCTCTTAGCAGTCCACGTTATAAAAGATGACACGAAGCACTTTGTGTGAATAACTGGAATATTAACAATAAAAGGGTCCAATCTTTCCCACGTCTGGTCGTTTCTTTATATCTTTTTTTACCTACATAATGCAAGTTTTAATACAGGGTGTCTCAAAACTCAACGATAATCTGGTTCCGGGCAAGAGGTCAAGTTATATCAATTCTGGAGAATAAGAAAAAAGTTAAAGTCACTTAGTTAAGTTACAAAAGAGTTCCATATATAACTTTTAGTAAAATTGTCTATTATCGCTTAACTAACAAAAGTGACATGAAGTTTTTTTCTTATTTTTTCCAGAACTGTATCTTGGCTAGGTTATCTTTAAGTTTTAGGACATCCTGTATAATGTATTAACATCAATTTAGTGATCTATTTTAACACAGCGAGACACTAAAAACATTTTTTATTGAAGATAGCACAGATAAATGGTAATCAAATGTTAGATTCAAAACAACTTCACAACTCCGATTTACAGCCACAATTAAACTACGAAGATAACAAAATGACTTCATCAATATAAATCCCATCGTCACTTCATTACGGGAATTGCCAAGAATATTCAACACCCGATCCCCAATTGAAATTCGCAAACACGCGAACTTTCGTTTACTTTCTTGAACGCCTGCCAACTCCCTTAAAGGCCACAGGTTTTCTACCACCTCATTGTTATCTTTCTATTACTGCGTAGATAAAACACTTGGAGCTGCCAGCTTTTTGGGATAAGATAATAATTCTGAATTGACAACTTGATGGATACTTTCTTGACGTTTGCCAGATGTTGTAGTGATCGTTTCGTTATTTAGCGATATAACGTTGTTATATTATCATAGAACTCTTTCTCTTCTCTCTTCTTACTTTATATAACCTTCTTTTTCTTTCTTCTTTTTTCTTCCTTTTTTTTTCTACCCACTATTAAGTATAGGTCTCGTCCAACTTTTTCCATGCTCCATGCCATCATAGAACTATTTACTAAAAAATATTTTAGCAACGTAAATTATCATCATTCTTTCAGCTGTAGGACGTCTACTCTCTACTGCTAGACAGTCCAGTGGCGTAGCTAGTTAACCAAAGGCCCTGGGGCAAAAAATAAACTAGGGCCCCAACCCGTGTTTGTTTACCTACATGATAAGACAAGTAAGGATGAATGCACTTTAAATTCACTAGACTCGTGCGCTTGTAAATTCACTAGTAGCGTTTTATAGCCGTGTTTCTCATAGGTCCGCGTTTATAGTTTGTAATTCAGAGTCCGAGGGGCCCCCTGAGCTTGGAGGCCCCGGTGCACTGCCCCGCTTGCCCTACGGTAGCTACGCCACTGAGACAGTCCCTCATTGATAGCCAATCATTACGGTTAGAAATGGCTTACCTTCACCGTAAACCTGCTGCCTTTACCAAATCTCGTCGGTGGACGTCCTACGCTGCGCTTGCCAGTCCGTGGTCCATTCGAGGACTTTCAGCCCGAACGGCCAGCTGTTCTGCGTGCTATATGGCCTGATCATTGCCATTCTTTACGTAGTATCGCAACCGCCATAGAAACGTAAAGTACTTACCTACTAGCAAGGATGTTATGGAGCTCCGTAACCGAAACTATAGGATATCCGAAATAAAAAATTATCCTAACCGTAACCGACTCCGATATAAAAGTTTCGGATAGTTTCGGACAGGGGCGGAGTGTAAATGCGACATGTTGTGACAGGTTTTTGTTTTCGCCCGGCCAAGCCGACAGATCATCTGCGCGCGTCATCTGTATTGTTTATTATTTCTATTGCTTAGTCGTAAGTTACGTTACGAGTGATAACTAGTTGGTCATTGTGGGATTACATCATTATCTAAGAGATGCGTTCTAAATCTAATTTTATTGGATTTTTATTTATGAAGTTAATCTGGTATCTCTAACCGTAACTGAAACTATCGTACAATCCGCAACAATTTAATATCCGTAACCGTAACCGAAACCGGTATTATGTTTTACATATCCGTATCCATATCCAGATCCCAAATTTTATATTTATAACATCCCTGCTTACTAGTAAACATGATTGTAATAAACTCGTTCAAGCACCATCTTTACCATTCACAAACAAGTGCCAATCGTTCATTTACATTGACATATTAATTTGGAAGACTGAGGGGCTGTTTCACCACCCATTGATTAATTTTAACTGACGGATAAATGTGATGCCGTCTCCGTCTATTCGAACAAAACAAACAGAGACGGCATCACATTTATCCGTCAAATAAATTTGATCAATGGATGGTGAAACAGGGGTAAATGTTGAAGTTTTACTAGTATGGTTTAAGTTCATATAATATCTACCCCCTTACCGTCAACTGTACCCAAAAGCAAAGATCAACAATCCAGCAAAACCAGTCCTCCAGTTATTAATCTTTTACGACCCCCGGAGGCAATAAATGTAAATGCGGGTAAGCCAAAGAAACCGTATGATCTGGAGCATCCTTTATAATGCTCGATGTTCCTTACATGTTTACGATAAACCCCTACTTCGCGGGTATGACATATTTTTATTGGCATCAAATCTGGATTTTGGAATTCCGGAACGGGATGTAACCGGTACACCTTGATTTCGCTGTTTGAGGTATGCCTAGGTACCTATTTTTAACCCAGACACAAAAAGAGGGTGTGTTTGTATCTGTATGTGGCATTATATCTCTTAAACGGGTAAACCGATTTTGATGCGTTTTTTTTCATTTGATAGCAGGTTTCTTGGCGATGGTTCTTAGACACACTTCATCAAAATTGTTTAGTCGTTTTAGAGTTATCAGCACTTTTGTTCGCTACGGAAAGGATCTTAGACGCAAAATGGGCACCTAATTACGTTGGGGTTGCATCAGTGCGGATTGGGAACTTCACACACACCATTGAATTTCTTCTCAGGTATATGCAGGTTTCCTTTTGATGTTTCTCTTCACCGTAAAGCTCATGGTAAATTACAAATGTAATTTCGCACATAAGTTCCGAAAAACTCAGAGGTGCGAGCTCGAACTCGAACCCATGACCCTCTGATTGAGAGATCATAAGTCAAACCACTAGGCTTCCGCGGCTTTATCTCTATCTGTTTATCTGTCTGTCCATTTGTTAACTTAATACTTCAATAATACAATACTTAGGGGCTGTTTAACCACCCATTGATTAATTTTAACTGACGGATAAACGTGATGCCGTCTCCGTCTATTCGAACAAAACAAACAGAGCCGGCATCACATTTATCCGTCAAATAAATTTGATCAATGGATGGTGAAACAGAGGGTTAGACTACTTCATAGCCGGGAAAATTGCAGAAGCCAATGTAGCATCAAGTATTTCAAATATAACTCATAAAATCACTTTCACGATTGCGTATTCTAAGAAATCTACATTCTTATTTGACGTAGAACATAGATTATTTCCAGGAAAGAAATCACACTCGAAATGAGAATGTGTTCTGCAATATTTCCCAATGAAATCGCGATAATAAAACATTTTCGTTCCTTTTAAAAATGTATATTCGTACGTTTCCTATTCCTTGCATGTCCCGGACGCAGAACTGTGCACATTATGTCTAACCTTTATCTTTATTCCGGTAATATATTTCCTTTCGTAGAATATTCTCTCTAAGGTGTAAGAAATATGAAGATGTGATAAGAAACATGCACGGGAAAGCTCTTGGCGGAAAAATCTGGGTTATTTATTTACCGTACACAATTTGGACAAAACATTATTTTAGATGATTTTTATTACAATCCTGGATGTATTGTACTTAATATCCTCAGGAAAAAGTCTATGGCTGGATTAACCTGAGGCCAAGCATGCCATCGGTTTCACCATCTCTTTCTGTCACCGTCTCATACCATTTGACAAAAAGAAAAGTGAATGCGATAGCAAAGTGTCAGCGCGTTAGAAAATAAGCATACTGGTGTATTATAGAACATTCTACTTAATATATTATAAACGTGAAATTTTGAATGGATGGATGGATTGCTGGATGTTTGGTACCCCTTCTTCTCGACCAAATGGCCTAGTGGTTAGCGAACCTGACTACGAAGCATAAGGTCCCGGGTTCAATTCCCGCGTCGGTGCAGATATTTGTATGAATAATAGGAATGTTTGTTCTCGAGCCTTGGGTGTTAAATATGTATTTGATTATGTATTTATCTTTGTAAGTATATTTATCCGTTGCCTAGTACCTATAACACAAGCTTTGCTTACTTTGGGACTAGTTCAATTGGTGTGAATTGTCCCGTGAAATTTATTTATTTATTTATTTCATGGTAAAACGGTTTGACAGGTTCTGATGAAATTTTTTTATTATTATTATTAGCCTGTATTAATGTCCCACTGCTGGGCAAAGGCCTCTCCCCTGGACTTCCCACTCTCCCTGTCTGCACTTATGTCCGGCCAGATGAAATGTAGCACACAATTTATAACCTGGATTAACATATAGGATACTTTTTATCCCGGAAAATGGCATAGTTCCCACGAGACAGCAATAAACGAATTCTTCGTAGACGGAATCGTGGGCAACAGCTAGCATCCTCTACCTCAAGAATATCGCAATGCAAACCTAACGCTTAATTACTAAATTTACTGTCAAGGAAGACGTCATTATATCAGACGCGTGGAATCTACGCCTAATCTCAATTTACTAATTCCTAGTATACTAATGTCGTCTCAGAACTACTTGTACACCAAACGATCGAATTCTCTGCAAATCGCAGCAGTTACGTTACTCAAACCCAACGACGCATTGATCTATTCGAATAGTTTTGCATCTCTATTGCACCGTCACAATAGCGATATTAAATTTGTAGTTTTGCTCAATCAGAAGTTTAACTTCACGTTTGCGCGCACATATTGCCCATAAAAAGTTAACTAACTTTTGCCCGCGACTCCGTCCGCGTGGAATTAGTAATTTGGGCAGCTTATTTTTAGGGTTCCGTACCCAAAGGGTAAAAACGGGTCTCACTCATCCACTCAGTGGGAGCTGCCAACGTCTGACCTGCCAGTTCGTGGTCGCCACTCCAGAACCTTCCTCCCCCAACGGTTATGTTCATCAAACGAAGTGGCACACGCATTGCCACTTCAACTTGCATATTCGGAGTCTTTAGTTCTTCGAACTCATTAATAGTCAGCCTTAGTTTATTTATACACTAGATAGAGCTTCGGCGGCAAGAAAACGTCCCGAAAAATATAAGCCAACAATTGGCTTATATGTAATTTGCCTCCCTTCAGTTTGAATGACGTAACGCGATCGTAATATGAAGCTGTCAAAAGAAATTTGTGGACGTTTTGTATCGCAATGTTTGCTACTGACACTCTATCTAGTGTATAAATAATCTAAGTAGTCAGCCTAAACTCTTAAGTCTAGAAAGCTAAGCTATTTACTTTCCAATTGTTAGGTAATTTGCATTTTCTGTGGATATTGCAACGGCGACGTTCTTGTCAGATAACATTTAAACAGAGTTGTTTGTAGCTACACATATCTACTAAACATAATTTAATTAAACCTTTTGTCTCTCTTATTTTTATAGACGAAACAAACAATGTAAATTACACATTAGAATTGTTTTGTATATCGTATATTAAATTAGTATTTATAAGATTTCAGAAGGATAAATTGAAACAAGAGTGTGTCGGACACGCCCAAGATAGGGTTCCGTAGCCATTACGAAAAAATCAAATTCCTTGTAAATTTAATATATTTACTACCATTTTGAATGTTTTTAAATTTTTCCACCCAACAGTTTAGATTTTAGAAGGGGGGGATGGTCGATTTTAATGAAAATTTTCACTTTAAAGTTGAATATTTCGCAAACAAATCACTGAATACAAAAATCATGTAAGCAACCCCTCAATGGTTTTAAAAGACCTATCCAACGATATCCCACACTATAGGGTTAGTCGAGAAAAAAAAATCACCCCCACTTTACGTCTATGGGAGGTACCCTAAAAAAAAATTTTTTAGTTTTTTTTATTTAACCACTTTGTCGGCTTGACTAATATATATATTCATGCCAAATTACAGTTTTCTAGTACTAACAGTCTCTGAGCTTAGCCGCGGACAGACAGACAGACAGACAGACAGACAGACGGACAGACATGGCGAAACTATAAGGGCTATAGTTGACTACGGAACCCTAAAAAAGAAAGTAAAGTGAAGATCAAGATTAAGTTATTAACTTATAACTAAATTAAAAATAACGTTGTCCTTAGCGCCAGCTCATATTAAGAAGTCAAAAGACTGACGGAATTAAAGGAAAAGTGGGTAGTCCACCGACAAAACTGCAACTCTTAAATTACGATGGTGAGTTCAGTTTCCATACCACCACTATATCCTTTAATTGGCTTGGAATATACGCCGTGCAAGTTGACGTCAGATCGAATGTCAATAGGCACCAATTAGAGCATATTCTGAGTCAGAATCAGAATTTCTGACGGCGAAGTGTGGGCTATATTTAGGCGACGCTCCAATTATAATGTAGCAAACGAATGAGGTCTGTAATCAAAGGGATTAAATTAGTTGTTCCTTAGTTTTAGAAAGTGTATCTGTATCGGCACTTAACTTCGTGTTTCAGTCAATACAACTCCGCCGTTTACGTATGAAACTATTAGAATGTAATTTATTAATATTATGTGATCGAGCGGAACCAAAACCACTGAAGTCAGAGACTTGAGATTTGGCAAATAATTCGCCTGTATATCATAAGAGATTTTTCAAAATTCTAAATTCTTATTCAGAGGGCGAAGTGGTGAGCATAATCTAGTCGAATCAAAGGCACTATTATCTAACGCAATCGCAATTGTTTTCGCCACTTCTTTCTGTCATACGATATAGGAAGGCGGTAGAAAGAGATAGTGAATACGATTGGGTGTAACTATAATATAATGACAAATGGAGGGTAGTTCTGTATGGATTCCCTTACTTTGTGGATAGCACGATAAATAAAACCACTCACGCAGTTATACCTGCCACAAGCTCGCTGTCTCAACTCGTTTATACAGAAAAATACTCGCACCAAATGAGTAATGGCTGCGGTGTGGCAAGTATTTGTCTTTTGGGGAACAAAATTAAGACAAATCGTTGTTTTTGTTCAATTACGAATCGCGAAGTATTCGAGAGTTTAGAGGGAATTCCGTCACGTTCCCAAACGTGAATCGCGGTAATTAACAAAAGCTTGGTTGATGATTACGTTTATCTTGGGTTTTTCGAATTTAATTTCGACTATATGTACATTGTGATAACGGTGACGGAAGCAGAGGTGATATGACTTAATGAAGCGTTAAAGTGGGATCATAACAGCATAGGTATGCTATGTAGGTTATTAATGCAATAATAAAACTTAATCACAACAATATTCAAAATTCAATAATTAAATGCTAATGTGTGATCGATCACCCAGCTGACAAGAAAGAGAAGCAAAGATAAAGGTATCTTACGTGCCTCGAATGTCCACTTCACCATTTCTGCCTTGTATCATTTTAATATCTTTTTAAAATGCGATCTCTACACTTATCACTAAAATAAGTAGGGAAATAGACAAAAAAAAGTTTTCGTTTCGTGTAAAGATTGTTGGTTGTAAATGGCTATCGATTACCGAATCTAAAAAAGTGGTTTCTGATTACGTATCCAATGTCAACTTGTTTAAAAAATTGTTAAAAATAAATAACAGCTAGTAACAATTTAAATAACATTGTGATATTATATTTTATATTAACTGGCTTGGCATGTACCTGTTTTGCAGTCAAAAGACATTAACAAGATTGTTTACCTCATTTTTACTGTCAAAAAATGAAGTATGACACTTGGGGAGTCTGAGCTTGCGCGTTTTAGGTCACTTAGGGCTTAAATTATTCCATTATCTCGTAGCGGAATTCTAACCCTTTTTCAAAACACAGAAAAAAACAGGATTTTAATCCGTCTGGCGCTTTTAAATCGTCTATCTAAGAGAGAGACAGACAGAGAAATGTATTTACACATTCGATTTGTTGCTTTAACCAGGCGCAGTATAATACTCGTAGAATACTGAAACGAGCACGTGTGTTCTTTGAATATATTTGCAATTCGTAAACTTAAAATAGAATTTGATATCTGTAAAAAAAACATTATAATATTTATATAGAAGACTAGCATTATCCCACGGCTTCGTCCGTGTTAGAAATTTATGAAACTAGTAAGTTTAAAGGACCAAACTAGTACATTTGCACGATTGTGCTAGTTGGGAGCGATCCCTTTAGTGAACGAGTACGCACAACTCTTAGCTGAGATTTGCGTTTACAATTTTAGAATATCTTGCTAGGTGAAACAATTCTACTCCAAATTGTATGTGGAATAGATTATTTTATAAACAAGCAAACATATTTTTCCAACGTACGCCGTAGCGGACGTATTTTGCAAGCAAGCCGGCACGACTAAATAAAGTGCATGCTTCGTTTTGCGCTCAATTCACATGGATTTTTTCGAATCTAAAATTGCTCTGTATTCTCGTGATTTTATAGAGTTGAAGCTCAACTTAGAGGCTCATCTATTTGTATTTTTATTCATTCAGTGCTGGCAATCTAGAATGTACACAAAAACATCAAGTTGATTGTAAACTGCAGTTGTACCTTTTGGAGCATTTTAGTTGTTTTCGGATTTGTAAATAAAATACAATGACGGCAAAGGAAAACATCGTGGTTAATGCACCTGCACACCTTTGAAGAAATACAAGTTACGTGTGAAGTTCCCAATCCGCACTTCTGAGGTAGGCCTGTGCACAGCCATGTGATGTATACATTTTTTTACATTTTAATTCACCACTTACAACACAATATCCATACAAAATTACAGCGTTCTAGCTAGCCCTTATAGTCTCTAAGCTAAGCCGCGGACGAATGGACGGACGGACGGACGGGCAGGCAGACATAGCGAAACTAGAAGGGTTCCGTTTTTGCCTTTGGCTACGGAACCCTAAAAACATGCGCGTTAAATTGATTTTTATTCCTCAGCATTAAAATAAAGTCAATCAAGCCATAACCTAATAGCAAAATGCTAGCTATCGATACCTTCTACCAGCAGCACCGGTATGTTTTTACAAAAACGATTACATCACCCATTTCGCTCCAAGTAATCCATGTCCGAATGGCATCGGTGCCTTTGAAACATTCATAAAATGCTAATGTTGGTCAAACAGGCTTAACGTGTCTGTCCAAAAGGTGCCAGACCCTGAGTTTATCTGTGGCTCTTATCAGGAATATCCTTTGTGGTCTTTGAAACAAATTGGGTTCGAGGTCGATGGTGCGAGTCTGTGTAGTCGAGAGATATTTGACGTGGATGGGATGACTGTTGCTTTGTCTTTGAGGCGTAAACTTGATGAAGCGTGTTGTCGCGTCTCGTTGCTTTTTTAGAGAGACGGAACGACGGGAGTTTTAAGGTGAGAGTGGAAAAGTTTCATGCTTTTGTAAGTTTTTGTTCACTGTTATTTGGTTTAGAACCTTGCAAGTTGCTTCTTGTAGTCGGATTAACCTAAAATTTGATATGCTTCAACAAAAAATTCCAGTCATTAAAAAAGCTGATGACAAAAACCTAATTTAAAAATAAAATGTATTTCATATATCTTGTTTCTCGTTGGTTTTGTTTTAGCATCACGGCACCTATATATTGAAAATGAATAAGGTAAAAGATCGTCCAAAAAAGTAACTGATACGGATACGGATCTTTCTCCCCCAGATATCCACAGGGGTAAGGGTACGAATATCCGGGACATCACTAGTTAGGTCATCATCATCATCATTTCAGCCAAAAGACATCCACTGCTGAACATAGGCCTCCCCCAAGGCTCGCCAAACAGATCGGTTCTGCGCCATCCGCATCCAACGCGTTCCCGCAACCTTTCGCGCCACTTGAGAACCTTCCACGAGCGATGTGCCCTGCCCACTGCCACTTGAGTCTGGCGATTCTTCGAGCTATGTCGGTGACTTTAGTTCTTGCGTGGATTTTATCATTTCTAATGGGATTCCGGATACTAGCTACGTATTCTATGATTATTCAGCACAATTCCACATGCACGCTGCACTCTACTCTGCGGAAATTATTCCCAGATCTAACTGCTCCCGTTGTAGATTCTGATTGCAGAATAAATGAACACATATTAATAAAGCAAGGATTGCGAGCTATTTGTATTCTGCACTGTATTGCGGTTAAAGAACTGAAGATGAGACTCTATTCTCTCTAGAATGTACAGAGCGTAATTACGTGGTGATTACAGCCGTGGTGTGACCGGTAAAGTATTTATAGAAGGTATTAATGCAATTTCGTCGTATGTTTCTAATACTGGCAGGGTTTTTACCGAGGCCAAGTCCTACTAATGGGCGGAATTTAAAAAGTCGGACACAGTTGGGTGGTGACACTCTTCAAGGACACCTTAAAATTTGTATGAAAGCTTTCCTTTATGACACGAAAATTGGCCATACAATTTTATGTGTAATTTTCGAGACACAACGGAACTTATTCCAAATCAGTCGTTTTGCTTGGTTCTTCGTACAATGTAAATGAAGACCACGGTTGATTTGTTGTGAATATTCATGGGATTATAGTAAATAATTTTAGACAGCCGGTCCGTATGGACATTTTGACCCATGCGCATTCAAACCATTGAACATTTTCACCCGACTGTCGAAGGAGGGTTATGTTTTTCGAGCATATGTATTTATGTATGTATGTATCATTCTTTGGCACGTCCTGCAGCCTAAACGGCTCAATGGATTTTGAGGTGTGAGGTATCATTAGATTCGTCTCAGTTTCGAAAGTGACATAAGATACATATTTTCCCGGAATTCCCATAGGAACGGGAATTATACAGGTGGTTTTTTTTCATCTAGTATTGAAATTAAAGTTATTTCACGTTGACTACCCAGCCCCGGAATGCCTTCTGTACTCTTTCTCGTCGTTTCTCAATACACATTAACATTTACAATCTTCAAAAACCGTCTCATCTAAGTATATACAGTGGTGGTCATACAATTAAGAACGATTTGAAGTTTCCGATTTTTTTTTATCTACATCATGTCATATGTCTAGTTGTGTTCCTTCTTAGAAGTAACAAGTTATGTTATAAAATAGCCACATGGATAGAGCAAACGGGATTAATAATAATAGTGTATAATTGCTAACATTTTTTTTTACAAATTTTATTTGTTCTCTATACTAATAAATTCAAATAGTAATGAAGCTGGACAAATAATTAAGAACGATTTATTAAACTGCTCGAGAGTTGTTTTATATGAAACTTAGATTAAATAAATCATATTAATGTGAAGTTGGTATAGAAAAAAAAGCAAATTAATACATTTGAACTAAAATTAATAGTTAGTAGCATGTCCACGGCTTTTAATTACGGCTTTACACCGGCGAGGCATTGAATCTATCAATTTTTGACATTTCGCAAGAGAAATAAGAGTTCCATTCTTCTAAGAAAACGTCGTACAGCTCTCTCAAATTGCCACACTGTCGATTTGAAACCTTTTTCTTGACTTCGCACCAAAGATGCTCTATTGGGTTAAGATCTGGGCTGTTGGCTGGCCAATCTAAGACTGAAACTGATTGTGATGTGAGGAATTCCTTAACGGTGCGTGCAGTATGCTTTGGATCATTGTCGTGCTGGAATGTCCAAATAACCGGAAGCACGTCTTCGGCATATGGTAACATTGTTTCTTGCAGTATATTTTTGTATTGGAATTGATCCATGTTTCCTTCTATCAGCCTAACAGGTCCAACGCCATGTCCAGAAAAGCACCCCCAAATTTTCACATTTCCCCCGCCATGCTTTAATGTCACTTTTGTGTACTTTGGGTCGAATGCTTTATTCGGAGGGCGTCGTACATATCGTTTTCCATCAGAACATACCCTATTTTTTTTTGTCTCGTCAGAAAAAAGAACGTTTTTCCACTGTCTGACTGTCCAGTTTTCATACCAAATACCATTTGCAAATGCAAGTCGGGCTTGCCTATGACATCGTTTCAACATAGGCACCTTCCTTGCTATCCTTCCGTTCAACTTATTTTCTACCAAACGCCTTCGAATAGTGCGTGCAGAGATTGCTGAAGGGTTGTTTTCACCAAAATATTCTTTTCTCAACTCATTAGACCCTTTAAAAGGATTTTGTTTTGCCAAACGAACGATATTTCGATCATCTCGATGAGATGACTTTCTCTGTCTAGGTCCACGCGGAACGTTTGAAGTAGTTTGATACGTGGAAAAATGCTTTACGGCATGGAAAACCATTGTTTTTGAACATTGCAGATGGTCGGCTATCATTTTATACGACCAATTCTTCTCGCGAAGTTTTATTATTACTTCTCTTGTAGATTTATCACAACTTTTATTTTTCCCCATTGTTTTTATACGAAGTAATCACTTTTAAGACTTTAACAGCACGAAATGGCGCCAAAATTATACGAATAATAATCTACAACCACAGAGCCACACAGTGTTCTCTATTTAAATTTGAAAAAACAATAAACTTTTCAGCGTTCTTAATTACGTGACCAGCCAGTAAGTACTAATACTAGGTTCAGATCGAATGTATAAAGTTTCTCTATTAATTTTTTAGCCAACAATGTTGCATAAATGAATGTACCGGTAGTACGGAAAAGTTTTGCAATACCGAGAGAAATAAAAAAAATACGGGCAATTAGTTATACTTGTTACTTTGAAAAAATCATCTCAATAAATAATCGTTCTTAATTATATGGCCACAACTGTATAAACAAAAACTAATCGCCAAATGTGATGCTGATCGCAAAACTCGAGAACCACCGCACTAAATTGGATAATCCTTTTTTGTGTTTGTAATTTTATTGTCAGGACAAGGTTTTTATGAAAAAAATTTCAACGGGGGCGAAGCCGCGGACATTAGCTAGTTTATAATATTAGTTGGATAAGATAGTAAAGATATGCTATACATTAATTTATTTTCTTTTTAGTACCTACAAAAAGAATAAAAAATTGTCAAAACGGCCGGTAGTTGTCTAAAACACAAGCAACGAAATAGGTATTGGATAAAATAGAGCAAACTAGAAGCGATCGCGAAGTTCGCCGGCGGATTGATCGCGAAAGACTGTCCCAAATTCAATTCCGGCCAAATCTCATATCGGATAATCGGCTCAGGCGCAGCACACAGTTTGTTTTAGCCATCGACAACTCTGCGTGTTGGTATGTACGTACTACGCACCTTTGTAGCACTGTTTATTGTACACTAGCTCCTATCCACCTTTGCGCCCGTTAAAGAAAAAAAAAGGTTTCCCTATCCCGTGACAATTTCAAAATGGTTGTTTATTTTGTGTATTTATTTATATGTATATTATATACTCCTTTCTTCTCACTGTTCATACACAAACACATTACATTAAACATTAAACATACCAGGTCATCATGAAAAGATCCCTTTTAGAGATAAGTTCGCCTTTGTACTCTTTTTGTAAAATAAAGTATTTACACAACACTGAACAAAACGGATAACAATTAACAAAGGCGAAGGACTATAGTCGGGAAACCTCTTTAAAGCTAATGTGAAAAGTAATCCGAGTAAAAGGTTAGGTTAGGTTAGGTTAGGTTGGAAACGCTTGTGTGTGTAAACATTGAAAAGTGTGTTTATATTAATAACTAACCTATTTTCCTAGTGCTGGGCACATTCCTGGCTATCTATTCTATCCAAAACCCGAGGAATATCGATGTGTCTCGCAACAAAGATACCTATCCTACCCTTACTTTTATGGTCGATCGCTGGACTGGACAGTTTGAAACCGTTTGCAAAGCACACATGCAAACACTCTCATACACATACGCACACATTCTCTTCCCTCGCTTGTGTCAAATTATAAAGTTATCTACTCGCACCGCTAATAATCTGTACACTGTGCTTGTGTCGACGTAAATGCAATCTCGGCAGTCGACTCTCGCCTACGTTTGTCAATATTTCACACGTTGGCCAAAGAAACCATTTTATTTTTAACAACTCCATACCGCTACCTGTTTAACCTGTAAGTTTTTAATGGCTCCCGAAGGAAAACATTATGATAATTTAACGGTCGGTCTATGTTATAGTTTCTCGAACAAAAGTACTAAATATATACTTAAAATTAAGCTTGCTGTTAAGCTTGGGTTGGTGTAATGGCTCTAAGCCGTGGTGGCCTAGTGGTTTGACCCATGGTCTCTCAAGCAGAGGGTCGCAGGTTCGAGCCTGGGCTCGCCCCTCTGAGTTTTTCGAAATTACATTTGAAATTTACCATGAGCTTTACGATGATGGAATACACCGAGAGGTAACCTGCACACACCGGCGAAGTAATTTCGCACTGGGCCCGTGTGGGAACTACGGTCCTAGCCCTCTCGTTCTGAGCGGAGGGCTCTGCCCGGCCAGAGGGACGTCGTAGACTCTTAATTTTTTTTTACTTTTTATTGTCGATGGATGCGGTTTTATTATTCGAAAAGTGTTTTACTTAATTCAACAAATGTAATGTTTTATTATATCAGATTGGCTTGTACGTAGTAAACACAGATCCACTATGTAAAAGATAGGTCTCAGCAAACATTACAGTTTATTCGTTTTGACGGGAGGAATTTATAGGTAAATCCGATTTGGGAACGGTAAAAATGTCGTAAAGGTTACATTTTTTACGCAGATCGAATAGTGTTGCTGTTTGGAATAAATAAGCATTGGACACAGTTTACTATTCCGACAAAGACTGCCGATAATTGACTGTAATTTGTTACATTATCCACGAAATTTACCTCGAGCTTTACTGTGAAAGAACACATGCACACATGCGAAGCAATTCAATAGTGTGTTGAGATTCGCATAAGGCTCGCGTGGGCACAACAAGTCAAGCCCTCTCACTCTGAGAAAAACCTGTGCCCAGCAGTGGTACGATACAATTGCGCGAATTAGTGTATACGGTGTAACAGGAGGCCGGGAATGTTCAAATTTTATGTCACAGCGGCAGTCGCGTTAATCATTCTTCGTACGACCGACAATAACATCAAATGCACTTTTAATTTCAAACTTCAAACGTATCGCCTAGCTTCAGTACGCCTCGCCTCATTTGAAGTTGGACATTGTACTATTTGATTGCAAAAAAGAGGCTACTCTTACAATCTGATTTTTGGTGTGCATAAATGCTGCTGTGTACAATTGTAATTGTGTTGTAGAAAAACCCATGTTAGTATTGTAAGGTCCAAATTGTGCTACTGTTTACAATATGTAATTGTACCTAATTGATAACTAAATAAATAAACTATTTCAAGTCCCAATACTACTTCGATATGTTAACTTTTGATATTCAGATAACTACGTGCCCCTTTTCACACATACCTTTCGCTCTGAACCTTATTTTAGTTTCTGAAGCTGCCCATTTATTCCCGTCCGCACAGATGATTTTTCATAGACACAGGCTGTTTCCGACGTGAAAAAAAAACATAAAAATTTTCCTCGGAGGAAGTACTAATTAACCTTTTTTTGATGGATCTCCGAGCTAGAAAGTTTTTAATTAACGTGTTAAGTAGGTTAAGTTTCCCGGGATATAAATGGAATTATTAAGTTGCGGTTGGGCCTTTTGGGATCGGGATTTTGAATTGAGATTCAATTATTTTTTTATTAAGAAGCTTGCTCTGGAAATTTTTCTTAGCGTTTTTAATACTAGGTAACTTGGGTAGTTGGGCGCCGTATTAAGTACATCAGTTTCCTCCATCAGGCGTGCGAGTTAATCTTTCTCGCCAAATTAGAAATAAAAATTGGTAATGTTGATAGCTGGATGTCTGGAATAACACACAGGCTACTTTTTAATTGTGTCTGTCACTCACGGTGATTTTCTATTTACTGTACTTTAGTTTTCTTTTTTAATACGGCTCTGTCATATGAGAAAATTTTTGCCAGTGTCAAGTAGAAGACAGTTTTATAACATGTTATCTCCTCATGTATTCATTAATTGTAATTTTTTGTTTTTGACTTTAAATTTTAAATTGTACTGGGTTAGAAATGCCTAAATAAAGACGTTCATTACTATTAATATTATCTAATACGCACACCATTCAAAACTTTCGCTTTTACTGTAGATATTGTACCTGTATGGGAAACTATTGTGTCCGCTACAAAAACCCAAATCGTACCAAGAACGTATAAGAAAATCGTACCGCATTTTGCGTCAGCAGTGTCGATAAATTCATTCATATTCCGAAATTGAATCTTCACCCGCGGCGTTCCCCATTGTAGTGAAAAGAACTGTTTTTATCGTAACATTAGAATCCGTATTATCAATTTCTTGCAGATTTTTTATAATGTTTACACATGGGCTGAGATCATAAAATTGAACCTCGTAATAAAAATTGATTGGATAAAGTTCCGTTGTGATGCAACGGAAGACGTACCTATGTACAAATTTTATCGGTAGTTAAAATTAAGTTAAGGTGTCTGACTATTTGTAGTTCACCCTTATTGTGAAAGCACTATGTGGCGACTACTAGCGCCATCTAGTCATCACATAAGGAACTAACTACTACAATCCTACATCACGCTATCGAAGTTTCTCAACTCGGCTGCATAAATACAACTTCCAACTTTCATCCATTGGACTTCGGTCCCCAGGCATAACATCTGCCTGGAGAGAGATCTCTCTATTGCAACTACCCCCAAAACTATAAAGCAAAATAAGGCAATAATTAAAATTTAAAAAACATTATATTTTGCCAATGTCTGACAAGGCAAATGTCGATGTGACAATAGATAAACGATTGATAATTGAACAAAAGTTATCCCAGTGTGGATAGAGAAATTAACACAATTCATAGAATTGCTTTGCAGATGTATGTAGTATTTTTTCCTGTCCTGAAAACATTATGGTAAAAATACAGGTTGCTAATCAATTAGGTACCAATATTTCTATGGTTTAATCTACTCATCAAAACAAGTCGCTTTTATTCTAAAAACTTTTAAAATTTGAAAAATTAATCTCGATATTCCATAACTAAAGCATTTGGATGGATATGTATGAAAAGTTTGCGTTTTGTTTTTTAAATTGACAAGTTGTCTGAGTGAAAGTGACTTATATTTCATACTAAATACAAACTGAAACATGGATGCACAGAAAAAAAACCAGAAAAAAGACCGGCGCTTGTGGCCAGTGGTGGTGTAGGGGTATGGCACGCGGCACGGAATGCTGATTACCTGGGTTCGATTCCCAGTGCTGGTCTATTTTCTGGGGTTTTTTTTGTGCATCCATGTTTCAGTTTGTATTTAGTATGAAATATATGGATTTCACGGAATGACCGTAAAAGTAAAAAAAATGAAATTGAAAAAATAAAAAAATACAAAATGATACTTCATAGCAAACTTGTGAAAGTGACTTGTTTTGATGAGTACCTAAGTTACGCCCTGGAAATATTGGTACCTAATTTATTACCACCTTATATAAATGTTACTTCGATCTGCGCACGAATTCAAAAAATCTCAAAAACGTGAGCCCGGGTTCGAACCATCAATCCTCTGCTGAAAAAGCCGTCAAACCACTAGGCTACGACGGCTTATATGAAGCATTGTTGCGAAACTCCAATTACAACGTAGGTACATATAATATTCTCCATCCATCATCCGTTAACACTAGTCCCACCCTGCATTATCGACGCATTTCGTCTTACAAATCGTCGGCAATCGGCGTGCCTTGCGACTAATTGCCGACTCCTGAATTCATCAGAATTCCCGCTCCATTTCCCCTGCAATTAGGGCTGATAACGTGTAATTTATTGCGGTCCCCGTAGGTACAGTTGGCACGCGCCTGTTTGTTTGTTTGTTTAATCGGGAACACGTTGTTTTTCTTAGCAACAGCGAGGTTTAGCAGGAAAGATATTCGTCGGCAAAAGGGGATCGGAAGTTCGTGTTCTGGTTCTATTTTTACAGTCTCTTTTTTACTTACAACTTTCGTTTGTAAGTATTTTGTGGTTTCAAAATTCGTAAACCATTTTTGACCCTTCATAGCATCCGATTGAGCAGTGGCATGCTCGTATAAGTCCAGTGACAATAGTAGATAAGTGGTCTAGCCAGGATCGTCTATGCAGGACGGAACTCTTCAACGGTTAATAGCATCGACTTGAAACTTGGTACGAATATGTAGTTTTGATAACAATGCAAGTACAGTAAGTAAAAAAGCTTAGATATTTATAAGATATTTTTTATTTAAAAATTTTTAGTTTTAGGTTCAGTTTTTATTTTTCTTATATTTATAAATTGTACATAAATACCTTTAGGTTATTTAAGTGTCTGTAAATATTATTAGTTAGGTAAATATTTATGCCACTACTGCTAAGGGCTCTGAGGTATTGCAGATTTACGAATTGCCCACAGTCGACTAAGATAATTTTTTGTGTTACTTAGCTAACTTTAAATAAAAATAAATAGTAGATTGTACATTTGTACAACAAGCGCATAAAACGAGCTATTGTACCCCCCATACGGCGAGGGTGGATTAACACGTCGAGGGGAAAATGGGTTTTATGTTCGAGTTTTACACTCTGCTTTTCACTTCGATTGCAAGGAAATAAACAGCATCAGTGGAAATCAAATTTACAAGGTCTTAATTTTCATGCATTTCAATTTCTACAATAATGTACTAGATTTGCCTAGTTTTATTAACTTCGTACTATAAAACATCAGTTATATAAAAAGAAAACAAGAAACGAGGTAATATATTATAAATTTTTACTTTGTGGCTGTTTGCGTGAGGTTGCCTTGGTCTTAGAAGAAGCCATTTTATCCAGTATTCTCTCGACATAAAGATCTTACTTTACAAGCGTGAGAAGTGAAAAACTTATTGTTAATACATTCAAGTTGACCTGTAGATAGGTATTCTACAGGTGATTAAGGAGGTTATTTAGATATTTTTAGCAGACAGAGAGTTTCGTATAACAAAAAAGGCACATGTTTCACTTCGAACCTTTTTAACCAATTATACACATTGCTATGGTTGTATATCGTGTAAATTTACCATTTTTTTATAGTCAAGAAATAGGTACCGTTGTATACTGTATTGTCACTGTAAAGAGTTCCAAGTCACAAACAAGTTTACGAAGTCATATAATATAACTCACAAAAAATATTCATAATAAAATATACTTATACATAATGCCGAGTTGTTTTTCTTGCTAACGTTGCTTGGGGCGGTTAGCATAAGACCGCACTGGCAGCCTTGTAAACATCTTTAGAGCTGGCTTAATGATTCAATATACGTTGCAACATCTTAAGATAGCACAGGCTGCTATGATAACAATATTAACATGTGATATTGCTTTACAAAACTTGCTCCCACAATGTACGTGAAACAGATTACACGAGACAAGTTTACTTACAACACTGTCTTTTAAAATTATAAACAAAAGATGCGCGTCGTATGTATAACCTTTTCAACGCTCTGTCAAATACAACAGCTGTCACTCATACGCCATTACATCGAGATGTCAAACGCGAAGTTGAACCCTACAGAAATGCATAATTATAGGTAGATATCGCTCTGCACGCCGCTACTGATATATCAGTCGTTGGTGTAGAACCTGCGGTGCTGATATATCAGATATATGCGTCGTTGGCGTCGAAAAGGATAGTGAACAATAATCACATCAAATAGCAATTTGAGTATTTTTTGTCTACTATAGCGACCGATTGTCGGGCAGGGGCTTGCTACTACTTTAACTATTTATTTCTGCAAAACAGTATAATGATGATGACAGAAAGAGATGGTGGATGCGTTAGTAAGGCAGGCGTAAGTTAATACTTCTTCTTTGTATATATTTTCTAATACACTCGTATCTCCTTGTCGTCGCTGACCACTCTCCGGCAACCATCAAGTGACTGCGTTAACCGATCTCTATAGAAAGCGAAGGACATGTCCAGACCAGTCCTATTGGCTATAGTTATACTTCGTTTTTTTTTAGCATTTGAAAGAAGGTAAGCGACCTTGACGTGTCTTTTTTATTGAAAACCACTTTTGAAAAATAAATCACAGAAAATATGTAACAAGCAAGGACATAAGGTCATTTAAACACTATTTTTATTTCATAAGTAATAGTTACTAATTTATTTAAAGCGTTTTTCAATAAAAAGATTGTTTACCCTATTTCTAATGCTAAAAAAAACGAAGTTCGTCACTTTTCGACCTTAACTCGTTGACATAGAGTCGAAAAGTGACGAACCTTTTCTTACCCCGACTATACATATAGGTGGTTTAGTTATCAGGTTCATATACCTATTCTACACTGATGTTACGATTTAAGTTAATAAGCACGTGGTA
The DNA here is from genome assembly GCA_947563465.1 of Archips xylosteana. Classification (NCBI taxonomy): domain Eukaryota; kingdom Metazoa; phylum Arthropoda; class Insecta; order Lepidoptera; family Tortricidae; genus Archips; species Archips xylosteana. The sequence continues at coordinate 16,438,168 of OX387356.1, forward strand.
GCAATTCATGTTTCAATTAAATTACGACTACACTTTCATGAATACAGACCTAGACAAAATATTTAGGTAATTGTATTGTTATAATATTCTTGAAAGTATCAACTTCCATTACAGTTTTGATCTAAAACTCTATGAAAAATCTAGTTGAAACTTCGAAAGAGAATCGTCGAAGAAGACTGAACAGTGTTAAATATTGACAAAAAGACTGTACACTGTACAAATTTAACATCGCTTTATCCCACGGGCACAGATGGTTTCACTTACACATTCGTAAGTGGCAAAGTAAACGCTATTGGGAACAGAGTAACGAACCGCAGAAACGAAAAATTGTGCGGTTTGCAGAATTATGTTTACACGAGAAAAAGGTGAGAGATAGAAGAAAATGGCTCATATTTTGTTGTTTGAACAAAATTTGGGTCACACTTTGTGATTTTAAGATAGGATGGGATCATGTTTTACTGTACAGTACCCCGCCATAAAGATTGCACATCGGTCTTTGGAAGAAGACTCGGCAAAATGTCAACTTCGTAGAGCGTTGTCACACATTACTTGTAAGTAGAGTGCGACAACGCTCTACGAAGTCGACTTTTGCCGAGTCTTTTTCCAAAGACCGATGTGCAATCTTTATGGCCGTGTACTGTAGATTTATGTTTAACATTTTTGACTTATTTTTTATGAAACTGATTCAAGTAACAATACGATAATTTTAAGTTAAAAATTTAAGCTACATTTAAGTTATATTTGCTATGAATTTGTATTGTGTAACATATGTAAACCGTGCTTGATTATAGGCTTGATAAAAAAAGGCTTTTACTGAAACTTTCACCGTGTAAAAAAAACCGGCCAAGTGCGAGTCGGACTCGCGCACGAAGGGTTTCGTACAATTTTCTATAATAATCACGTTTGTTGTATGGGAGCCCCCTTTAAATATTTTTTTTATTTTAATTAGATGATTTATTTTTAAAGTCAATATAATAATTAAATATTCTGTGAATATTTCAAGTGTCTACCTGTTGCCGTTATCAATATCGAGCAAAAACGAGCAAAAAAAATCATGTTTGTTGTATGGGAGCCCCCTTAAATATTTATTTTATTGCATTTTTTAGTATTTGTTGTTATAGCGGCAACCGAAATACATCATCTGTGAAAATTTCAACTCTCTTGCTATCACGGTTCCTGAGATACACTCTGGTGACAGACGGACGGACGGGGAGCCTCAGTAATAGGGTTTCCGTTTTTACCCTTTGGATACGGAACCCTAAAAAGCATTATAGGAGGTCTTAAGCCCTGATAGTACGCAGTAATAAATTTTGTAAAAAAGAATTTTGTTAAATATACTTATTGTTGATTTTATTTCCATTGTCATTCAAACTACATACCCATACCAGATTTCAATTTACAAGTGAATAAAATTCGACTTTAGTACAAGATTTGATCTAAATCATCATCATCATCATCCCAGCCTATATACGTCCCACTGCAGGGCACAGGCCTCCTCTCAGAATGAGAGGGCTTGGGCCGCAGTTCCCACGCGGACTCAGTGCGGATCGGGAACTTCACACACACCATTGAATTTCTTCGCAGGTGCATGCAGGTTTCCTCACGATACGTTTGATCTAAATAAACTGTGTAATATAAACAAATAACATTGTTAGTTAAACAAATCCTTGTCAAAATAAACAAATATTTAGGATACAGATACTTCCCAACCTAAGGATATACACATTACATTTGCGTCTCTGCTCAGTGTCCAGGGGTTCGTGTTTATGCAAATAAGTATGTTTATTACTTATTAGTCTCTGCTGCCTTCACAGGCTCTGTTTATTTCGAGATCGCAAGCTGTAAGGGATTCGATTATTTAGCCACAAACATTCCACGTACTTTGCATAAAAGATGGTGATCTATTATTGTATATGTTTGATATTTCTAACGTCATACGGAACAGTCGGGTAAAAAGAGGCATCTTTCGTTACTGATTCTGAATTTGAAAGTAACTCAACTTCGAAAAAAAATGTCGATTGCGTCTTTTTTCCTGTGATGGAAGAATTACGAATGTATGTAATGTATGTATAGGTATTTAAATGTATGTACAGTCAAAGAATTTAATTCCTTACCCATTTCGTAAAAATGTCGTTTAACATTCACAATGCATTAAGATCGAAATGTCAAACGCAACACGTCAAAGCAACATCGTAACTAGCTCTTATGGTGACCGTTTGCTGTACGATATTCAAACTTAGGTGGGTTGGAAATTAAATTCCTTGACTGTATGTAATGCATGTATGTTAATACTTTATTGTACACTAGCTGCTGGTGCCCGCGACATCTTCCGCGCAGTGAAGCCGTCCGTAGTGGGTCCGTATAGTAGTTTCGGAGATTAGCGTATACATACAGACAGACAGACGCATGATTTCTACTGTTTTATTATTCAAAAAAAAAAACAAAAATTCAAAAATATTTATTAGTTTCACTCTAATTGTACATCAATTATGTCCAGCCCCTCCCGGTAAGTATAGCAATACTTGAGTTGGGAGGGACCGCTCCTTGCAACCAGACTTTTTACATTATATTAGTGGATACAATAATTTTTTTTTAATTATTTTAAAGATCTACCTTTAATCCTAAGAGCAAAAAATGTATAAGCCATCAGTGGAAGCTGTTTTGGCTAATGTATTATTTAGAAAAAATAATTTGAATTGTATTATATTCTGCTGTATGTTTCCCAACACAATAAATAAATAAATAATAATTATGTGTATAGATATAGAAGAATAATATTTAAATGACGATAACTTTTTCATTGTTACCCGATTTTAATGAAATAAAGCTTAAATGTTGCTCCTCGTTAAGCATCATCTAATCTGCGAAAACCGTAAGGAAATCCGTTCAGTAGTTTCGGAGATTACGTGTACATACGGACAGACAGACGCATGATTTCTACTGTTTTATTATATGTATAGATAAAACACAAAAAATAATACAACAAAACAGAAAGAGTATGAATGTATGTATAAGTTCTGTTAAAAAATACTGTTTTTATGTAAGATCTGCTTGATATAATAGCACTGCCTTTTTAGGGTAATATTCGAAATAAAATAAAAAAACTAAAGTTTCAGCGTTAAAGGTTTTTTGTATGTCGTTTTCGTGTATTGGACGATAAAATATAGCGTCGAAACGACTCATCAAAAAGTGGGAAAAGATAAACAAATAAACAGGAAAAAGTAGGCACAGCTTAACGAGCAAACTTTTAGCCCTTAGGTACATGATACTTGCCACAGATTATATTATAATAGTTAGTTGGTAACGATGTTGTGAAAACAACTTGTTATCTATCATCATCATTTCAGCCGAAAGACGTCCACTGCTGAACATAAGCCACCTCCAAGGCTCGCTAAACAAACCGGCCCGTCGTCGCTCCATCTTGTAGGAGGCCCTACCTACACTGCGTCTTCCGGTCCGCGGACGCCACTCGAGAACCTTTCGGCCCCATCGGCCGTCAATTCTACGAGCGATGTGCCCTGCCCACTGCCACTTAAGTCTGGCAATTCTTCGAGCTATGTCCGTGACTTTAGTTCTTGCGCGGATTTCATCATTTCTAATGCGATCCCGCCGAGAAACTCCAAGCACTTGCAAGCAAACTTTTTATCTGTGATACGAATTGATAACCTCTTCCTTTTTTTTAAAGTAGAAAAAAATAGGTCATAACACCATGTCATCTTGTCTGAATCTTGTCTGAAATTAGATAGTTAGGTACGAATATTAAGCGCAAATATGTAAATTCCCTTTCACAAAGCTTGTAGTCATTTCACGCTGGCACATTTCGTCTTACTACGATTACAAACGTCTTTACATTACATACTCCCTATCAAAGTCAATGAAACAAATATATAAGGTGAACGTCCCTGTGCTCGACACTGACCCAATACATGGCACCTTCAATCTTATGTCATAGTAAGAGAGGTGACAGATGGGTGTCGTCTATTGGGCGTTGAGGTGTCGAGCATTGGTACGTTTATCTTAACAGGACAATTGACACCAATTGACGTAACGTAAGTAATCCCAAAATAATCTTGTGTTATTGGTAGGTACTAGGGTAAAAAGAAAGAAACGTGCTTAAATAAATGCATATTAAACATTCTAAGTAGAGTCGAGAACAAGCATTCGTATTTTTCATAAATAATATCTGACCCACTAGGTTCTCGAGTGGCGTCCACGGACTGGAAGACGCAGTGTCGGTAGGCCTCCAACAAGATGGAGCGACAACCTGGTTAAGGTTTGGCGAGCCTCGGGGGAAGCCTATGTTCAGTAGTGGAAGTCTTTCGGCTGAAATGATGCATATCTGCCTCCGGGGTTCGAACGCGGGACGTCAAGCCTTATAGTCAGATTTCTAACCACTGGTATCTTCATTGAATTCAATTTCCGAATCGGAAAGGAGGTGATCCATAGAAAAACCAAAGTAAGGGACATACCCCGAAGAATCGCCAAGCTTTTTTGAATGAGTCGCCAGAGGGGCCAAAGACGCGAAGTCTATGCTGTTTTTTACTTTAAGGGAAGGGTGACTTGTGCTCGGGAAAAATCCCTTCGGACGAACTGGGAATGGAGGGCCCAGACAGTGTCCGACTTGCACGGAGTAAAAACCCGGTCACAAGTCCCCTTTTCTATTGGTTATCAAAAAAAACAGTGTGCTTTAAATTTTGAGGAGGGGGGGTAGGGAGGGGACTTAATCTACCCACAGTGTCCTGCCTCAGCCATTTGCTGAAAGGCCGGGAGAGGAGCATGCATTCTCCCGCTGGGCACTGGGGGGTGCTTAGGTCGGTCTTTTATGTTTTTACCCGTTGGTTACTTCCTTGACCGACCCTCGCCCGTTTCTGTACAATTACTTAGTGCTATTGGTTGGGTTGGTGGAATTTCCTGTTGTTGCGGCGTAGAACTGGATTTAAGGTTCGGCTTACAGGCGGGACAGCAGCAAATAATTTTAAACGATTTCTTCAGCAAAATGGTGATTTAATTAGAATACGAAAAATTAATTATACAAAAATAAAATATGCGCATCGGCGCGGTAAGGTAGACGGCGAATGCCGGACGGTGGTGCGCACCCCTCTCGCCGAGAGTCTCGACCAATCAGAGTAGCTGTAAATGACGTGATATCGATGCTGATTGGTTCTCGATGTCGTGATATGTGTACGGTAGGCGACGTGTGTTGTACTATGCATTTTTGTGAATCATTGCGTACAGTCATCCACGCAAGTTGCATTGACACCTGTCATGAAAAAAAAATCGAATGAATCGCCAAGCTTATGTTGCAGTGGACAAAACGTACTTATTTCTCGAAGAAATATAGGCTATTAGGGCACTATGTACCGAAAGATACAGCATGGGTTAGTGGGTAGGCCCTCTACTGCAGTTCGCAGGAGTCCGGTGGGTCCAGCGGCACAGGGCCGGTTATTATAGCATTTTTTGGAAGAAGTCTACTCGTAAGTCCAGCAGTTGACCTCTTTCAGCTGACAATGATTACGATTTGTTACGATTTTCTATAATTTCAAAATGGCCTCATTTGAAATTATCGCACGCTCTCCCTCCGTTTTATATTCAAGGGATGCCGCAGCTTAAATCCTAATCAAAATTCGCTTTATGACCGTTCTGATTGTGACATACGCAGGTCGCCCATTGTGTAGGTACGTACCTACAGTATAATTAGTAATTTAACAGTTAATTTTGATGATTCTGTTTGGCGTTTTTAGTGTTATGTATCGGGAATTCATCATCATCATTTCAGCCGCAGGACGTCCACTGCTGGACACAGGCCTCCCTTATTCACGCCCAATCATTACGGTTGGAAGCGACTTGCATCCACACTGAACCTTCGGCCTTCACCAAATCGTCCGTCCATCTCGTTGGTGGACGTCCCACGCTGCGCTTGCCTGTCCGTGGTCTCCATTCCAGAACTTTTGGGCCCCAACGGCCATATTCTGTTCTGCGTGCTATATGGCCTGCCCATTGGCACTTCAACGAGCTAATCCGTTTGGCTATGTCGGTGACCCGGTTCTCAACTAAATACCGGAAAAAGGAAATCTAAAGTTTCTCCTGAGCCTTCAACGGTCTTAATTTTTCTTAATTTTTATATGTAAAATTGCCAGTTATAATTTCCTGAAGATATAACATGTCCGTAATAAACGTTAGCGCAGAACTCCCTTAATCCACTTAGTATTTTTGAATTAAGGGTATTTAATTTATTATTTAAAGGGTAGGGGAAAAATTAGGGGCGAGGCGGAAAGGCGCTTAGTGAGTTGCCGTCATATTTAAGCGCTTAAGGTTGAAATTAAACGTTTTTGACGCCTTTTTATTAGAGTTTAGGTGGCAATTTCCTTTTTTTTATTCAATTTAAAATCTACAATTTACTTTTTTCAATTGACATAGTTAAGACACAACCTTTAGAATAATAGGCTTTAATCAGCTAAAAATATGAGGTACAGAAATGACATAGTTCCTGACAGATATTAATAGACAATATTATGTCATTCACCCCCCCTTTCTGGAACTGACGAATCCCTTGTATAGTCCTGAAGGTAGGCAGGGGCTCGACGTACTCGGGTGGAGCGGCGTAGTACTGGTGCTGGTGTAGCAGGCGGTGGGTGCTCGGGCACTGCCTCGTCACTGTCGTTGTTGCCAGGATGTACCTCTTCCTCGTCCATTGAGTAGTATTGCTCAACTTCATTCTCATCGCCACTGTCGTCCAAAAGAGGTAAAGGAGCAATATTTCTATTCGATATAGTCGTTTCTCGACCATCTGGCATTCTTACGTGTGAGTATGAAGGAGAAGTAAGGTCTAAGATTGTGTAAAAGAAAAAGCTAGAGTTTCTAAGTGTCTTCATACTTTCAGAAACTGAATATAATAAATTTCATTGAATACATCAATGTCTGACACAGGGCGTATGACGTCATGTCTGTCGGCCTACGCAAGTTATCAACTAAACTACGTCCCACCCACCCAGTGAATAGAAAAATTACGTCAGAGCGATCAGGGTTGTCAATATCGACGTAAGGATATATTGGTCGGGTATCTGACTCAACCTCGTATACGAAATTTTACTAAATTGGAATAACCACTTTAGACACACGGCTTAAAGTAGTTTTTCCAAGTTCGCAAAATTTAATATACGAGGTTGAGTTACAGACCCGCCGAATACTTCATTCAGAAAATACATCAACCTGGTTAAAGTTGCGGGATCGCGTTATATGCGGATGGCACGGGACCGATCTGTTTGGCAAGCCTTGGGGAGGCCTATGTTGTACTGTAGACGTCTTTCGGCTGAAATGATGATGATGATGCGTCTCAGTGTGAAGTGTTATACTCAACGATGTTCAATTATTTTTTGTCATCTATGAAATTCAATAACAGTAAAAAATAGTAAAAAAACTAGCTTTTGCCCGCGACTCCGTCCGCGTGGAATTAGTAATTTGGGCAGCTTATTTTTTTATCCAATTTGCTTTTTCATCAATTATGGCTCTCCTTAGTTCCTCGATATAAAAAAAAAATTACTCCCCCCCCCCCCCACCGAACCCCCCCCCCCCCCGCACACCCGCGTTCACATTCACCACCGTACTCCCAGCGTGATGTGATGATATTATAGCTTTATAACCTTTCTCGATAAATGGGCTATCTAACACTGAAAGTATCCTATCTTTCTTATTTGTCAACCGATTCAAATAAAACAAACACTAAATGTTAATCCAAGAAAATACCAACATAACTAACAAACAAACAACCCGTAGCTAGCTGAGAACCTTGACTCTACTGAACATATACTTAATGAAACATATCTAAGAACTATCGCCAAAAAACATGCTTTCAAATAAAAAACCGCATCCAAATTGGTTCACCCGTTTGTAAGCTATGATGCCACGGACAGAAACGTACATAGCGGTCAACTTATAACACCCCACTTTTTGCGTCGGGGGTTAAAGAAGCCGTGATAGTCTAACGGCCTCAAACAGAGTATCGTGAGTTCCTAGCTTGGACGACCTCTGAGTTTTTCGAAAATTGTGTGCGAGTTTTTCCAAGAAAACCGTAGGTACAAACCAGTGGAGCAATTCAATATTGTGTGAGAAATTTCCAACCCGCACTAAGCCCCCTTGGCAACTACAGCTCCGGCCCTCTCATTCTGAGGCGAGAACTGTGCCCAGCTGTGGGTTATATAGGACGGAGTGCTAAAGATGAAATTTAAAATGCAATTTTTCGAAATGGCTTTTATGTTCGTCATTCTTACGCAAAGAAAGCTCTCGTACTTCCATAACTTTTCATTTCGGTTATCGCTAAAAATCAGAAATAAATGGGTAGAAATTCACAAAGAAAAATACTCCTTTGTTTCGGGCGTATTTTTGAAAGGGTGGAAAAATAGTCTCTGTTTTTGCAACGTTTTGTTTAGATTAATTTGGCATGTCAATTGTCATTCTTTTTCACAAAAAGTTTGTTTCAAAATACGTGGACGAAAAAAATTGCTGATTAGTGCTGGCATTACCAAAAATAAGTTTGTGTTCTTAGTTTAATTTTTGAATGTACTTTATCATATTCCTAGGTAATCCAGTCACTAGAAGTAAGGAATTCTACTTGCAAAATTTTAACTTGACAAACATACAAACAAACAAACGCTGCAAGTTAAATATAATGCTTGTAAAAAAACTAGTAGCTCTATGAAATGTACCTAGACTTCGTGAGTTTTTCGAAATGTCTGAAATATGATACCTAATATACTTAATCCCATGCGTGTGCGTGCACTGCACTGTGCATAGTCCCAGTGCTGGGCACAGGCGTCATCTCAGAATGAGAGGGCTTTGGCTGAGTTTCCACGCCGACCCAGTGCGAAGTGCTAAGTAAAGTTGCCACTTCCGACAATACCTTATGCTTCTTCGGTATCTTGAGAAACACTTTAGTATTTTTTTTTTTTTTTTAGTATTTATTGAATCGCAACATTTCTTACAAAAATTTGTACAAAATGATGCCCTGTTGGGGCGTAGCAATTAAACTTAAAATTAAGCAGTAGGTACATATTTCAGTACATATAACTTTTAAACTAAATTTATAAGTACATTAGTTTGTACTTATCTGTACAACACGTAATGTTAGTGTCCGTGTAAGTGACACTTTAAAAAATAAAATTATTATTTAAAATTATTAAAAAACAAAAATTTTTTTTTTACATTATAAAGTAATAAACAATTTCGAACAACAAAACATTACGTTAGATTTCGGCTCTTCAAGATTACCCTACGGTCCCATCGCCATATTATTTAAAACTGACACGACTGAAAAGTTTTAAAAAAAGCTGGAAGGCGCGAGTAAGACCTGCATTATAGGATTCCGTATACCCTCAGACCATAGAAATAAGTTTTCTATAAATTCCTTTCTATGATCTGAGCGTACGACCGTACAGAACACATTTTGTATTTACCTGTTTTTAACGATTCATGGTTTATTACAACATAAACATGCACCTACAAATTCTTCAGCCTATTTTGATCATGACGCTGGTAGATGAGCCCAAACATCGGGAGCTAAGTGTGTAATTTTCTAAAAATTCCGTGCATTGGAGCCCGTTTTAATTTGTTACTTTATATTATTTTTTACAGTCTGTGATAATTATAAATGTCCATACATAGCCTTTGGAAACGTGACATTGCACCTGAGAAGAATACTTTTGTAATGTGGGAAACACCTTTAATGTAAAACGTTAGTTTATTTCAACACTCTTATTATCATTAGTAAACATATCTTGCAAGTCAATTTTTGCTCACTTCTAATGAAGCAAATATCTTGAAATTTCGCATACGTATAGAACTTTGATGGCAATGCATTAATCGCCCAGCAAAACAGGTTTTGTTTTTAGGTTAAGTTAATATTATGTCTTGTTATAAAAGCAGAAGAAGAAGAAATAGTAACACAATATCTGCGAAGTTTTCAAATGTATAATTATATATTATATATGTATTAGTGTTCAAATGATGCAGGACCATGACAGATGGACAAACGGGGAGGTTTAAAGTAAGGCTCCCACTAGGCCTTTGACTGCGGAACCCTAAAATGAACGCTTTAAGAATATTGCTCTTTCGAGTTACTTTCCCCGTGCGGTCGTCTTCCGATTCGGCAAAGCCCTGAAGTCATTTTAAAGAATGCGTAATGGTTCACGTAAAGAAACGAGCAGGGAACAAACTTTTTTAGTCTGTGTATAATTTAAAAACTCAGATTACTTTAATAACATCTACAGCTCGGGAAAAGTTGAAAAACGCAAACATTTGCCTTTCTTAGTGCCAGAAAGTGGTTAAACTGATTTTGATTTCAATCCATATTGTTGAACCAAATCCATTTCCGACGGATAAACAGATTTTTAAAGCATTTAAAACTGTTTCCAATTTAAAATTTAAGAGTTAATTAACGGGCTGAGTACAATAATAGGATGGCATAACAAGCCAAACGAAGCGCTCTATTTATAAATACTAGCTAGAGCAATAATGATCACGGTAACTGCTGATTACCGGAAACACGCTGCCGAAGTTACCTTATCACGTCCTAAACCCCAAAACGACTTTGTCACGTCTGCCGCATTGCGCCTCATTACTGACAACTCGATTTGAATAGAAAAGAACAATTTTGGGCACTGATTCGCCGCCAGGTGCTCGATATTGCTCAACTTGTCGAATCGGAGTTGCAGATGAGAAATAGCCAGATAGTGATGTTTGAAATTTGGTTGGGTGTAAAATTTCTTTCCAATGGCAATTGGCTAAGTAAAGTTTTTTGAAGAGGTGCTAATTTTATTTTTTTTCGACAGTCGGCGTTCTGGAGATCGAGAAACTGCAGCTGTTTTATTTTTATCTCGTGTTGTTTACTGGAAATATTTTTTTAAGTGTTCGAGATGACATTTGTGAGATTTTACGGCTGACAAGCGGTTCGTGCACAGTACTAAGAAGAAATAGAAAAAAAAACGAAGTCAACCTGTCAGTTCTGTCAATGTCAAATCGTTTGCGTTTCGTTTGCTTTGCGTTTTGTTGTGCTCAGTGTGATTTTTGGACTATTTTGATCGACCTCCGCATAAAATCCGGACTTTCAATTTTACCGCATTTCTCCACGACCTAAGCACGTTTATTGGATCACGATTGAATACTTTCGATCACTATTTTGGAACTGCTTCTTGGGCAACGCAAAGCAAACGAAACGCAAACGGTTATATTTCATTTGACATTGACAGAAGCGACAGTTGACTTCGTTTTTTTTTCTATTTCTTCTTAGTACTGAGCACGAACCGCTTGTCAGCCATAAAATCTCATAAATATCATCTCGAACACTTAAAAAAATATTTCCAATAAATAAAAGGAGATAAAAATAAAACACCTCCAGTTTCTTAGTGTTGAAGTCGACCACTGTCGAAAAAAAATATAATTAGCACCTCTTCAAAAAACTTTACTTAGCCAATTGTTTACCGGTTTTCTTCATCATCAGCCTATGTTCGTCCACTGCGGGACATATGGCTTTCTTACTTTTATATATTTATTTATGTTTTCGGGCACAAACGGTAAACCGAACCCGCAAGAAACGGTACGTTGCCCGTGTGAAAGTGCCGTTATACTACAAACAGTTACATTAAAAAATTAACCAACAAAGTTGCCACAACTCTTAATAATGATATAGGTATCTAACGGGTGTAAAAGCAACAATCATGCAAAAAAGATACAAAAATAAAGTAAATGTAATAGGTATGAACAAATAATGAAAACTTTGAACTTCGCTCAACAGGAATAGTACATTATTGTCGTGGCCTGGAAGTAGGCAATTACTGGCTGAGTATGAGTATTAAACGGACGAGCTTGCGAGTCCGTTTAACTAATACGAAGCCAGCAATTTCTATTCCGGCCGAGACTAATATAAAGCTTTTCTCAAAAATGGTGAAGGAAAAAAATAGAATAAACTTTTATTACCTTAAATAAGTAGGTACAAATAATTGCAAATCACTTAAAATTAAATGTCATTAAACACTTCCCCGCCTTTTTTCATTAAAAAAAACTGCAGGTGTATTTTTCTACAGAAAACACCACAAGCTGTTTCAAACACAATAAAATAGTTTGGAGTTCCAACAAAACAACTGATACCGGTCATTTGAGATGGCTGTATACGAATAGTGCCAACTTATTACCATGGCCGTTTTAACTTTTTAAAAAGTTTGAGACTCGACAATAATGGAATTTGTATGCGACATTGTTGTCGAGTTTATCGAGCCTGCAATGTTTTTAACTTTTAATTTTTTTACTGACCATAAACTATGCACTTCACGTTCTGATATGTAAAAAATAATGACAACTTTTACGGATATTTTTGAGAAAAATAAATTTAAGTTACTCACAGAGTGAACCAAGAAAACAGGTGATTGTTTTAAAAGCTCGGAGAACTAGAAATGTAATTTCAGGGCGGCAAAAGGACAGGAACAAATTGAGAAATATGAAGGAAAACAGAAGCGAGAAATAAATAATAAGAAAGGGTCGTTAAAAAGTACTAAAGTAACAAGTTCTGACGTGAAATTATATTCTTTTATGACTTTATTCATACTACAGTTACCTACTTGGACGTACAGTCGAGGTCAAAGATATCTTTACACTTTAGTGTCTTGTCACTGCATACCTTCTAACAATTTCATATAAAAGTTCAAACACGAAGTGACTGCGACAAGGTAGTAAAGTGTAAAGATATCTTTGACCTCGCTGCCTGAGTCGATAGTAGTGAATTACATTTCCTAGCAGTTTGTATCAGGAAAAATTAAACGAACCGCTTCGTTTTGGTTAATGAAATACTAACCACATATTAACGATACACGACCAGAGAGAATCAGCGGGCGTGTGCTGTAGTTCAATGTAAGTAAAGGTGAATTTTTATTTCCATAATTTCCATTCAAAAAAGCTTTGGAATAAAATTTAATCATCGAACTAAAGCCTTAGCCTTCTCATAACGCTTTAACACCGTTAATAGAATGCTTAAGCCCCAAATTCAATGACTTGGGCATTTCAAGCAAAAACACCCCATTGTGATATAAATTACAGGAATATTGGATCAAAAGCAAAGCTAAATTGTCTGCGGTGTGAAATAAGCCAGCCCTTCAATTAGGTCAATACCTAAGTCGGCAGCATCTTTACTGGACAGGTCGTTTTAATAAATAATGGGCGTGAGATTTGCTGGACGAGTGAGAAGGGAATTCGATGGCCCAGACGAATAAACGTGTAATCGTAAAACGACAACTTTACAGGAAAAATAAAATCAACTTTAACAAAGATAACTGACAGTTGTGGCAGCCGTTATATATGTGCTAAATATCATTAGATATATATCAAAATTATCTACAATACTGTGTAAATATTTGATTCTTATTTTAACCATTTTCCAGTAAATAGTGAAAAACCTCTTTGTTAGGGTTCCGTAGTCAACTAGGAACCCTTATAGTTTCGCCATGTCTGTCCGTCTGTCTGTCTGTCCGCTGAGACTGTTAGTACTAAAAAGCTGTAATTTGGCATGAATATACATATCAGTTATGCCAACAAAGTGGTAAAATAAAAAAATAAAAAATATTTTTTTTTAGGGTACCTCCCATAGACGTAAAGTGGGGGTGATTTTTTTTCGTGACTAACCCTATAGTGCGGGGTATCGTTGGATAGGTCTTTTAAAACCATTAGGGGGTTGCTAACATGATTTTTCTATTCAGTGATCTGTTTGCGAAATATTCAACTTTAAAGTGAAAAATTTCATTATTTAAAATCGATCGTCCCCCCCCCCCTCTAAAATCTAAACTGTTGGGTGGAAAAATTTGAAAAAATTCAGAATGGTAGTAAATATATTAAATTTACAAGGAAAATTATAGCGGCTAAGATTGCTTGGGAATTATTTGTAGTTTAAGAGTAAATAGTAGCCTAAGGTGTAAAACATACCTAAACTTGGAAGATTCCGTACACATATGAAATCCTTAGAAAAATATTACTTGATTTTTTTCGTAATGGCAACGGAACCCTCTCTTGGGCGTGTCCGACACGCTCTTGGCCGGTTTTTTTTTTATTCGAATCATAAATCTTCAGATCAGGTTTGTGTTATGGCTCATTGCAACGTTATTCGTTTTAAAAAGTGTAATTGCTTTAGCGCAATGTACATTATCGTCTATTTTTGTAGTTTATTTAATTTCGCATTCGGCGTTTTCAATTTTGTTCGTGTTAATTTAATTTAGTTATAATACTAGTTTGCACGAATCTCGTTAACAAAGTTTAATACGAATAAACGTGCAAAGTCATATTACTCATATTGAAATAAAAGAAAAGTCATTGTACAAAACCATTGCACGTTTATTCATGTACAGTAACAAAATTATTAAAACGGCAACACTCTCTTGGAATCTTATTCGTGTTAATTTATATGGAAAGTTACCAACGAAAAAAAAAACATTTTTTTTATAAACGGTAAATCGGTTTGGCTTGAAAAAAAATTACAACGTGCCTTAGGGTATATAAAACCATAAGAAGCAAAAAATTTTTTTCGTGTAAAGGCCTTTGCACATTTATTCGTCTGGGCCATCGAATTATTGGAACCTATATTTGGGATGACAGCATTGTGATTCACGCTCGAATAGCGACGAAGGTTTATTCACTTGCTAAAGCTCGCAGCTTGGCCCCTTATTCCTTGTGGATCATCATCATCATCGTCCACTGCTGGACATAGGCCTCCGTCATTGGCGCCCAATCATTACGGTTTACTTGCATCCACACTGAACCTGCGGCCTTCACCAAATCGTCCGTCCATCTCGTTGGTGGACGTCACGCTGCGCTTGCCAGTCCGTGGTCTCCATACGAGAACTTTTGGGCACCAACGGCCATCTGTTCTGCGTGCTATAAGGCCTGCCCATTGCCATTTCAACGAGCTAATCCGTTTGGCTATGTCGGTAACCCCTGTTCTTCTACGGATATTCGCGTTCCTGATTCGATCCCTTAGAGAAACTCCGAGCGTAGCCCTCTCCATAACTCTATTCTATCTCCATAAATTTCAAATGTCGCACATAAAATTCTGAGATGCGAGCCCGGATTCGAACTTATGGCCCTCTGCTTGAGAGGCCATAATGTTACTACTAGGCTACCTTGACTCTTTCATGTATTAAGAACATTTATTTTCACGACTACGAAGCTAAACTCCTGGGTTCGATCCACGGTCGGGGCAAATATTATTTGTATGAAAAATACGAATGTTTGTGCTCGAGTCTTGGATGTTTGATACGTATTTAAGTATGTATTTATCTACATAAGCATGTTTATCCGTTGTCTAGTACGCATAGTACAACCTTTGCTTAATTTGAGACTAGGTGAATTGGTGTCAATCGTCCCATTATTTATTATTTTATTTAGTAATTAACATGTACGGCAACAAAAAATCTCCTAAAACTTACATGGAAATTGAAGTGTCGGTTTAAATCAATATATTACTAGACGACTTAAAATAAAGTGAAAGGAGAAAGAAAGAAAACATTTTATGCACGTGCCATCTCATTTCAAATCCGTATCCGTATCCGTCGAATTCTGGAAACGGTATAAGACAATTTTAGAAACTGTACATAAATCTGAACCCTTTTACAAAGTCCTGTGTTATCTTAGTAGAATAAAATGTCATAAATGTATAATTCTCTTGGTTTGAATGAAACCCATAAACTGCAATTTAAATATTAATGTATTAAACAACTTATTTAAAATTAAACAATGAAACCGTAATACCCAAAAGACACTGAAAGCTCCGCTCCTAATCTTATCCCGACAACCCCTCTCTTGATATTGCCCATATCTTAAGACAACACATATCTCGGAACAACGCGATATCTGAAGACAACCCTTTGTGTTGCGAAGCAATCTCCGATGCCAATTAGTGCTATCGGGTATATATGTGCTTATAGATACATATAATAACTTAGCTATATGTGCTCAGGATGTCATCATCATCATCCCTGCCTATACATATATACGTTCCACTTCAGAGCACAGGTCTCAACTCAGAATGAGAGTTATTTTTTTTGACGACCAAATTGTCTATATTGCAAATTGCTTATTTTAAGCAATTCATGGTCTCCAGTAACGTTCTTTATAATATTAACTAGCCTTCCGTCCGCAGCTTCGCCCTCGATAAATTAATTTTCCCGTAGGTAAAGGTATTTACCCGCGTGAAGTGTATTGGGTTTGATTGTGTGCTGCGACACACACACATGCACGTACATTGAATATACGACAGTGCGTAATGAGCTTGGCTGTGTTTCACTTGTGTCCTATATTTACCACTGCGATAAAAGTAGCTATGTCACTCAGTGATAATGTAGCTTTCTAACGGCAAAACCATTTTTGAAATCGGTCCGGTAGTTTTTAAGTTTATTCGTTACATACTAAAATACAAATCTTTCCTCTTTATAATATTAGTGTAGATAAGGATTGAAGAGAATTCAAATATGCGCAAAATACAGTTAGCGATGTGTAGAAATAATACAAATATTTTTTTTTACACAATTTAGACTAATTTAAATCATTTTATTAAGTTAATTTAAATTTTAAAAATTAATAACAATATAAATTGCGTTTGACCACAATCACGCCTAATGGAGACCAAATATGAGACCTACGATAGAGCACGCTTGCCTAGTAAATGCTAATTCACCCTAAACTTGAATTTGGAGAAATGTGTAAGCAGAAAGAACAGTTGAACGCGGTGTTGCGCGCGCACTCAAGCACTGCAAACCGTACAATAGATACGGGGCACTGTAACCGGTACGCGCGCGCTGCCCAACTGCTCAGACCCTTCCAGAATGGCTTCAATAGGCAACAGGCTGGAACACGACGAGAGTCGCTTGGCGGCCTGGCTTAAACTATAGGGTGGTCCAGCCACGGCCGAAGCCTACCACCGGAGTTTTATCGCTCGTTTAGCACCCAGGGGTTACGTATAGGGTTTTGAGGGTAAATCTACGGACGCGAGCGATTTCAACCCCCAAAGTATCAAAGATATTCCACTTATCTTGTTTACAAGGGATTATGTAAACAAGATAAGTGGAATATCTTTGATATACTTGTATTATTTCTACACAAAAATAGAATAGAATAGAATAGAATCAATCAATCAAGCGTTCTTGAGTACGTACATTTCACTTGAACAAGCATGCAAATATTACTTATAAACTATGTCAAACTTAAAAAATACATTGTTTCATTATTGCTTTAGCAAGATTATATGCAAAGATGTCAAAACGAATCGTGGGAGGTGATAATTAAACTTCTATCTCTTAGAAATATGAAGACCTACGTCATACTTCTTCTGCGTCATCATAACATATGTAATAATGTGCTGCTCTTAGTTTTTCTAGGTTTATTTTAATATTAGCTGTTAGGCAACTATGTCTGTGAAGAATTCGTTTCTCGCAATCCCGCGGGAACTGTGCAGCTTTTCGGGATAAAAACTATCCTTTGTCCTTTCCCGAGACTCTACCTATCTCTACTATATCAAATTTCGTTTAAATCGGTTCACTGGTTTAAGCGTGAAGAGGTATAGACAGATATATTTTCCCATTTATAATAAGTACCTGGGCGACCGAGCTCTGTTCGGGCAGAAACTCGGTACCAAGCGTTTTCCCAGAGATAAGACCAAGCTAGATCAATTTTTCATCCCCGAAAACCCCCAAATACCAAATTTCATCGAAATCTTTGGAGCCGTTTCCGAGATCCTGATTATATATGTGCGGGGGAGGGGGTTCAGGCGGTTTCAAAGGGGGGATGAAAATTTCATTGATTTTGCCGTAGGATGCACCGTTTTCAAGATATTTGACAAAAACACCGGAGGTTTGGGTGAGTCACGTTAAACTATCGTCCGTAAACCGACTTTACAGACAACCGGCTTTTCCTGTTCTGTGCTCCCAATAGGGAACGTGCACATAGACGGTGCTGCCAACTGGTGCCATAAGGGTGCCATCAATTTGAATGTTTTACCTTGATAAGTTTGTTTTACTGTCCGCATAGTGTCTCTTCTGTCGCATTAGTGCTGCCGCCTATAGTTACTGCACGTTCCCTATATTACTTTTTCTCACAAAAAAGTAACTTTTTCTCACAAAAGAAGAAACTTGACGTTTTCTCATGGAAAATAAACTTAAAAAAAAAAACTAAAAATCTTGAAAAAAAACGTGGAATCGAACCGAGGTCGGCTGGATCGGCGACCACCCGATTTCTAAAGTGCCATTATGATCTGCTCGAAGTCGGCGAAATTTAGCTTTGTATTCTAATGCAAACAAAAATAGCTGGAAAACACGAGTAAAAGCGATTTTCTGAAAATGAAACATAGCTAGATCAGTTTTTCACCCCCGAAAACCCCCACATACCAAATTTCATCGAAATCGTTGGAGCCGTTTCCGAGATCCTGATTATATATATACAAGAATTGCTCGTTTAAAGGTATTAGACAGATAGATAGATAGATTATAGTATGGATTAGCTGGATTGACTTCTTTGCTCTTAGTTAGTTTTTTTGCCTGTGAGCTAAAGTGACAAAACTGCACGCAGCCCGTTTAAAAATAAATTAAAAAAACTTCTTTAGTGCAAGATTCAGTGAACTAATTCTATTTTGTTGCTTTTTTTTAGTGCAAGGTTCTCATGAAAAAAAATTTAGGAAAAATAGCAGCTACTGTTAAATAAATGTTTAAACTTACAAGAATTGTTCGTTTAAAGGTTTTAGATTCCCTTAGAACGGGATACCAAACAGTAACGGCATCCACAAACGGCTGCATATTTAACATCCCCAAACCCGATACCGTCGCTTTGTTGAAATAATCAATGGATCATGGCCGTCCTCCATTGTAGTTTCTGATTTCGAATAAATCTCGGTAACCTTCCATAAATCTGGGGAATGGATCCCTAACCCGCGTCAACTTGAGAGGACAGTACGGTGCAAGTGCAGGTTCGATTCCCACGACGGTCGTAACTCAAGCTAAGACCCAATTTCAGGATGAGTATCACAAAATCTCAAGTTTCCGTTCAGAAGCGTCGTACGAAAAAATGTAGGGGAGAGGTTGCATGAAGGAGACACGTATTGAAAGAGACGAATCAAATTTACGTAGCTTCCTATATCCTGCTGAGTCCCCGCTTTTTGTAACCGACGTAGAACTTAGACCTAGATAAGAGTCATACGTTTTGCAATTTTGGAATTTATTTCCTTATCGTTTCTAAAGTTCTTTATTCATTGAATAATTTTGAACTTTATATAGTACATGCTGTTATTCTTATTGATGATTTGTTCTATTTAAATTACGCTTGGAATCACGAGGTTAAAGGAAGCGTTAGTTATTTAAAATTTAAACTCAGTTTCAGTTTCAGAATTCAGTTTTTATTGATTAAACTAATAAAACGAGTTGTTGTTCTCATTAAAGAAGCCGTGGTAGCCTCGTAATTTGACCTATGGCCTCTCTAACAGAGGGTCGTAGGTTCGAGTCCAGGCTCGCAACTTTAAGTTTTTCGGAATTTACAAGCGATATTACATTTTCAAAAACCTGTACCATCCTGCGAAGAATGGTGTGCGTGAAGTTTGCAATCTGCATTGGGCGCTTGGGAACTATGGGCCAAGCCCGCTCGTTCTGAGAGTAGGCCTTTGCCCCGCAGTGGGACGTATATGTATAGGCGGGGATGATGATGATGATGATATTTCTCATTAACTCCAGGTCGTAAGTTCAATCCTAACTCAGAGTTGTAGGTTAATTTCGAGCAAATTTATTTCTTAACCAAAACTGCTGTTTGAATGAGCGGATTTAAAACAGGGTTGCCCCTCCCTACAAATTTCTTTATTCTTAATAGTAGATTAAATATTCTTCTGTTTTTGCAATCGATCGCTTTTTATGGATTGTCCTCTCAAATATATAAATACTAGCTCATGCCCGCGGCATCGCCCCCGCTGAAGTAGATAAAAAACGTGTTTTCCCGTGGGAATGAGATATTTTCCCGTGTGAAAAAGTAACCTACGTCACTCTCCAGCCCTTCAACTATGTTCATACAAAAAATCACGGCCATCCGTGTTAAGATAGCTTACTATAGAAGATAGCTTACAATCATCACCCAGTCTATGGTCCCACTGCAGGACTTCCTGGTTCCCACTCGAGCCCAATTCGAATTGGGAACTTCTCACACACCACTGAACTTTTTTGCAGGAGTGTGCAGGTTCGTTCAGGATTTTTTTCCTTCACCATAAAGCTCCTGAGAAATTTGAAATGTAATTTCTCAGAAAAACTTAAATGTGCGAGCTAGGGCTCGAACCCACAACGCTTTGCTTGAAAGACCATATGTTAAATTAAGCTACCACGATTCAACAAGATCGCAGCCAGCCCTATTAAATCCCGGCACTGACTTGGGATGAATCTGGCAAGTTTAAAAGCTGCATTCATTAAATAAACAATAAGCTGCCTTGTTCCCAGCTGCCATTCCAGTCGCTTCTATATTTCCAAATAGAACAGGAAACTGCAGCAACTTAGTTGCCGCTAAAAAGGTGTATCTTTAACTCGTGCTTTGTTGTATTATTAACATTATTAAGAATGAGCCAGTAAACCTGAAAAAAGGACGTAAGAATTTAAAATGTCTACTTACGTATATTACAGTTCAAAAGGTGGTCTTGTGTCATGGACAGATGGAGGTACAGTCGAGTTCTCCAACATCTAAACATGAACCTTATTTTATGGTAATAAGGTCTTTGTTTAGATATTTATGAATGGTTGGCTGTACAAGTACAAATATTGGAAAACTCGAATGTATAGTCGGGGTAAGAAAAGGTTCGTCACTTTTCGACCTTAACTCGATGACATAGAGTCGAAAAGTGACGAACCTTTTCTTACCCCGACTATACAGGCAGTAGAGCGGTAATACGTTTTTTTTACTTAATTTATCAAACTCTGAAAGCTAACGATTTCATGAGAAAGAAGAAAGCGCGTACTAATTTTACACTCCCATTGATAAAGACCACAGTTTAAAGATATACAATTGGGAATGTCTAAAAAAAATTACCAGTAGTTTATATATTTTTTTTGTATAGAAAAGTCAATTATAAGAAACTAATTTCAATGTTTTATCATTTAGTTCACTACTTTTTTCAAAATTAAATTATTTAAACTATTTTGGTTGATGACGTCAGATTATAATTGAGGGCTCCCACACTGCCAAATTTCTAAATCTATCTAAATGCGTACGATAAGGCAACCCCTTTAATTATTTTTTGCGTAGTGGTACACTGTAACTAATGTCACCTTTACTGGCGAAGAGGGTCCAAATCAAACTCCGTAGTATAAATCCACGCGTAAATTTTGAAGAATTCTAATCACACAGAATAAAGGTAAGACTTGGACCGGTCACGCAATTTACACCAATGTCAAATGAAGGTCATCGCTTATTTGTTACGTAATAAATTCATTACATAATATTAAAATTAAATAACTACAGAAAACGAGTTAAAAAACATTTATCTCGAGATGGTTTTCGATTTACTATACATTGCAAAAAATAGACATCCCCAATTCTGCAACGCAAGAACTTGCGATTGAACTTGCAGAAAAACGAGCGCCGTGGCCATATCATAAACATGAGCAGTTTGTGGTATCAACTGTAAATGGATGATTTTTCATTTTATTTAGTACATTCTACGTCAATCGCTAAACATAATGGGGTCGACTAACTGTTTTATGTACAGTATGCTTAGCTTAGTATAAGTTTTCCTTCACTTCAATACTTCTCGATCGCGTTTACGTAAAAATTTCAATTCTATGGAAACATGAAAGCGCGCGCGCGGAGACGCTGTCCATGTTTCCCTAGTAATTAAATTTTTTACGTAAACGCGATCGAGAAGTATTTTGGTGAAGTAAAACTTATACTAAGCGTACAGACATTATTCGTTATCGAAATACAACTAGGAATACGAAACACAATACTTGAGCAGAATTTTCTTTCGTTGGCTGGAAACAATTTAGACTTATAGTTACTGTGTTGAGTGTCATTCACCTGATTACGATTTTTCAAACTGGGTCGTGTGTTCGTGTGCCTAGCGGCACCAAATCCTCTCCGGATAAATAACGGCACCTCCTGGTTTCGGTTTAACTCCCGCCCCGCAGTGAAAGCTGGGATTTTGTCGCGTTGATACGTTCTAAAAACACTTTACTTTTAAAACCGACCGAATTCAGCAATCTATTTTGAAACGGTTCTAATAAAATCTTTTGCTGACAAATTAAATTCACATTCAACGGCTTTTAATGTGAAAAGATCTAAGGAAAAAAAATTGTTTATTCTAGGATGAGTTTTAAGGAGATTTTCCTAAATTAGTTAAGAATAGTACCTACTTATTCTAACGAAGTAGTACTAGTGGAAACAATTTCGTAGCAGTGGCGAAGCAATTATGTTAATACACCTCATTATCTTATCTTTAACTAGCCTTCCGTCCGCAGCTTCGCCTGCGATAAATTAATTTTCCCGTAGGAAAAGGTATTTTCCCGCAGTAAAAAGTAGCCTATGTCACTCAGTGATAATGTACCTTTCTAACGGCAAAAGAATTTTTGAAATCGGTCCAGTAGTTTCCGAGCCTATTCAATGCAAACAAACAAACAAACAAACAATCAAATCTTTGCTCTTTATAATATTAGTATAGATTATACTTTATAAATAGAAATGTTTAGGTACTTAACTAAATGTAAACAAGCATGAACCACCAACAGTTATGGCGTCGGGTTAACCAGCCAAATGCAATATTTGTAATTGACTTTCACGCGTCGCTTTATCGACGTACTCTTTAGTTTAGTCGCATGATAAATTATTATGCGACTAAACTAAGGAGTACCTAAGTCGATGATTATTAAGCGACTAGACTGCAGAGGTACGTCGATAATGCGTCGCGTGAAAGTCAATTACAAATATTGCCATTTGGCTGGTTAACCCGACGCCATAACTGTTGGTTGTTCACGTTTGTTTAAATTTAGTTAAGTACCTCAACATTTCTAGTAGTAAAATAAGAACCTATGAAGTGTTTTTCACATCACCACTACTAAGTACACATACACTCGCAAAACTTTCCCATCGTTAGTCTAAAAATAAATACATGTTATTGTTCGCCTTTCCAATTCAGCGTAGTTTTTTGTTAATAAAACGAAGTAGGGATAAGAATCCTTTCATTTTTGTGAGAGGGCGCTTGTTTCCGTCACAACGCTTGGGCATCCATTGTAAAGTGAATTGAAAGGATTGTAAGGCTTGTAAGTCATGTTCACGGGTCCTTAAACCTTTCTAATGGGACCTCATCTGGCGCTGGAACTAGATTAAGTGACGTCTACATCTAACAGTCGGATGAAAGAACCTACGTGACTCTTCAAAATGTTAAAGATAGTCTCTGTGTCACTCGAGTTATTTGAAGCATGAATTTTCTATTGGTCTGAACTTGTAAAGATTTTCATAGCATAAAATTGTATGGACAGTGACTCTAGATATTATGGTTTCTTACCTTGAACTCCTTCTTTATCGTCTCAATCCTGGTACGTCTACCAAGAACTTATCTCCCTTAAGACTTCAACAATTATCAATAACATAGGTATCCAGCATAGAAGTCTCGTCAACACCGAAGGCATCCTATGTTCCACTAATGGGCCTCTAAGTAGACTAATAACCTCTCAAATAAGAACGTTTGTATTATAGTCTCCACATAAAACTTCACGCACCATTGAACTGCTCCGAAGACGTAAGTATGCTGGAGTCTTGGTTTTCAAATGTAAATTTACACATAAACAGAGAGGCTATTGGGTAAACCACAAAGTTACCTGCCATTTTAACACGTTTACTGTCCCCATTTAAAATCTTTGACAAAGTCACAATGTGCTACCACTTTGCAGTCATCTTTAAAGTTGTGAACCCATACTGGAATCACGCACTCCTAGCTTAATTTCCCCCCACAGGGAAGGTGCTAAGGTACTACCCCTTGCTGTCTTAAAATCGTCTCTTATTTATGTTTTTCCTTTCTTCCTTCCAGACTCCGAGCTCGAGGAGTTGGGTGAGCAGCTACCTCGTTACCGGCCAGACTCAATAGCAGCTCTACGGCGTGTCACAAGGTTTTCGGAGCCCGAGCTGAAGCGTCTCTACCGAGGTTTCAAGGCAGAGTGCCCCACTGGCGTGGTCAAAGAGGACACTTTCAAGCTGATATACGCTCAGTTCTTCCCTCAGGGAGGTAAGCATCAGGAACTGACCGAAAAGACCGAAAAAAGACCGAAGCTGAGCGCTTTGCAATTTAGCAACGCCATAAACCAAGATCCGATGTGAGCTCATAAGATACAGTTTGAAGGCAGTGCAGTGTATGTCTGAGATTTTTTGTCTAACTGAAGAGATTTAGCTGTTACAATCCGTATCGTGGTTTGAGTTGCTACTGCATTACCAATTAAAACCTATACTTATTTATTTTAACATTTGAAACTTAACGGTAAAATTTGCACATGTTTTTAAATGAAACAAAGAAACTATTTAAAATTGTGTTAACTTCTATAGTGAAATCATAATAAATACCGCTAATAAATGTACAGTCGACAAAAGCGAGGCCTGCCCAGTTTCAAAACAAATTTTCTTGCAGCCGTTGAAGTTCATTGGTATGGATTGTATGGACAGATGTCTAGCCACTGCAAGCAAAATGGACATTTAAGGTGTCAAGGCGACCTTTTGTTCGACTGTACATATAGGTATTTTTCGTCCATTTGTGTTCGAAATACCGAGAAACGTGTGTTACAATTTGACCGTTAATTCAAACCTTAAATTAAACGAAGTATACCTAGTGGTTACGAGCAATCATTATTACGAAGTCTCACTTTTCCTCAAAATGGTAAGTTAATTTCATAATTCGAAATAACAGCGACACTTAGAAGTGGGACACTAGAGTGGGGTCATCATCACGGTTCGGTTCACCGACGTCATTTTCAACTAAAGAACTGCCAACTCAAGCAGGTAAGCATTATCTTAGAATGACTAATAAGGGATTCGCCAAATAAGGATGACTAGTTTGCGCGCAAATTGCACAAGTTGAAGATTGGGTTTCTTAATTGGCTTTTGGAAGGACCACGTTATTGATGTTATGCATGTTTCGTTTGTACATAAACACATGAAATTAATAGATAATAAGAGAACAGATTTACAAAGGCAAACTTATCCCCTAAAGAGATCTCTTCCAGTTGGCCTTATCATTCATAAAGCATCTCATGTGTATTAAAAAATAGATTTGTTACTCTAATACGTGTTCACTAAACCGTATTTAGACGTAAGTGTTGCGGTTCTTTGTCGTCGATGATCAATCACTTCTAAATTCATAGCCACTCGGCCCAGCAATGTAACTGACCTCACTCGATATTTCTCGCACCGTCTAAATGAAGCTGTAATATTGGCTACTCGAATGATTGGACATGGATGCTTCACGTGTCTTAACGTACCAAACAAATTTATTGACATGCAACCTCTTTGCTTTGGATATTGTATGATTCGTGAACGTAGATCAAAAACTTGATACCGTCTTGACTCAACAAGTAGTGGCCACTAAGCTGCATTATGTTATTCTTCAAATAAAGGCTTCGACTGTGTTTATTTCTTACCTTTCCCAATCGCTCATCAAACGGACATCGGAGTACACTCACCGAATGAATAATTCAGAAGATCAATCAATCTACGATGAAACAATATCAAAGGTAAGTGTTAGTCTAATTGAAACGGAGCGAAAAATATGAAGCGGGTTGCCGTACATTGCCGTCTATGATCAATCACTTATGAATACATAGCTGCGGTGCCGCGAAATGTAACAAAACCACGTGATATTTCCCGCACCATGTAAAAAAGGCCTTAGTCTAATTTAGCTTTCTCATTGTGTTATCGCCCGCCGCATTTCCTTAACCCTGCAGCGTCGAGGTTTTTACAAAAGTAGGCGAAAGTGGAAAGATAAAAGCGGAAATGACGCTGATAATGATCTGTAGGGAAATTCGGCGAAAGGTTAAGTGAGTTGCTAGACACGTACCTTTAATAGTTGATAACAAAGACGCCAATCAAAAGCCTTATCAGACCTACTCGCCTACAAGTAGATCCAAACTAATATTATAAATGTGAAAGTGTGTTTATTTGTTTGTTTGTCCTTCTTTCACGTCAAAACTGAGCGATGGTTTGCCGTGATTTTTTGTATGGACATAGTTGAAGGGCTGGAAAGTGACATAGGCTACTTTTTACCACGGTAAAATATCTCATTCCCACGGGAAAACGCGTTTTAATCTACTTCAGCGGGGGCGAAGCCGCGGGCATCAGCTAGTACTCAATATCCTTAATTACTTTTTTTTTTTTTCTAGCTTTTATTTAAACTCACATCGTATGTACATATTAAGTTACCCGCTTCAAAATTTGCAAACCGATTTTCAACCACATTTCATTATCAGATTAAATTGAATAATACTTATATAATAGTCCGGTTACAATACAATACTTTGTAATGAAATTCTAGTGATCCGGCTTGAATCGTCACCGCAGGAGGGAACTATTTAAAGCTTAATGGCATCTATAACTTTATATTTTAGTTCAGAGTAATAATGGAAGTACAGTCAACAAGTAAGGTCAACAAAAAAGCGGAATTAAAAATGATTTATTGCACAGTATATTCGTATACAAATAAATTACTTCAAGTTTTATTACGGCTCATATTCAGCACATAAGCCACCGCCCTTGAGGTTTCAGCTGTTATCATCTGGCTGGTTTTATTACCCTTCTAAACAAAGGGCATAAGAAAAGGACACATACAGTATACATGGTGGATCGCCACGAAAAATGTTAATAAAAGACATGGACCGTACTAAAAGGAATACAATGGGAACATGAAAAAAGCATAACATAATCATATAATCCCATCAAGTGGAGTACCCGTGTGCGCTGTTTTACATTCTACAGAGTAACATCGGTTATGGCTTGGTAGAGCGTTTAGAGCAATTTACTAAAGTGAACATTGAATATTATTGCTTTGTGAAACGTAACTCCGAATAACAAGGCGAAAATTTTTGCGAAAACTTTACATCGTTATCCGGGTCATATACCCACTAGGTACTGGGCACAGGCATCCTCTTAGATTACGAGTATTTGGACTGTAGTTCCCACGCGGGCCCAGTGCATATTGGGTTTCACGTGTACCATTAAACTGCTTGGATAGGTTTACTCGTGTTGTTTTTCTTCACAGTGAAGCTCATGGTAAAATTAGAAATGTAATTTCGGGCATGCATTCTGAAAAAGTCAGAGGTGCGGGCTCGAAATCGAATCTACGTGCCTTTGCTCGGGAAGTCGTAGGTCAAACCGCTTAAACTTGACATAAGCGGGTAACGTAGAGAAACAGATTTAGTAAATTTACTAGCTAATGTGTGGGTTATGTTCACAATGCGCGCCGGAATCGTTCCTCGAATCCTCTCAACGCCAATATCTCGATTCATTTTTATTACGGTTGTATGGAAAAAGGGGTACATAACCGTACTGAATCGTACACTGAACTGAATGAACATTGCGAACACTAAAGTCCATTATTATAAACGTGGCATAAAGGCGATTATGGTAAACACTGTGGCTCGGCTTTTTACTCCGCATTATAGAAGGTAGGTGCAATCTCAAACAGATTTCCTCTTTTGTTTTTGGCCTCGATTTTGCAGATTTCGATGCAGCTAATGCATCGGGGTGAGAGTAATGGCTTGAACAAGTCGACTGAAGAGTTGCCAGGTCTCGCATCCACACAATCATCCACAGAATTTAAAATAAATTGAACCGACTCCAAAAAACCACGAAGATAACGTTCTGCTAATCGTGCTGAGGCACCGATTTCAAAGAGATCAGTAGGTATAAAGTAATTGCGTAATTTTTTGAGGTATTTAAATCTCTCGCTTTATACAACATTTGAAGAGTTCCCTCGATTTCCCCGGTTTTTGCTCATCACATCTTTACCTTGGACCTAATTGAAAGTATTCCCACGACGGGATATCCGCTACTTACTGGACACCTTGTATATTTAGCTTCACTTTTAACTATGGAATTAAAACTTACAACTCGATTTGGATCTACTTAATGCCCCCTTTGCAATAATTCGATTGAAATTTTACAAGATGTACCTATTGTATAGTTCTGACGACAATGCAATAATCACGTAACATCGGCGAAAACACGAAAATTTATTAAAATGAATATGAAACAAAAATGTATCTCGCATCACTGTATTTCATTTCAAATACCTACCTAATAAGTTTTTGTTAAAAATTACATTTTTAATGGATGCTTTTTAGCTGACTGTACTTTCATTATCATGCAATCTACATAAATACACCAAATTTCAAGTCAATCCGACCTCTGGTGGTTGGTTAATATTTGAACCAAAAAAACAATGCAAGTTAAAAAAAAGCTTGTAAAAACTTGGTTTACGTGAATACGATGAAATGAAGTACCTACTTACATAGCACCATTAAAATGTTCGAGCACCGTTGTCTGATATTATCAGTTCATCTTAGCATGTATTCTGACCCAATTTCAATGTTTTCATATTCATTTATGCCAATTTTATGCTCAACGAGTTTTCGGAATATCTGAGATAAACAAGAAAATGCAATTTACATTAACTTGTACTGATATAAAAGTAGATTCAATTGGAAGGCATTATTCTCAATGAAGTTGAGCGACATTTTCAACAAATTCAAGGTAGGTACTATCTATTTCAAATATTTTTAATATGTATAGTAGTGGTGTGGTAATGGCTCTATGAGATGAAGACCATACGAGTTTTTCGAAATAGCTAGAATATGATATTTTATTCATTATTAATCACCATAGCTCCGCCATTTTGAAAAAACGAAGATTAAATCGACAAAAACCTCATGATCATCATCATTTCCGCCGAAAGACGTCCACTGCTGATCATAGGCCTCCCCCAAGACTCGCCAAACAGATCGGTCCCGTGCCATACGCATCCAACGCGATCCCTCAACCTTAACCAGGTTGTCGCTCCATCTTATTGGAGGCCTACCCACACTGCTACTTCCGGTCCGTGGACGCCAATCGACAAGAATCTGTATAATTATTATTTTCGAACCTGCTCACATGAAATAGTGACAAATTGCGACCTGTAGATGAGAACAGCCGGACAACCGCAGGACAGACACAGTTACGAAAACATTTTTGCCCAAGCTGAAACCGAAAAGCTTCGCTGACGCTTCGCGCACCACAGGGTAACACAGAGTAACACTAGCTCTCTTAACTCACCGCACCGCCCCCTCCGGAGGAGGCGACGACGCCGTCCCCCACAATACACACTATTTTAACCGATACCGGCATGTACCTACCGGGTAGGTCGGGTTGTGGTCTCCAATCAGACCACAACCCGACTGAGTTTGTTGTCGTTTCTTCTCAGTCGGGACTATCGTAATCTTTCCGAAACGATGTACTTAGCATAAAAAATCCAATTGCATGCATAATCTCTACTTAGCGTCCAAAAGTCCGAGGTCGACTCAATAGAAGCACCCTCTGGCATGCTAAGAAAATGTTCCCCTTGCTGAGCTGCCCGTCTGGCGGCTCGCCCTCTCCGGCTGTAAAAACCGTCGAGGCTAACACCAACAGACCGTCCGAAAAAAAACAACCAAAAACAAATATTTCTGTATACTTACGTACTTTTGTACAGTTAAATGGTGTGGCTGGCATCTTAAAAATCGATTCTACACCGGGTTGGCTAAAGAACGGAAAGGTGTAGTTGATACCCTCGAAGTTTCAAACCAAGCAGAGAATATAATATGGTAAGTCAAAATAATTAAAAGCTTACAACGAAATGATTAGCGACTAATTAACAATACAGCTTGATTTATTCATTGTTCAATTAAAATAGGGTCTGTCGAACTAAAATATTGAATTAAATTGTTGGACGGGACTGATTGTTTAATACAATTAATCCAGTTACAACCAGTTAGAACAAGAATTGTCCGAGAAACGCTCGTTAGACGCCTTTGTTCAATTATCTGTCAATGTTTTTGAGTACCTATTCAATTTATTTTGAATAAAATAATTTATTTGAATTTACTTAGAGTGCTTCAGTTGTTATTTGCACACACTCCGACAAAAAGGTAAAAAAATGTTTATTTTGAGTGCTTCCACCACGCGTAGTGATTTTTTAAATAAAAAAAAATTGGAAACCGGCCAAGTGCGAGTCGGACTCACGCACGAAAGGTTCCGTACAATTATCTATAAAAATCACGTTTGTTGTATGGGAGCCCCCCTTAAATATTTTTATTAATTTAATTTATTTATTTATTTTTAAATTCTTTAAATTCAATACGTAATTAAATATTCTGTGAATATTTCAAGCTTCTACCTGTTGCCGTTATCAATATCGAGCAAAAACGAGCAAAAAAATCACGTTTGTTGTATGGGAGCCCCCTTAAATATTTATTTTATTCCATTTTTTAGTATTTGTTGTTATAGCGGCAACCAAAATACATCATCTGTGAAAATTTCAACTCTCTAGCTATCACGGTTCCCGAGATACAGCCTGGTGACAGACGGGCAGACGGACGGACGGGCGGACGGACAGCGAAGCCTCAGTAATAGGGTCCCGTTTTTACCCTTTGGGTACGCAACCCGAATAATATATTCTTTGAGAAAACCTTCCAAGTCCCGTTAATAATTTCCATTCCGTATACTTATGCCAGATAAATGAGTCGTTTAAAAATTAACCCTGCACTGTAAGTATAGTATTGTAATATTGACACGCACTACCTACACCAGTTTTACTCAATCTTGTTGCAGTCATAATTTACATAGCGCCGTAGATAATAATAAAAAGATGCATCGAAACACCTCTCTTTCCTATTACCTACACTTACTTTTGTTTTCCCACCGCCGCCAAAAGACCACAATTTTCACTGCGTGAGTGTTATTTTGCTAACTGTCCTAAGGGAAATGCATCTCATTATAACGTCAGTTATGGCTGGAAAGCTGGGAAAGCATTGAAGAAACAAGTGGATAAAGGTGTTGTGAACCAATGTGACAATGAGTACTGCGCCTTATCACGTTTGGTTACGACACAGATTCGCAATTCAAAAATGGAGTGTAACGTCTTTATCTACTTGTCTTCAATTGTCTCGCAGTGTTGGCTAAAAGGAAAATGTGTTCATGTTGCCAGCTTTAGTTGATTAAAGACTCGTAAAATACTAAGACGAGTTCCTGTGGTG
The DNA here is from genome assembly GCA_947563465.1 of Archips xylosteana. Classification (NCBI taxonomy): domain Eukaryota; kingdom Metazoa; phylum Arthropoda; class Insecta; order Lepidoptera; family Tortricidae; genus Archips; species Archips xylosteana. Next base: position 16,469,451 of record OX387356.1, read on the forward strand.
GGTTTACACATTCGTTTTTTTTTCCAAGTGAGTAATGGTTATGACCAAGCGTAGATAAAGTAAACAACAATATTCTAGGTCTATGTAATCATAATCAAGTTACGACCGAGTACTTAATTTGCAATTATTATAGTAGCTACGGCGCATAGAATAGTACATTACTGCAGCGGCCGCGAAATAGGGGATTGCCGGCCGAGTAGTTATAGATGGCCGAGTGTTAACGAGGCCATCTAGAGATACGAGGCCGGCAATCCCTGTTCGTGGCCAAGGCTTGTATGGAATTTTTCTCAAACATGCATCACCATCACCACCATCATCATCATCACCATCATCATCATCATCAACATCATCATCATCATCATCAACATCATCGTCATCACCATCATCATCATCATCATAATCATCATCACTATCATCATCATCATCAACATCATCATCACCATCTCATCATCACCATCATCATCATCATCACCATCATCATCACCATCATCATCACCACCATCACCATCATCTTCACCGCCATCATCAACACCATCACCACCATTATCATCATCACCATCATCATCACACCATCATCATCATCACCACCATCACCATCATCATCACCATCATCATCATCATCATAAATAAGCGTAGTGGCAGAATGTCTTAATGAACCAAAACGCAAATATTGCTTATAGTTTTTTTTAATGGCTAAATGCTATGATGCCATAGACCTATAAACGTCATGGTATGGAACAATAGACGATCACTTTGCTGGCCTTGGCCAGCAATGTTGTATGAAATTCCATTATTGACCTCTCGTCTAGGCGCACCTGCACCACCGGCTGCACCTGCACCTGCAACGTGACCCTTCGTGGCGTATTATAAGGAACATAACGTCAATATTTTATAGCATGTTTGAGAAAAGGTAATTTACGGATTGTAGGGATCAAAATCTTTTTTAAATGTTCGCTTTTTAAGATCCACTTAAGTAGGTACTAATAAAGACAATTAAAACACTATATGTATACGAGACTTACAATAACATCATGTATTTAATGATATCTACGTTTGGTACACAATATAATGTTAGTTAACTAACAATAACTTAAGACAATATAACAAATAGTTCGTGTTTGTGCGTAATTTGAAACGAATAGAGTTCGCATTCGCTGCCGCCTGTCAGACTCGCGATTTCTTCAGCTGCCACAAATTTAATGTGCGTTCAAATTACCGCCAGAGGCACTAGAAGATAGACATGAAAATGCATATAATGTATGCTTTCCCAGCAGTGAATACCTACGTTAAGCTACACTGATATAAAACCATACAAATTTAGAAGCACTAAAGTCCATGGACGTAATCTAAAGTCTATTTAAAAATAGTTTGATCGCGCACCTCGCACACCTGTTGCTCTTGGAAATATGTAGGCGCGAAGTGAGCGCGAATGGGGATTTCGGCTCACCGCGAAGTCACTGCACCTCTCCTATTTATCATCATCATTCCAGCCTATTATAAGTCCCAGTGCAAGGCCCAAGGGTTCACAATTCTGTTTAATACTATTAGCGTGAACGGAACGGCACGATACGAAATTTTAAAATCGGATTTCGTAGTATAAGGACTGTTTCGTAAGTCCACGGTTTCCCTGTACACGACTAAGGTGTGAAGGGCAAATTATAAAAAAATTACTCAACGATACGAACAACTTGGATCATATTGGCCTAAGTAATAAATTATTTAAGTTTCGTTTTAATGTTTGGTAGGTACAATATATAACAGTCATCTCCGCGTTTTTCAATCGCGGAACACTTAAAAAAGTGTATTGCCGGAAATGCCGGAATGTTAGCAGCATAACAAGTGCAAAGCTGTTTCGACGCAGCGAACAAGGGCGCCACATTAAAGCGGTGAAGTGGCGGGAAACTGCTTCGTTTTTTTTTAAAAAAAAAAGGTTCGCGTACACCACTTACTTTTATTCTACGTAAAATTACGTGGTCTCTTTCGAAGTTTTAAATGTAAGTAAATTACACTCTTTTGAAGCCAGAAAAATATCGAAAAAGCCAACAGTAGGTATACTTACCCAAATTCAACTATTTGCCTATACTTCTACAGAAAGTTGAAAGCTGCAGGGTGTTTATAACACTAGCGTTAATTGCTAAATATTCTGTAGGGGAAGATTGTATGTCACTCCAACCAAATGATATTTCATATTCCAGTTTGCATTTATTGAAGCCGCACTGTATATGAGCCGCCTCTATCACAATGTGTCCCTACAATTCCATATTTGAATACTGATGATAATATACCCGGGCGAGGGCGACCGAGCTTCAGTCGGAGTTCTTTTTTGCTAAAAGTCGAAAGCACGCGTTTTTAAGATATAAAATTAAGCTACATAGATTATTCGCCCCCGAAAACCCCCACAACAAATGTCGTCGAAAAAGTCGAAATCGTTAGAGCGGCTTCCAAGCTCCGTGAAATAAATAAATAAATATACAACAATTTCTTATTTAGAGGTATTAAATAAATATTATAAGGTCACCTGACGTAAAAGCCACTATGGGGTTATTGCGTTTATTTATCTTTTTTTTTGAACAACGTGAGTTACAACAGCGCCTGCCATCTAGTGATAGACACTTTAACTACTTAGAGGACAATACATACATAGAGGGAGTCTTGGTGAATCGAATTCAAGATATCGGCCATTTTGAAATTTAGTACCAACCAACCAAACAAACTACGCAGTTCTTATTTCCATAACAATATACATTGTGTCGGATATTAAAGACTATGAAAACCTCCTTCTAAAAATCATAATTAAGTAGTCAATATTTTCATCCAGGGACTAAAGACTCTTTAAAGCGTGAATTTGCAACCACCAGATATTATCGGTGCATTGCACACTGCCCACAAATCCCGGATTTGTGTAACACTAACTTAATAGAATAAACGGCTCGTGTGGAAACAAAAGCCATAAAATCCACGTGCGCAAATCTTAAATTTATTACTGTGCCTATCTGGTTGGTTTTTTAGCGTGTGAACTGGCTGTGTTTTTTTTTACGTTTTTTGTTAAATATGTGTTTAAATCTGGAGATAAATATTAGTGTTGCACCGAATATGGGTCCTGCCGAATGTCGAATTCGGCCGAATGTCGAATTCGGCCGAATGTTCGGTTTAAATATGTGCCGAAGCCGAAGTTCGGCCGAAATTCGGTTAAATTTCGCGCGCTTTTGCTCAATGAACAGGTCAGATCGTGTTCATTTCGTCGCTTGTAATTTCACTCACCCGCGTCCCGCCTGCCACCCGCGATCACCCCGCGGCCTCTTGTGTTAACGAAAACGCGTGCATTTGTTTATTTACTCTGTATTTTTTTAGTTTTTTGATTGTATAAGCGGCATACATAACGTAGCTGAGACACTAACTTTCCTCCACCACAACCTGCCACTGGTTAGAAATATTAAGAGAAAATAATGTTTTTGTCAAAAAATTATTAAGCGTAATTGCAAATTAAATTATGAATATTTGAATAACCTGTTTTGACATTAATATTTTTAAAAAAAAATAATAAATACAAAATATTGTTTTTTACATAATAAAAAAAAATTAGAAGACTGAAATTCAAAGTAAAAGGAAATAAAAGCAAACACAAGCATTCACATTAAGTACCTATTTACTTACAAATCATCATTTGATATAGATTTCATTTTAAAATAAATTTATTTTCACTTTTCCATTTATTATGTACTTTAAGCAACCGAATTTCGGCCGACATTCGGCAGATCTAACCGAAATTCGGCTGGAGACGAAGTTCGGTAAAAACTGCCGAACTTCGGTAATACCGAATGTGAAATGAATTTCGGTGTGTCCCTTATAAATATATACTTAGGTAAAACTGTATATATTTTAAAAAAGTAATTGCGCCTAAAATAAATGTGAAATGTAACAGTGTTAGCTTAAGTTTATTTTGTTAGGCACAGCTGTTATAAATAGGTCGGATTCGGATGTGGCATTATTTTATTATAATATAAAATATGGTAGTACCTGGGTGATCGAGCTTCGCTCAAGCTAAAACTTGAAAACAGACGGTTTCCCACACACCAATTTAAATCTATTGGTCCCCCCCCCCCCTCCGAAAACCCTCACATAGCACATTTCATCGAAATCGTTAGAGATCCCCAAAATAAACAAGATCCCAAAAAATAGATTTGACATGACATGTGCCCAGCAGTGCGACGTACCTATTGAGGCGGACTTAATACCACACGGCATGCCAGCCAACGCACAGGCAGGGTTAGTTCTAAGTAACGCCGCTCGCGCTCGTTCCCCCGCGCACTGCGCATGCGCCAAGCAACCGACGCCCGCGCTCCTGCTATGCCGCGTCGCCGCACACGCCGCCAGTTCGAGCCAAGCATCCTAAACGCGCGGTCACGTCGCTCCGCGCCAATACGCCGCCGCTCTCGTAACTCGTAAGTGTTGTATGTACTACAACTGGTGACCCCGTAAACGAACAAAAACATCGAACCTTCTGTGAAGTGCTTAGTGATTAATCGGACGAAATACGAACGATATAAACTTCGTGCAAAGTGTATCGTTGTGTTGTGTTAAAGCTTAAGACATTTTCCAACATCTCGTAAATATCCATAGCGCAACCAATATCACATTAACACCTACAAATAACCATGGATGACGAAGGAAACATACCCAAGGCCAACAACCCCGTTGTTACCCCCGACCCTGCCTACACGTACGCGAACCAGCACGCGATGCCACCGCCGAATCTCGAGGTAAGCCGTGTTGGTATCAAAGTCCCGCCCTTCTGGCCCGATCGACCTGCCCTGTGGTTCGCCAGTATTGAAGCACAGTTCCATCTCAATAACATAACTAGAGAGCAAACTAAATTTTATTATACGATATCACAGTTAGAGACAAAATACGCTTCCGAGGTTGAAGAATTGATTGTTAACCCGCCCGCCGATATCCCCTATACCGTTTTAAAAAACGCATTAATATCAAGATTTTCGGATTCGTGCGAGGAAAGAGTTAGCCGCTTGTTAGAAAAAGAAGAAAGAGGAGACAGAAAGCCTTCAATTTTTTTGCGTCATTTGAAATCGTTGGCAAAAGGTGCAGGCTCCGATCAATTAGTTAAATCAATATGGATAAGCAGGCTACCTGTTACTATGCAACAAATTTTGATCGCTCAACCTAACACGATGTCGCTTGATGAACTCGGAGAAATCGCCGACAGAGTGTTTGAAATTACGCCGCAAGTACATACTGCCGCCGTCCACGCCCAGCGCACAACACCGCCGCCTGCACCGATACCATCAGCCGCAGTGATACCTACTCCTAACTATATCGACACTCTGAACGTACGTCTAAACGAGATGCAACTGCAAATTAACGAGTTAACCCGGCTAATAACCACGCTCACCTGCCAACCCCAAAATTTCAATAGAAATCGTAGCCAATCACGTTCCCGCTCTCGCAACGTATACCACAATAACAATACTTATCCGAACAACTATTGTTTTTACCATCATAACTTCGGTGAACAAGCCCGCAAATGTGAAAAACCGTGCAGTTTCGTGTCGGGAAACAAGCAGTAGGGTTGTTGCAGGCGGAAAACAACCCTATACCTACACCTAAACCTAGCCGCCTATTCGTCACTGATCAAAACACAAAACACGATTTTCTCATAGATACCGGGTCAGATGTATGTGTGCTTCCCTACTCATATTTAAATCGACGGCGCCAACCGGCATCATATCAGCTATACGCCGCCAATTCCACACCAATAAAAACGTACGGCCAAGAAATAATAAAATTAGCTATAGGACTTAGACGTGATTTCGATTGGCCTTTCATTGTCGCCGACGTCAGTAAACCTATCATAGGTGCCGATTTGCTGACGCATTATGGGCTACTTGTAGACCTTAAACATAAACGCCTACTTGACCCCACCACTGGTATAGGTGTATATGTAGAGCACACATTCGGCGATGACGACCCACCATCTGTCACGACAATCGCAGGCACAACCATTTACCACCAGCTCCTGTCTAAATTCCCAGCAATCACGAAGCCTACCAGCGCTGTCGACAACACGAAGCACAGCACCAAACATTACATACGGACGACTCCAGGTCCTCCAACTGCCTGTAGGGCACGACGCCTGCCTCCAGAAAAACTAGAAATTGCTAAAAAAAAATTTGACGAGCTACTTCAACAAGGTATCTTACGACCTAGTGACAGCCCTTGGGCGTCCCCGCTACACATGGTTGCCAAGAAGTCAGGAGGATGGCGTCCTTGTGGCGATTACAGAGCGTTAAACGCGCGCACATTACCCGACCGCTACCCTCTTCGTCACATCGAGGACTTCAGCATGTCCCTTCAAGGTGCTACTATCTTTAGCAAAGTCGACCTAGTTAATGCATTTTACCAGCTCCCAGTACACGAGGACGATATTCAAAAGACAGCCGTTATCACACCTTTCGGACTCTTCGAATTCGTTCAAATGCCGTTTGGCTTACGTAACGCACCACAAACATTTCAGCGATTCGTAGACGAAGTGACTAGAGACCTGCCATTTACCTTCCCATATTTAGACGACATTCTAGTAGCTTCCGCCAGCGAATCTCAACACCTGGAACACCTTAAGAGCTTATTTCAGAAACTCGAAGATTACGGAATTATTATAAACCAATCTAAGTGTTTATTTGGACAATCTGAACTTGAGTTCCTGGGCTACAAAATATCAGCAACCGGTATCGAACCTCCCTCGTCAATGATAGAAGCCATCAAAGAATACCCTAAGCCATCAACAGTCAAAGCACTCCGCAGATTTTTAGGCGTTCTTAACTTTTACCGGCGTTTCATTAAAAATGCCGCTGAAGTACAAGCGCATCTCCATAATCTTCTTAAAGATGGCGTCAAAGGCAATGACGCTGTGGAATGGTCTCCTGACGCTGATGCTGCATTTGAAGCGTGCAGGCAAAGCCTCGCCCACGCCACCAGACTCGCATATCCAAAGCAAAACTGTGAACTCGCCCTCTACACCGACGCTTCAGATACAGCAATGGGGGCTGCACTACATCAGAAACATGATGAAGACTGGCAACCTATCGCATTTTTCTCTAGAAAACTTACTTCAGCCCAATCGAAATACAGTGCGTATGATAAAGAACTTCTTGCTGTATATCAAGCTATCCATCACTTCAGACACTGGTTAGAAGGAAGACATTTCACGATCTTCACTGACCATCGTCCGTTGACATTCGCATTCCATCAAAAGCCAGATAAATGTAGTCCACGCCAGTTCCGACACCTGGAATTTATCAGCCAATTTTCCACGGATATCAAACACATCAGCGGATCCAATAATATAGTTGCAGACGCTCTCTCAAGAGTGGATGCGATTAGTAAACCAGTTGCCCCACAGGACCTTGCTACAGCCCAAGCAACTGACGAAGAGCTGCAACGACTTCTCAGTACTGACAACCACACGAGTCTTGTCATAAAGAAAATGGCTCTCCCTGACACCAACAGCCATGTTTTCTGCGACATCTCAACATCTTCAGCTAAACCATACATCCCAAAACTACTTAGACGACAGGTGTTCGACTCACTTCACAACCTGGCGCACCCCGGTGTAAAAGGGACAACCAAACTTGTCACGGATAGATACACGTGGCCTGGAGTAAGGAAAGATTGCGCAACTTGGACACGTTCCTGTCTAGCGTGCCAAGCTGCCAAGACTAGCCGCCATAACACTGCTGCACCTGGAACTTTCGCGCCCACTAACACCAGATTCGAGCACATACATGTAGATCTAGTTGGACCTCTCCCACCATCTAGAGACTACCGTTACCTACTAACAGTGGTTGATCGATTCTCAAGACTTCCGGAAGCATACCCTCTTAGAAATATTGAAGCGGAAACCGTAGCAGAAAAATTGTTTTCCGGATGGATATGCCGTTATGGTATGCCACTTCGGATAACCACGGACCAAGGCAGACAGTTTCAGTCAGAACTTTTTTCATCCTTGTCGCGACTGTGTGGTTTCCAGCACATCCACACCACACCCTATCATCCAGCCGCCAACGGCCTAGTCGAGCGACTCCACCGACAGCTCAAAGCCTCTTTAAAATGCCATAATAACCCTTCGTGGTCAGATGATCTGCCAGTCGTGATGATGGGCCTCCGAGCAGCATACAAAGAAGATATAGATGCTACGCCAGCTGAAATGATTTTCGGTCAGAATATCAGACTCCCTGGAGAATTTTTATCACCTGAACCATCAACACTGAAACCCCAAGCAGCATTCGCCTCTGCACTTAGATCTGCTTTCCACCGTTTAGCCCCAGTCAGTACATCTTCTCACATAAAACCATCAATCTTCGTTCACAAGGATTTAGCTACTGCTTCACACGTTTTCATCAGGAAATTCAATAAAAAAGGGTTACAGAATCCATATGAAGGACCTTATCGAGTCGTTGATAGACAAGATAAGTTTTTCACTATAATTGTCAACGGCATGCCTAGAGTAATTTCTATCAATAACGTCAAGCCAGCGTTTATCGACACAGACGATAACCATTCAACACACACCTCTGCCTTACCACCACCTGCGTCTCAAAATTCTGAAGATCCAATACCTGCGCCGAACCCACAACCACCTTCTCTCACCTCTACGACTACAAGATTACTACTACTACGTATGTATGTACTACACTATGTAGGCCGGAATGAGAATTTGTTAGTTATTAATGTTTAGACAAGTTTATACTTGCATGAAAAAATGTACAAGTTGCATTACATTACGAGGCCGTAAAGCGAACGAGTTTGAAGTGGACAATTGGACCCCGCAAATTAATGCAACTTGCAAAATTTTCCTTGCGCACCCGCAAACTAAACTGGGCTTTATTAACTGTTGTTATTTAAAGCAATTTTTTTTTTGACACCGCCACTGATATTATTCTTATCGCAATCGCGATCCCATTAGAACGGGACAAATGCTTTTGGTCATACCGGCGCGACGCCGACAGAACGTGCCCAGCGCTTTACATTACACTCAATCGTATACGCTGTGCCGCGCTGCCGGAGTGTGTCACCGTATATATGATTCAGTGTTATAGAGCGCGCTGAGCACGCCCCATTTGGTTCGGTTTGTGGTGGCCTTTAATACAGTATAAAGTAATGTAATGTAAAGCAATCCTCGTTTTGGCAACGTCAATAATCTCAATAATCTCTTAGGTACTTGTATTATCTCAAATTATTATTCTTATTTTAAAGTCGGCAATTTGTAATTTTTATTCCAAAAAAAAATTGATTCGGGAACTTTGATCAATTTTAACTGAAGATACACATTGCCGAACAAAATCCCCTTCAAAGAATGTCCGAACTTTTTTATTTGTTTTTTGCATAACAATTAAAATCATCACCTACACAGAAATTTGAACCTAGTCTTTACTTTATTACAGTCAAATTTCGGTTGACACTTGACAGCTAAACTTGACAATTTCACGCAACGTACTGAGAAAAAGAAGGCCACTTTTATCAAAGTGGCGCTCATTTGGCTCGGACATTTTCGGGCGCGCGACTGTGGATCTACAGTTATAATTGATCAAAGTTCGGCAAGCAACAAGGTAGTTACCTAAATCAAAATTAGATTGTGACAAATGTAAAGCTGGGCTAATCACATTCGCACGTATATGCCAAAGAACAAGACATTCTAAGATATTTACAAACGATTTATGTATCTAAATTTAACAAACTTCGAACCTTTGACAGTGCGTTCGATCAGCTTTCTATCAACTTTTGTTTTTTATTTGTAAAATGTACGAATGTTTATGCGCATGTGAGTGCACCCTATTTTCTATTTTATTCCCTTTCATTTGATACCCATGTTGAGGGAGTTGTGAAAAAATATTTACATATTCCGCCATTTTGTGGCGGCGGCCATCTTGGACTGATTTGCATCAAATTACACACGTTTCTCGGTATTTCGAACACAAATGAACTAAAAATACCTACATGTTCATTTATTAGCGGTATTTATTATGTTTTCAGTATAGAAGTTAACACAAGTTTTAAATAGTTTCGTTTTTTCATTTAAAAACGTGTGCAAATTTTACCGTTAAGTTTCAAATGTTAAAACAAATGGAGTATAGGTAAAAACACTCCCGACTAATTCACCTTTCAAACAAAAAAAAAACAAACACACACACATACACGTCAAACTAACACCCCGTCGTTTTTCAATTCAAGCTTTTTCGCTGACTGTACTTGCATTGTCATATATATTTGTCATCCAACCTACATAATTCAAATTTCAAGTAACTAAATCCGACCACTAGAAGTGGGTCAAATTCAACTTTCAAGATTTGACCCGTAAATGTATACATACTTGCAATGGTTTAAAATGGCAGCGATTTCGTATGGAAATATTTAGTTCCTTCTTTATTCGTTTACTATTTTTTAACAGACTTCAAAAATGAGGAGGTTTCATTTTGGACAAAATTAAATTTATTATAAAAACATCGTGATAAATTATTGATAAATCACCACGCTCAACCACAACATTCGTAAAACGGAACGTTGTGCAGCTATCGACTTACCTCATCCCTATGACTTCCGGTAACACGTTACATCGATAGAACATCACTAAGCGGAAATCGATTTTCTGTTTAAGGTTGGCTATCCTGACTGAAAGGGAAGTGATGAAATAAATTCTAATAATAGATTTTTATTGATTGTTCTAGAACTTTCTACGCCTTAATTTATTGCTATCTTATTCTGTTATTCTTGATTTTATCGATAGTATACATCACTACGAGAATTTTCTGCGTAAATATCGATTTTGGAAGTAGCTCGAAAGAACAAAAATAATTATGTAACTTAATATTTTATGTCTTTATTCTTTTATATCAATATTAATAACTTGTCACAAATAATCAGAAGAAATAAGCAACATTCGAATTTAAATTAGTGCAACATCGACAAATATTTTTAAGCCAAGGTGCGTGAATTTGCTGCGCGCCATTGCGCCGTTATTACTGCGCATGTGTTGGCAGCACTGTCTCCTTTCCAAGCCACTCCGCCGCCATTACCACGCCACTGGATCACGAATCTGTCAGTAGTGCGTCTATTGTGCGATAATCTTTGAACTTGCGTTGCATTCCATAGTTTTGTGTTTATAGTTTTGAAGAATACTTGGATCTTAAAATGGCTGATGAGAAAAAGGTGAGTTAACTTTCGTAATATCAGTTATAATTGATACGATGCAACAATATTTCACCGACATGGCGTTCTTTTGTAAAATGTGGTTATCTCGCATTTTTCGCAAAGTTCTATTGATGTAGTTAGTGCCTTCAAATATTTAATTGTTTTGTTTGATAATTTTCAGGGAGAAAGCGAACACATCAACTTGAAAGTGTTAGGTCAGGATAATGCTATTGTCCAATTCAAAATCAAAAAACACACTCCCCTGAGGAAGTTGATGAATGCCTACTGTGATAGAGCGGTAAGTACATCAAACTGTATGTTAATTTGACAATTTGAGAGGTGTATGTAGTCTACTGTATTGAGGAAAATTTCATCCTAGGGTAAACAATGTGTATTGATGTCGTGGCTTGGAAAGCCTAATCAAAGCCATCTAGCATTACTAGAAGCCTATTGCAATACTTATCAAGTTTTTACAAAATATTTTTAATCGCGTGTTGATTTTCAAGTTCATCTTGACCCAGGCAAGATATTATATTTTTAAAGTAATCTCTGTGCTAAATATATGTAGTAGATATTTCATTATTATCATTTTCATGTCTCTGCGTGTTAATTTTTATTATTCTGGCAGATTAATGCTCTAAAAACACATGATTAAGTGCTCCTGCTGCCATCTGCTATTTTATCTCTTTTCATTGTCATTAGCTTAATTATCCTTTAGCCCCTCGTATGCAAGAAATTAAAAAAATTGTGCATTCTAGTCTCAACGGTTTCATATAAATCCAAATGATACAGATTAAAAAAAATACAAAAAGAATGTCCTAAATTGAACATGGATCCGTGTCTTAACCATATGAGGGGTTAGTTATTACATGTCAGCCGATGAAGAGCCAAAATACATACCATTCTAATTCCAAAGCTTGAGCAAAGCTTTGTAGACCTGCGGCCTATCAAGCAAAGAATACTTACGTAGTTTGAAACTGGGCTTGCATCTGAGTTTCTTTGATGAAAATATTGTGTGGAAATCTGCACACCCTCAAAGCAGGTTGACTACTACAAAACTACGGCGCTTTTTGGTCTTAGTTGTGGATGTTTAAGGGAACATGTAGTTTGGGTTTTGGCTCAACGGCTAACATGTTATTTATAACTAAAAGACAATAAAATTAATGACATTCAATATTTCTTAGCTATCACTTAGTTATTGTCTGATCTCTGGCTTACATTAAGAGCCAAGTGCTGTCTGCCTTTAGGTTGGAGGTATCCTTTAACCAGTAACAGAAGTAGCCAGATTCATATTCAGCATTTTTACAGCATCTTCTTTTCATCACTCCGTTTCAATAAATATTTTTAAGTGGTAAAATTAAAAACACATGGTAAATTTCATACATAAGTGTTTTTAAATAAAAAGTAGTATTAAGATTGCTTACCTTCATTTTAATGCTAAAAAAAACTAAGTATAGTTTTATCTATGATCTTGCAACTTTCCTTTGATTGTGGTTATAATTGTGGGATGGTAAAGATGTATAACCAAGCCAAATGCGTGAATGACACCCAGCCCTTAAGAATTTGCCACACTGGATGCATTCTGCGGTCGCGGTCACGGTCAGGTCAAATTGAATGCAGCCTACATTATGTATGAACAACATCGTCGGACTCTATATATTTTGTATAGATATGCGATCTGACCGCGCGGTCCGTACAGTCAGATCGCACGCACGCGCCATATATAGAGACCAACAATGTTCATACATAATGTGAGGTGCATTCAATTTGACCTGACCATGACTGCAGAAAGCATCCAGTGTGACAAATCCTTTAAGTAGCTTTCAGAAATGATAAATTTGAGTAGTAATTATTCATTGTTCCTAATGAATACATTATATAATAGCATATTTTTTACCAGATAGCTTTGCATTTATCATTGATCACAAATGATATTTAATGGATTTTATTTTTGAAGTAATCATTTGATGGTTATGCAAATAATTTACATTTGCTGGTAATGTTGAAATTATGAAAACAATAACATTAACCTGAAAATTGCATAACATTGTGAAATATATAAAAATGCTTTTAGATTAAAATAAATCATAACCAACGAGTGTTAAAAATACAGTAAGAAATATCTTGTATATGTACTATGTGAAAAAATGAGGAACCTTTGAGCATCAGTAAGCTGAAAAAAAATTGATTGATTTTTCTTGAACAATTTGAATACAACAAAATGTATTTGCAATTTATTGTATTGACAACCTGAGCAAAATCTAATGAACACGTGTTTTCCCAGACCAAGCTAGATCATGTTCATTCTCTGCAACCCCCACATAAAACAATTTTCACCATAATTGTTTGAGCCGTTTCTGTGATCCCTGAAGTAAATAGATATACAAGAAATGCTTGATCAAGCACGGATATTCACTTATATTTTACATGAAAATTAAGTGGCCCATTTTTTTTCTTTTGAGCAGTATTATTAAGAACTATTTTTATTTATATCTGGCCATAGGAGCCAAGCCCTTTAGCAGATATTAACACCCAAAAAGATTAAGTGTTGCCACTACTATCACATATTTAATGTTTCATTGTTTTACAGGGATTATCAATGCAAGTGGTGCGGTTCAGATTTGACGGGCAGCCAATCAACGAAAATGACACACCAACATCACTGGAGATGGAGGAGGGAGACACAATAGAGGTTTATCAGCAGCAGACAGGCGGCAGCCTAGTGTAATTAGGAACTTAAGGACTTGTCCATTTCAACTGGAAGATCGTCACGGTGTACCCTTCTCAAACCCTAACATTAAGTTAATTTTTAATAACATTTTTTGTAACTATGCAAAATGTACAACTATCTTGTGTTATACAATTCCTCAGATGAAATTTTTGTGCGGGATTGTGTGGCGCGACAGTTAATTAAGGTGGAAATCTAAGGTAAACCAATGATAGGTAACTTCAATATTCCATGTGATAAGTTTTAGTTCTTGTCTTTACAAAGTATGCCATTATTTTTTCTTACAAGGCAGTGAACCGTTTCCTGGAACTCTGTATGTGGTATCTGTAATTTATCGGATAAATGTCCAAACTAAGTATCGGGTCTATAATAACCTGTTTGAAATAAAGTTAATGTAAGAATTTGGGACTGTGTTTCAATTCAAATCCAAAATTTCGAAGTCAGATTTGATAGGGTGTCGTTATAGTGCAGTGTTTTTAGTAATTTATTTGTATTTTTATACTCTTTGGAATAAATTGAGAGTTATATTTCCATGAAGTGGATTTTGTATCATTTTAGATGTAAGTTTCTGTAGGTGACGACGTCCCATCAACTCTGATAAAATTAGTATTAATAATGAATGACGTCATCATGAGTCATATTGTACAATCTTCTTGTGACTAGTTAGAAGTCAGAGTTTGTTTTTTTTTTTATTCGGTTGGTAACCAAACTTGTCATCCAAGTCTGCGCAAATAGAAGTCACAAATTATATTATGTTGTCTAAGGCCGTGTTTAAACTAAACTGCCTGTCGGCCGCCGAATGTGAGCAGGCTCACTGTAAGCCCCAGTGTGAACGTTATTTGTACGGTATTTTATGTTGGCGACTACGCTTAGCGTAATGACGTATTGTCGGAACGAAAAAGTGAATATGTATGGAAATACAATAAACTCCGTAATGCTCGCTCACTTTCGGCGGCTGACAGTCAGTTTGGTCTGAACACAGCCTAAGGCGCAAGCCACACAGAAGGGACGGAGGCGTGTTGTTTGCTCGCAGGCCGCGTCTCCGCCCCGTCTCTTCTGTCTGCTTTGGATCACGACGCTTCTATACATTTATTATGAAAACAGATTCAAGAGGCGACGCGCCCACGTCTTGTGAGGCTTGCGCCTAACCAGTTAAACCGCCGTCTGGACGCCAGTTGAGCTGTGAGCGTTTTCTCCGTTCATTGCGCTACCGAGTTGCTCGCCGCACTAATGTTATATGACAGCACGCAATGAACACAGAAAACGCTCGCCGACTGCCGTCCGATTCGTAATTTTGATCATTTCCTTCGTTAACAGATTTTTATAAACGTGCCACTGCTCGACACCTCAACGCCCAGTAGACGACACCCGTCTGTCTCCTCTTTTACTATGACAAGATTGAAGGTTCCAGTTCCATGTATTGGGTTAATGTCGAGCACAGGGACGTTTATTTTGGATTATTCGCGGTAGTTCCTTTGGGTTTTCTATCGAAGAACCTTGTGTTTTATTTTTCGCACTAGTTCCTTCACAAGAGGTGAAGGAAGAACTGCGTTTATTTTTTCGCCTTTGTTCCTTTGGTAGAACTCTGAAGGTGTTTTTTTCGGACGGACTGTTGGTGTCAGCCTCTGATGGCTTTTACAGCATACCGGAGAGGGCGAACTGCCAGCCGGGTCGCACCGCAAGGGAAAAAATTATCTTAGCATGCAAAAGGGAAGGGTCCTTTGAGCAGACCTCGGACTTAGGGCGCTTAGTAGTTATTCAAGCAATCGTATTTTGACCTGAAGTTGCTACTGCGACAAGGCACCAAGGCGAAAAAACTCAATAGTTCCTCAAGTACAGCCAAGGGAACAACCGCGAGTAATCCTTTATTTTGTGTTTGATGGGTGGAGTTCTAAAAGTTTGATCATATTAACCATACAACAAACTGATAAGAAAAAGTCCCGTTCTGGTTTCGTATTGCATATCGTAATGTTTCATACAGCCGGAGTATACCTACCGGTGTTAAATATCCAACTTCGGATTCTACACTACTGGAGAGAGAGATAAAAATTATTGACACATTTTTTTTATTTTGGAACTAATGCTGCTCAACTTATCCAGAACTGCATTATTGATTCACAGCTCTTTCGCCTAATAATTGGGGTTGTCTAAATAAATTACCTATAATTTATTTAAGTATATATTTTTTGGATACAAAAGTCAATTATAAGAAACTAATCTCAATATTATTTCCTTTCATCAAAATTAAATTAAATTCGCCATCATCATCATTTCAGCCGTATGACGTCCACTGCTGGACATATGTATAAGTATTTCAATGTCAAATGAAGGTCATTACTTATTTGATATGTAACCAATGCATTACTTACATTAGGTATGTTTATTTAAAAGTAATGAAAAGGACTAAACAATCATTTATATCAAAATGTTTTTCGATTTACAAAGAAATAGACAACCCAACCCCAAATGTCTTCAATTATTCGGGCATTTTGACATTTGTCGGTTTTATGGTAAGTATTACTTAGAGATACTTGGGGTTATTTATTAGAAATTCGACCTAGCAAACCGTCGCGGTCGCAATGTGCAGGTATGACCAACTGCGGGAGGTCAGCGTAAGTAAATAAATTTATTTTTAGTGCAGCGCCTTTAAAATTAAGCCAGCCAAGCCAAGAGTTAAGCACATCATGAACAAAACAATCAGAATAAGGTAAGACTGGGAACAGGCTGCAGCGTGGTCGTTGAATGATCTGAAACATTCTTAAAACCAGGTACCTATCTATATTTTTACGTATTTATTAATTGTGGTTGACATTGAATTATAATAACTGGACTTCCCTAAAGAACCCCACTAACGGCTCGGCCACGAATTCGCGCGTTTAGCGGCGCGGCGAGCGTTTTATCAGTTCATTGCGTGGGCCGCCAGGTAACCACTGTACGGCGAGCGTCTCGACCGCGCAATGAAGTTATGAACACAGAAAACGCTCGCTTCGCCGCTAAACGCGCGAAGTCGTGGCCGAGCCGTAAGGCATCAATAAGGTCATGGCCAACATCCATCTGACTCAAGCTACTTACATCAGTGCATCTTGCAACCCACTCTGCAGTGAGTCTTTGTCGATGAAAATTAAACGGGGATTTGGGCTTTTTCAATTGTTTCTGCTAGGAATTGGGTAAAATCGTGATTAGCTCTTTACTAGGATAGTAGGTAGTTAAAATACATAGAGCACCTATCATCATCATTTCAGCCGAAAGACGTCCACTGCTGAACATAGGCCTCCCTCAAGGCTCGCCAAACAGATCGGTGCCGTGCCATACGCATCCAACGCGATCCCGCAACCTTAACCAGGTCGTCGCTCCATCTTGTTGGAGGCCTACCTACACTGCGTCTTCCGGTCCGTGGACGCTACTCGAGAACCTTTTTGCCCCATCGGCCATCAGTTCTACGAGCGATGTGACCTGCCCACTGCCACTTGAGTCTGGCGATTCTTCGGAGTATTAAACAGCTAATATTAATTCAGATTTTGTTTTTTTCAGCGAATACTGCACAGTACGCCCACTACGTTTTCAACACCTTGGATCAGGACAGAAGTGGACTGTTAAGTTTCGAGGTAAAGACTAAGTAAATAAACTGGAGGGTTACTACGAAATTCGAAGTTCGGATCGTGCGGTCCCTCTCACTCTCGTAATAAATACCATTAGCGTGAGCGGAACGGCATGTAACGAAGTTCGAATTTCGCGCTTCGTAGTATAGGGCCTGAATGTCCGAGTTAGTTCTTGTTTCGACCACCTGAGGCCGCGTACACCAGCGTTGGTTTCGGTTAAAAACACGATCTGGGCCCAATTGCATAACAAATTACAAGCTAATAGTATTAGCTACTTGGTGTTGAAATTCACTAATTCTATTTGCTTATATTTTGTTATGCAATTGGGCCCAGATAATTCAAACCGTCACATTATTGTCGTTTTTTAACTCCACCCCAGCGTAACCAACTCTGTCTTAGTCCGAAAAGTTTAACGATTTTAAAAAACACATTTAATTTTGTGAAAATACCATTCGAAAATAGTGCAAATCTAAATTTGTGTTGCTACTAAACTACCGCTCGCATTTGTTGTTCCATCTACACCACTCGTATTTTAAAAACAAAACACTAAACCTCACGCACACAATCAAAGACACGCTGTCAAAAATCAGCCCCCATGGAGTCATCAACTATTAAACTCAGGTTGTATAGTATTTTTTAGGGTTCCGTACCCAAAGGGTAAAAACGGAAACCCTATTACTGAGGCTCCGCTGTCCGTCCGTTCGTCTGTCACCAGGCTGTATCTCGGGAACCGTGATAGCTAGAGAGTTGAAATTTTCACAGATGATGTATTTTGGTTGCCACTATAACAACAAATACTAAAAAATGGAATTAAATAAATATTTAAGGGGGCTCCCATACAACAAACATGATGTGTTTATTACAGCGCCATCTACAATGTATTTGCCGAACTAGATGGCTTGCTAATTAACTAACAATCGATGCCGGTTGACAACCAATCACCTCAGTAGTTCTAATTTCGCACACATTTTGTGGTGGCGCTAGTATATAGTTATGTATATAAATTAAAGTTTGAGAGTATGTCTGTCTAATCCCGAGCAATCGGTTTCGAATTACAAGCTCCCAAAAACCACCCTATCTCTCATTTCTGGGCACCCTATTTTACATGATTTTTTATTGTAGATAATTGTACGGAACACTTCGTGCGCGAGTCCGACTCGCACTTGGCCGGTTTTTTTTTTAAATATTAACGTGATGATCGTTAGATTAATTAAAATATTGCCTCAGGTATATAAAACACTTCACCTTAATTACAGGAATTCGTGACCGGCCTCTCCGTGCTTTCGAGAGGGAGTCTAGAGGAGAAACTGCGATGGACGTTCTCTCTCTACGACATTAATGGGGACGGTTGCATCACTAAAGAGGAGATGACAGACATAGTTACAGCTATTTACGACCTCATGGGCCGGGTGTCTGACCCCTTGGTTGAGGACGACATAGTGCAACAGAAAGTAGAGAGACTGTTTCAGGTTCGTAAAAAAATATTTCAGATGCTTATCAGAATGTTTAAATACCTACCTCGTTAAAAATGCCTTAAGTTTGATAAATTGTACATCACTACATAGTATAAAACAAAGTCGCTTCTCGCTGTCGTCTGTCTGTCCCTATGTATGCTTAGATCTTTAAAACTACGCAACGGATTTTGATGCGGTTTTTTTTAATAGATAGAGTGATTCAAGTCGAAGGTTTATATACAAAGTAATAATACAAGCATAATTGCACCCGTGCGAAGCCGGGGCGGGTCGCTAGTACAGTCGAGTTCACCAATATCTGTACAGCCAACATTTCATAAATATCTATACATAGACCTTATCACGGTAACATAAGGTCTATGTATAGATATTTATGAAAGGTTGGTGAACTCGACTGTACATATATAATTCGTAGGTCATCATCATAAGGCTCGTACCACACGAGCGTCATGCATTTTATGTGTCAAACACCTACTGTCTCAACCGCAACATTAAAACAGAAAGATTCCGATAGATGGCGCTGTTTCCAAAAAGTAAAAAAATGCTTTTATTCGCAGAAAATGGACTTGAACCGCGATGGAGTTGTTACCTTGGACGAATTTTTGGATTGCTGCGTACGTGATGAAGAAATTTCGCGCTCTATGGGCGTTTTTGACAGCAGCTTCTGACATCCTGCTGACGGCGCGGGCACTTCTGCCGCGCGCCGCCGCGACGCCCCGTGACAAAGGCCTTTAAGTGCCCCGTTCCTACTCGGGGCATAAGCAAAGCATGGCACCAATGCAGAGGTTAAAAACCTCTTGGGCAAATTTCACGGAGCTGTCTAACCCAATCTTTGATCGCGTAGCTGTTCTTGGATATGCTTCATCTCGATTTAAATTACTAGTTTCTGACTGTGATCCAAGATTTAATCATTCTTCTAATAGTGTAATAAGTAGGCGCAATCAGCCTATTCGCGTGCAGATAAGCCTCAAAAGTCCCTCTTTTAATCAAAGTAGATACTATCTACATGTTTAAGAAATGAGGGTTTTGTTTGGACTTCATATTGACTTATGTTTGTTTTAAAATTGGTAAGGTAAGGACAGTATGAAGTTCGAATATGACTTATAGTCAAAGCAACTAGTGAAAATGCCTTAGAAAACTGGTCATTCTTTTTGTATGCGTAGTTAAATAACTATTAACTTAAAGTTACGTATCTTTAGTAGAAAAAATGTCGGTTGGTCTAATCTGGGTGAATACATCTACAACAAGCTGGTCTCATTTATAATAAATACCGGTTATTTAGACGATTTTTCCGTATAAGAAACGCCACCATGCCAGAGTCACCAACATTACAATATTTTACAAATTAATCTTATCCATTCATTTTAGACCAACTTACTCTTATGCGCAACACTATCATTCAATAATTGCTACTATAATGCTTGTCTTGAAAATCTTTAAAAATTGTATATTCCAATAATAATTAATAGTCTGTCTAAAAACGTAAAGTTTTAAATGTTGGGCCCACGGTAAGTAATAGCGCCCGTCTGTGAACATTTCGACCAACTTATATTAAGCGTAATCCCTCTGCAGTACCTAAGTAGGTGCGAAGTCTTAGCTACTTAAAAAGCTTTTTCTCAATTCTGAAGCAGTAGATTGCCTTAAAATGTAAAAGAGAATTCCTTAAACCTTAATAATATTAATAATACTCAAGAAAAGTTAGTCCAAAGTCGAGACTGCTGAGGCAAGTCATTTAATTGACTATAGATATCTATCAATATTATCCTCATCCGAAACTCTCTAAAGCTATTTGTATTATATTTCATTAGACTATGTATCATAAATATTGCAACATTATGTCTATAGTTGCCTTTAGTCTGTCATATCTGTAAAACTCATAACTTCCCTTCTTATTTAAATTGTTCCGGCCATTTTTAATAGTGTTTAGCATTAATTATCTGTTTAAGATGTTTTATAGTATACCTACCGTTTAAATGTTTGTATCGGCATCGATGGGCGTTATAGGAAAATATTTTGTTGTTTAAAAACGTATCTGTGTTGTTTAAATATGATTCGATTTAGGTACTTACTAAAATTCAGAGCACTAGATGGCCTAAAAAGTACAGTCGCTGTACGTCAAATTTGATTCAAAATTATCTTGCAGTTAACTCTAAGACAGGTCATACTAAACACTGCCATAGAGTAAAATATAAAACCAGATATTAAAACCAACTGTACCTAATTTAGCATTTTCTCGTGGCGACAATAATTTGAGATACTACTAATTACACTTTTCTCTCCAAGAAACATAGTTTACAGTCACATGACCTGAACTCTGAAATTACTTATCTATTACAAAAAACAGTATGTATTTTCAGAAACATCACACATTTATAAAACTCTATGGAAAATATTTTCTATAAAATTATCAAACATGTAAATATTAATGTAAATAAACTATTACATAGAATTAGTGTATATATTTTCATAGTGAATGTTAAATGGAACCAAATAACTAGAACGCATATGTAAACACGTGTATCAGAATTAACTGAGTGTGTATGTTATGCAAATAAATTACTTAAAATTATAAAATTACGATGTAATGTGATTTGAGAAGTGATGAAAAATAACTGTATAAAATATTAACGTATTTTAATTTGATATGAGAGATGTAATAGAATGGCCATCATTATTATAAAAAAGTTGATCTGTTTAACTTTACACAATAATATATTTTGAAGAAAATAACAAAAACATTGGTCGAGCTTACATAGATAAGAAATTTGTGTACGTCTTCCTTAATAAAAAAAAAATACTCAACTACTCACATCCTACATTGATTTTTGAATTGAATATGACAATTGAAAATCAGGTGAAGAAATTATGGAACAATTCTAAATAAAACCACTGTATTCCAGATTAGAAATAGAACAATATGGACTCAAATATAAACTTGAAGTAACAATTGTATAGAATATACTTATCAACATGGCAGAAATTGGAGTTGTTGATCAATTGCCTCAAAAATTAGCCAAAGTTCGCATGACAATGTGAAACCAACTTTAGTTAAGATTTCCCTCTGATTTTTAAAGTTACTATTGTTTGAATTATGTTTAATGCGCCGCCGTGAATTTCTAATCCTAAGTTGTTAAACGAAAAGTTAATAGATAAGAATTCAAATAAAGTCTTATGATATTTAAAACTTAGATATTTATTAGATAGAGTTTACCTAATAATTCCAAATAATTGTTTATCACCTGTAAAACGTTTTTCTTGTACAATCAAGACGAGCCCGGTCATACTTTCGTTAATTAGGTATTAGTTATTACTTTCTTCTGCCCCACCTAAATACAAAACAGCCGCTTTAAACGGGAAGCGAGAGTAAGGTCATACATAATTTAACGAATTAATTGAAAATGTTAACAACCCTATTTATTACGTCTATAAATTTCAATATGAAGGTAAACATCACAGGAACTTTGTCGATACTCGTACCAAACGAAATGACTGCAATATCCTATATATGAACTTCCTCCAAGAATAAAATGTTCAAACTGTTTTTAATACTTAAATACTGTACGTTGATATTTTTATTCATTATTATTTAAAAATCTATCTCCGCAAATACCTAAAAAGAAGTCGAGTGCCAAAACAATTCTATAAAATAGGTGCGTTTGGTGTGTATGCTGATTCTATGTTCTAGCTAGAGCATCTCTGAAATAATTTCACTTAAGACGAATCTATGTTGTGCGAATTAAATGCCCTATTTAAAATTATGAACGCCACCATCAATTGTGATTGACCAATCCGGACGAATGTTTTAACGTAGCTTTATTTAGATCAACCAATAGCTGCAGATGATTTAAAAATCACAGTCGATGGTGGTGCCATCTGTTAGTTTATCTGGAAATCCCTATTGCGTCGCGTCATAGGCCTATACGAGAATAACGGTTATCAATTTCTTTCTTTAGGTACCGTACCGGTACCTAGAAAACCTGACTTGGTGTTAGTAACTTACTTTAGCGTAGTTGCTGTTCTCTTCAGGGACGCTATGTAATAAAATCATATCTAAGAACCTGGTGTTATGTAACTACAGAATATTCTAGACACGGTAGAACCCCAATTATTCGAATATTGATTGGACATGAAAATCAAATCACAAAAATGTAAAATTATTACTTGATGATCTGATGTTGCTTAGAATGGAACTGGGTAGACGTAATAGAAACAGTCAAAAAACATCTTTACCGGATTATTCATTAACTATATCGGGAATCTACTTAAAAATTATTTCTCTAATACTGATTTATAATAGATGTTGTATCTTTTAGTAGTACTTATTATTATTGGTAACAGGTAAGAGACCAATGAGTGCTAATAACATGTACTACTTAATTGATCAAAAAACATTTCAAATTAAGACACAAAACCGAAAAATACTACATATCAATGCCATCGAGACTTAACTGTTCTTTTCAAATAGAATACAGTCAGCATCAGAAATCATAATAATATTAGTAAGCGTCAGCCTCAGTTACGTCGCCGACACATACAAAGCAAGGGCATTTAAAAATGAAATGACGACTAGAAAATTATTATTATAACCCCGTCACTACTCCATACAATAGAGTACTTCCCCGTAATGCTTTAGGTAGCTGAGTTTAGACTTGCAAGATAAAACGTGTAAGTTGTACTACATCGTCAGGCAGTAATGCGAATGAAATTGAAATGGTCAACCCAGCGCCGCAATGTAATGCAACTTACGCAATTTTTCGTGCGGGTCTAAACTGCCCTTATCTTTTTTTTTGGTTATTATGGCTTGGTAAGAAGACCTTTAGCCAATGCCCTTTTATGACTGCTAAACACCGTCGGCGATGCGCCGGTTGTCATACTCCCATGTTCTATTATAGTATAAATCTGTCTCATTCTCCTACTAAATACTTTTAGCGTGATCAACTGATCAGGACACCACGATACGAGGATTGAATTTTTAAGTTCGGAAAGTATGTTCCTACTCGGCGAATTACCGCTGCCTGTGAATTTTGTTTGCGAGCGTGACAGCTTAGCGGCGCCACCGTCTATGCAAATACTCTGGTAAAGAGAGAGCGCTTAAATGCTTAAGGAGATAGCGAATGCGACAGCAAGCACCCATTTAGGGCCTAAGCACACGGCGTTTTTTAAATGCGCCGTCGACGCGCGTTTTTCATTCCATGGAACAGCATAACCCGTGTGCGTATCGATACAAACGCGCGTCCACGGCGCGTTTATAAAACGCCGTGTGCTTAGGCCCTTAGACAAGAAGAAGAAGTATTACTTGTGATCGCATTAATCTTTTTCAACTCTGAACTCTGAAGGAAGTGATGAAAAGTACATAATATGTAGTTCCATCTGTCTCTTGAATATCTTCGCCAAGTAATGAACAATTGTTTATTTTTAAAAATCATTAGGGAACGAACGTTCAATACACTGGATGTATATTTTTGACATACGGGATGGTATGGTCATTCTGCCACTGATTTGAATTTTTATATGCCTTTACTTTGTTATCTTGGATATCTGATGCTGACCGTACCAGGTCCTATCGATTATAATCATCTAGATAACATTGTTCCCTTGTATGTTTGTGTACCTATTCCTACTGCATTTGTTTCGGCGTCACTAAACATTGAATTAATTCGTATAAGGCAGTGTGAAAATAAATCTAAATATGTTTAGAAATGAAATCTGTAATGTTAGATATTTGAATATTGAATTGTTTATTTACAAATTTTATGTGTATTTTATAGAAAAATAAATAAATGTGAAGTAACCGTGTTTTTTTAAAACAATTTTTTAAGAAAAGCCAAAACTACTTTGTACAATCATTTAATAACACAAAAATATTTCAAACTGCATACACATAATAATAATATAGAGTAAATTACTGGAACACGATTCTGTTCATTAAATTAATTTGAATGTATAATATATCTATACTTTTACATTCATAATTTTGTAACATAGAATTCATTGAAATGCATTTTTTTTTATCTAAGAAGGGCACCAAAGGCACACCTAAATTAAGAGCTTCATAGTCAGCTTGTGGGAATGACCATAAAAACTATATCTTCTGAATAACCGTCCAATTCTTAGGTTCCCAACGGGGGCGGTACCGCCCCATGGTGGGCGCTGGAGCTTTTCCTGGGGGCGGTAGCGGGTCACAAATACCACGAGCGAAAGAGAGAGAATTAATTTTAAATTGCGATAATAGACAATCATATATAATCTTGTAGGTAGTCCATAAAAGGTTGAAACCTTTGGTCTAATTCATTAACTCAAAACGCCCGAAAACCACTAACAATTTATAAGGAATCAAATGAAGTGGTATGCCATCCAAGCCCTTCTTCTCTTACAAATATTATTTAATAGTAAGTTACATTGTATACAAATAAAAAATATATTAAAATAATGTTGTACAATCCTAAGTAATTAATCTGTACTGAGCACAACTTATATTCGAGTAAAAAGTTGATTCTAATGTTTAATTAATTGGTATTTTTTTCTCAGAAGTAAATTCATAAAATCTCATTTCAAATCCATCCATACAACACTGAAAATTTCATTTGTTCTTATAACTTGACACGCTGGTAAGTTTTCGATATTTTAACTATTCTTTTATTTATTTTTTTTTCAATATGGAAGTCAGATATAAAATATTGGCGGGTTTATAGTTCGAAATTCTTTGTGCATCGCAACCGGACTAGCGGCTTTATTGTAGTTTTTGTTCGAAGGTTGCCGACCCTCACGGACAACCATGAGACAGGCTTAGCACAAAACAGATAGACATATCGTCAAGTGTCTGTAAAAAGCCTAGAAGCGTCGACGCTACACGACGAGAGCGTAATTCAAACCGCACAAGAATTTCGGTCGCGACGCGTAGCGATTACGCTAGGCGTCTTTTCCTAGGGTCTCGCATTTTGTGGGCAACTGCTTGTTTGAGCTCTTATTCTAATACTTAAATACTACATTTCAAAATAAATTTACGGTTTGATATGTAAAATTAGCCATACCTATGGGTCACCAAGTCGCTATCATTATTAAAATTGTATTAATTTTGTAATCACAATGACTTGAGCGAGCCAAGTATTTCGTCGCTCGACCGCAGGTTTAGATAATTGAAGGGACAAAATGATTTCAGTATACAGTTATGTTCAGAATTTTCCGCTCTTTCGAATGGTTTAAATGAAAAAATTCTATTTTAAAAAGAATGTTTATATTTTAGGATTCAAAATCGCATTAGCCCCATTAGTTAGTCATTTTCAAAAAAAGTGTACATAATTAAGGGATTTAATAAAAAAAAACTTAATTGATTCCTTTGTCTGACGTAAGTTACCCATATAGTTTGTATGACTAACTTTCGTTACATAAAGGATCGATCGTGATTTTGTTATGATTAAGGCCTTAACTATGTATATTTTTTTTGAAAACGGCACATTAACAGTGCATTTGAAAAATATCAAAAACAGCAACTCCACCGCAGACCCACTTTGATTAAGGTATGGTCTGTAAGGGACGTTATAAACGAAATACGTTGGTGTAAGGGACCTCTATTTTCTAAAATAGGTAAATTATTTAAATATATGTTACACAAGCAGATAGAGCACTAAAATATAAGATAATAGGTATACAAAAAATCTATGTTATGATATGAGTGACCCAAACCCAAAAACAAACTTTGTCAGCCTCTCCTGAAAAATCGTATTTTGTCCCTTACCTCAATTGAACCTACGGTCAACGATTTATTGTTAAGTATAATTTAGTCATCGTGATATAATCATATGGGATGCCAGAAACCATACATTTACAACAGATATTACACAACCCGGTGTAACAATTAAATTACTTTCTTAGTCAAAATGTGTACAAAAGTTAAGTAATAACTGATCCGTATTGCGTATTCAAGGCGGAACGGTTAATTTATATATCTAAAACAAAATATTTTGAGCATTATAATCTTTGAATTGTGTGCATACACACAAATAATACAGAAATAAATCTAGAACTCCAAGTTTAAAAAAATCAACCGAAACACAGTTTTTCTAAGTTGTCAATCAAAATTATTGTTCTATTTAAAAATATTGCTTTAAAAGCAAGTTAACAGGCACGATGGTCGATATCTTATTTACAAAATATCAAAGTAATGCCTAATTAGATGATCTTACAGGGTATCTTAATTAAAGTAGGTTAAGTAACGGATGTTTAAGAACATTAAAATGTTAGAGGCCTATATGTGTCAAATTAAAATGGTAAAAATGCTTTGGTGGAAAAATTTGCCTTATGGAGGCTTCTATTCGAGTAACGTTCGACGTTTCATCTCACTCTTACAATGTTTCCGCCATACGCAAGACTGAGATGTAGCATCTGAATTTTCTAAACTATTGATTAGTTTGTCAAATAGAGGATGTTAGTATAGGTAACAAAGATGCAAGCATCGGCAGAATTAACTCAAAAAGAGCATAATACATGCCCACAACAAGCGTCCAAGAAAGTAATAAAAATATAATTATGCTAATTTTACATACAATCTAAATTAATTTAATTAATAATAGATTTCATAGATTCAGGTTTAAACCATAATTAAAACATTAATAAATGGGTCAATAGCAGCTAAAATGCTTACATTGTATAAAAGAGTTGATATTTGAGTTTAAATTGCATTCCTTTGGCCATAATAACTATTATACTAATTTAAACAGAATCCAAATTACATTAAAGTAAATTTCAATTACCAAAATACTGAAAACCAGTTAACTTAAAAAATACAGTTAAACTAGAGAGCTAAGTCTAACAATCCGGTGGTCCAAAATGGCAAAATTTTGATTAAGTATTGAGCTTGTAAAAAAATTAGTATAGTAACCGAAAATATTGCTTATAAATAAATTAGTTATAAAAAACTAAGCATCAATAAATATTACAGGCCATGAGATCTTGAAAACTACCTCATGCCTCATGACATACACAAACCAGCCAAAAAAAATATCCAATTGTATTATGTATGTTGTGACAGAACAATTGTGGTTGATCCATGACCTTGATTCCTCATTGTTTACCTGCATAATTTTTCTCGCATTGAGTTAAAAAGGCCTTAGATATACCAAGTAACTTTTAAGACCTTACATTCTGTAAACACTTGTGATGGTTGAGACTCTTTATGCATTATATCTCATGTTGTTAATGTACCAAGTAACTTGTGATGGTTGAGACTCTTTATGCATTATATCTCAGGTCGTTAATTCTAAATTTAAACTAAAAAAAAGACCTAGAATTTACACAATTTGAGATTTAAAATAAAAAACTTATTGGTAAATTATGCAGTTTCTTAAAGTATCTTAGGCAAGATGGCGGAAGGTACGCGTTTACAGTATCTTTGCCACGCCGAGCCGTAGCGTCGGTTGCAACGGCTATGGTCTCTCAATGTTCTGTGCAAGAGCATTACAATGGTTAGCAGCGCCGGCGCCGCGGCAATATAATGCTGTGACACTATCCCGGGAATGGCTAAAGATATGTGTATCAGTATATCACCCAAGTAATTTGGATGGCGAAGTAATCCCCAAGTACTAGAGGTCAGCAGCTTCTTTCCGTGGAATGTTGGCATGGAATCCAGATCTGGAAAAATAGATTATCATTATGTAAAGGAATAGTGTTAGTTTTCCTTATTCTGTTTATATGGAAACTATGAGGCTTTCAATGCATAAGGATAAAATATATGCAAAACAAGATGACAATACAATCTCATAAC
The DNA here is from genome assembly GCA_947563465.1 of Archips xylosteana. Lineage (NCBI taxonomy): Eukaryota > Metazoa > Arthropoda > Insecta > Lepidoptera > Tortricidae > Archips > Archips xylosteana. Next base: position 16,498,209 of record OX387356.1, read on the forward strand.
ATAGTTATCATATTAACATATTACATGGCATTACTATGACATTTTCTTATTAGGAAACAAAAATGATGGCTCTTTCAGAAGGCGAGTGGGACTTCCATTTACTGCTATCAATGAAATTTTTATAAATACTTTTCATCAAGTGAGATAGTGGTCAATCACGGGTCAGAGCTATGTAAAAAAAAAAAATTTTGAACTGTTATGATAGGGACTTGATAAATGAGAAGTCGCTATGCCTCAGAAGTGCCACAAGAATTCCAGCCTCTAATTATGACTTTTAGAGTTGTGAAAAATTTAAGCATAATAATTGTAACTTTAAAAAAGTTGCTTAAAAAGCCTACAATAACATTGGTAAATTACATTAATCTACTTACGCATTAGATTTGGATGTAGTGGATTTTTTCTGAACTCATGCTTTATATTGTTGCTTATCACCATCAGTATGAAGCCCAGGACATAAACAACAGCAGAGACAATCAAAATGTTATTAGAAAGGGAAATGTCAGCATCTGCCACAAACTTTGAAATAGTTGTGAAGTAGAATGGATAGAGGGCGCTGGACACAATTTGGTAGTAACCTAAACCTTCAGATTGCCAGAAAAAGGTTGTTGTTACTCGGTATTCCCGCATAATAAAGTTGAGCAGGTAATTGATTTGCATCATTGAAAATAGTATGAGAGTTGGGTGGAGTTGCAACTTGTCCCAGATGGCTTTATAGTTATCGGGAGATAATTCTACCATGTCTTTTGTTTTTAGGTAAAAGCCCTTTTTGAAGATCAGTACTGCCAGGATCAGCTGGAAAAAAAAACATTGCATTAAAAAGATTTCTAAATGAGCTATGTTTAAGAGGATTTATACCTGCTGAGCTGGCAACGTTGCATATTTGTCAGTTTTTCTCGATTATTCCATAAAAATTGAATGAAATTAAAAATGTTTTGTATACAAATTGAAAAAAACAAATAAATTATTACCTAACGGTTTTTAAATACAATAAAAGTCTTATTTCGAATTATTATTGCAGTAGACACATTAACTTATATATTAGAACAATTTGTATACAAAACATTTTTAATTTTCATTCAATTTTTATGAAATAATCAAGAAAAACTAACAAAAATGCAACATTGCCAGCTCAGCAGGTATAAACCCTCTTAAGGAATGTAGGTAAAGTATGTCATAGCTTTAAGTAGGTTGATCTACAACATGAATGTTTAAGCAACATTTCTGCATACAAATGCTGTATTATTTATGCATTTTTTTTTTTATATATATAATTTTTTAATACTCACAGCACTTATGTTGGATATTCTTGACACCCAAATCTTGACATCCAAACTTTTAATAAACGGGTGAATTTCCCTGCCCATCCAGAAATCGTAGAGTACATATCCTGTGCTTCCATAGGAATTCCATTCATCATTTTTACGGCTTTTCATGTATAGTGCCACAGATAACACAAGAGCAAATATGTAGGACACAACAGCCAGTCTCAAATATTCTTTTAAAAGAGTGTCACTGCTAAATATTTGAAAGAAATCCAGGGTAAACAGAGTAATAATTGTAAACAGGCTTGAAAAAAATGCATTGAAACAATAAGTTTGGTTGGTATCATCCATTCTGTCTGCTTTTATTCCCAAAATTGGTAGCAGAGTGAATACAGCCTGAATGACTACATGTGCAGAGAAAACAAGTGCAGTCTGCAAGCTGAACCATAGTGACACACTTTTTAACGCTGATAAATTTTTCAGTGGCTGAATGGAACATGTTTTTGCACATGATATTAAAATTGTAAGCACTGTGACAGGAACTACTAAAGTGAGGATAGCTGAACCAATCCTGCCTCCAAACTCCCATTTGCTTTGTCCTTGTGAAAGTCTACTCACACTCTCTCTTAGTGGGGTAGCTAGTCTCCTTGTCACCGATTTTGATTTCTCTCTTTGGAACTCCACTTCGGAGTTCTCCTCATCTGAAAATGTGCCAATTGACTGGCTGATCGATTTGCTCAAAGACTTACTGACGGATTTGCTGAGACTACGCCTAATATCCGGAGCGTTCACACTAGATTCACGCAGCCTACTAGATCGTCTTGGTACTACTTCCTCAATTGGCTTACGGCTCCGAATCCCGTAAATATCCCTGGAAAGTTCGCTTTCGAACCCGTTTAACGTATCCTCCACTGAAAACGTCGAAGCCGATGCATAGTCTTTAATGGAATACTCCGCTCGCCGCGTACGTACGCTCCGGTACGATTCTGTATTGACAACATCTTGGAGTTTTACTTCGGCCTCAGGCACAGCAGGACGCTTCACCGGCGATTTTTTCGACTCGACTGTCTCGATCGCTTCTTTAGTCGTCCTCGAAGGTGATTTTCGCGCGGGAAACTTAGAGGCGGTCGCTGACTTGCGACTGGGAGATTTGCGCGCCGGCGATTTGCGGGAGGGCGACCGCGCGGGAGGCGAGCTTTTTCGCGTCCTGGCGGGAGATCGAGGCGGCGATATACCTTTCCGACCGCGAGGTGGACTAGAATCCACCATACTCGGCCTAACTCTTCCGCTTCTTGTAGACATCATAGTAAAATTAAATGATTACACAATCTAGTTGGATTTAAAATTACCCTGGCACCACACACGATTCCATTAGAAGCTAGGTGTACTCAATAGCCATTGAATTTGTATGGAATTCAACAGATTTTAAGATTTATGTTTAGATCGACGCACAACAAAGTCACAACACAACACTTTGGTTCATTCACGCATTCACGCACACGCTTCTAGTTTTTAACGCCACACGCCACACATCAATGTCAACGTCAACGACGCTAGAATAAATTTAAAATACGCTTTGCGATTGGCTAAAAATAGTTGCCGCGGTTGTATCCGGAAGTTGATAACATTTGTCTTTGTCTAACAAAACTAAAAGAAAGAGAAAAACTAGATAACTGTACACCAAGTACCAACATAATGCACTTAACCATGTTGCCATATTAATCAAAAAATATGTCGTTTTCGTCGTGGGCAACTATTTTGACAAATAAAAAGCTAAATACTAATATTTATATAGCTATAGCTGATCCTAAAGAAGAGCCAGTCCAGTAGACCCTCTAACTCTAACTAAGCGTTAGGTGGCGTGAGGCCAAGGTTTTGAGGCAAGAGGCGCGAAAAGCAAACTTTTTTCGTGAGAGGAGCGCTGCTGGGACAAAGAGAGGGGCAAAAGACTAACGTTTTAAGCTAGACAAACGGACGGAGAACGAAAGGATACTTGTAAAATTGTATAGTATTGTTGTGTCTATTTGAGGTACGGTACGGAGCCCAACCCAAATTATGCACTATCGCCGGGACAGTTGTATTCTAATTTGGTTCCACCATAATATTGAAATCATTATTATTTTTAATCTTTCTCTATCGGTCCTGGGGGGTTACTACGAAATTCGAAGTTCGAAGTTCGGATCGTGCGGTCCCTCTCACTCTCGTAATAAATATCATTAGCGTGAGCGGAACGGCATGAAACGAAGTTCGAATTTCGCGCTTCGTAGTATAGGGCCTGGTCAAGTCGTATTCACGTGTAATGTATTACAATGAATAATTTATTGTTTCCATAAAGGTCGCTCCTATACAGGGTGTTTGGCAGTCGAGTGTAGGGGTTTTAAGGGGTGATAGTTAGGGTAATTCTGAATATTTTTGACCACATTTACTATTCCAATTGACAAATTAATTAATTAATTTTAACATCCTGTATAGCCTGTATTGAATTAATTTCTCTTCGCAATATCCTAGTTTATTGAATCAAGTGATACTTTGCGGAGGTCCATATTAATGAACTAAAACAATTACTTTGCTCACCCGCGACCTTACAATAGTTACGTTTATGCAAGATATGTGTGTTCATGCAGTTCCTCAAAATATCCTAGTTCTTCAAAATAAATTCAAATAATTTCCTATTACTGCTAGATTGATTGTAAAAATCTCTTTAGACATGACGAGAAAAAACCCAAATACTTTTTCACCTCAGCACCTCAAACAGGCAGGTTTTGCTACTAAAAAACAGTGAGCAAAATCCGATTTTGCTCACTGCGTGAGACAAAGTAGCTTTTTAAATATTTTTTTTAAATATCGAGGACAATGCCATCATCCTTTCCATGTGCTGAATTCGAAAGATTTCAACTTCAGTTTGATCTGTCACTTTCATTTCGATACGAAAAGAGCGAGAGATAACTTAGACTAAGAATATGGCTAGACCAGTTCTATTTAAGACGAACAAAAAACCGTCATGTGTCTCTTTCTAGCACATGCAAAATCTCACTGTGAAAAAAGAGTGAAGCATAGACAAACACCGCCATCTTAAACGTCAGTGTGTCAAATTCTGAGTCGTCGTGGTAGCCAGCTGGATACCAAACGTTGTTATCAGTTTTCCCTTGTTTTTATGTGTTTTATGCCATTTTGAAGAGTGAAATTTAGTTAATTTCATATCACTATAACCATGGATTGTGTGGCTATCGGTTGCAAGAGTAGAATGGGTGTATTAACAGAAAGTGACCAAAGAATATCTTTCCATCGGTAAGTTATCGACTATCATTATGAACTTATTGCGCAATGTTTAGATTATATGATCTGTTCTCAATAAATAAATTGCCGTTCTAAATATTGTGAAGTCATAAAGATCACGTCAGGCCAAAGATTTATTAAAATAATGAACAACAAAACATCTGTTCAGGCCGTTATGACAGTTCATGTACGTAAAATTTGATAATAGGGATGTGGTTAAATAAATCGATATTGTATGTCATCATCATTGTATTTCAGGTTCAGCTTTTGTCACTTTTATTTAAAATTAATATATATTTTAGTTAAACTTTTTATAGGCTCTGAGAAGCACTACAAGAAAAACTAATTAAGTTGTATTATGGCTAATATAATGCTAATTGTTGATGTGTATTGTTCTCAGGTTACCTAAAGATCCTGATTTATGAAAGTTTGGCAGAAAAATAATCAAAAATGTATTCTGTTTTTTTGAGAAATAAAAAAAATTATTTAGTGGTCAATAAATAATAAAACTACGTAAAATAAAATCATAATTATTATTTCATAATTGTCGTTTTACTTTTCCCCTTATATCCATTATACTACTCGTACATAAATATACAAATAAATATAAATAACTAGCAGTTGCCCGCGACTCCGTCTGCGGACAATAGGGGTATAAAAAATAGCCTACGACCTATTCTCAGACCTGCCGAATATAGAGCAAAAGTTTCATAAAGATTGGTCAAGCCGTTTCGGAGGAGTTCGATAACAAACACCGTGACACGAGATTTTTATATATTAGATTGAAGATTGATACGCTTTATCGGGACCTAAGTATGGTCTCGTTAAAAAAATTGTACGTTGCACGTATTATGTGGGTCATTTTAGGCGATCGGCAGATGGCTGGCGGTTAAGGCTCGGGGAGGTTAATTTGCGTTTTGTTTTTGTTGTTGTTTTTGTTAATAATTCTGTATCGTTTTTCGAGTTTGTCGTTATTAGATTTGACTAGTCCATACCGCCCCGCCACCAGCCAAGAGCGCCTCTGTATGCTTATTTTTAAACTCGCAGACTCTTATTTTACAACTTACAACTACTACTACTCATTCCAATATCAAACTGCTTTTCGTAATTTTAGAACTAAAGGAAAAGAGTATAAAAAGAATCATTAAAATGCTGAATAGTATGCTTGTGAGTAATTTTTCGAATCCAATTTGGTCATTCAAATTATGACACGATAATTATTTTTGACAGCTAAAGTTTATCGATATAAAAGTAGCACATCTCTAGGATATATATATATCGATTTATAAATACACTATAGTAAACTGGCTTCATTGAATTGAAAGCCAATACAGACAAACGTATATCTGTCTCTATTTGCAGATGATGTTTTCTTTTAGAACGAGAGAGAATACCGATGGTTATATTTCGTCTTAAATATGACGCGTCTAGCCATATCCTTAGTCTAAGAGAGATAAGATCAAATCGATTCTAAGTTCGATTTCGAATTCTATACCTAGTAGGCCTAAAAAATAAACGAACGATTGAACGTTCGGATACTCATAATACGTACTTAACCTGAAAATTGTAATTCGTCTGTTAAGGTTTTAAATTTAATTGTGGTACATTATTAATAATTTGATTATCTACATCTACACTAATATTATAAAGAGGAAAGATTTGTATTTTTGTATGTAATGAATAAACTCAAAAACTACTGGACCGATTTCAAAAATTCTTTTACCATTAGAAAGCTACATTATCACTGAGTAACATAGGCTATATTTATAACTAGAAAAAAATTAGAGATCCTCAGTAAATCTTACTAAAACCAACCCAAGGTGTAAAAAAATTAGCCATAAAATGTCTTTCATCGCATGCGCTGCGGAAAGTATTGATGATAGAACAAAAAAATGTTCTACAATATTATAGAACGTATCAATATCTACAAAAAACTTTGCGAGACCATATATTTATTTATTTATTTATTTATTGAGAAGAGAAACAAACGGTCATATACAAAAATGTGTACAGAAATACTTATGATTATCATAAGACCTACAGTTTCCTTAAATTGTAAAAGTGCTAAATACAATATAAAAAGGATTATAATTAAAATTATTTTAAAGTTAAAATTAAAATTATTTTATGATAATTTTACCATATAACCAACTATTGTAGTTACGTCACTATTACTACTTTTTTACATTTTAAAAGATGACAGAAATGCCTATCAAAATC